>JAJEJO010000607.1:65330-167321 GCA_020662805.1 Glaucomys volans | reverse complement strand
TTTCTTTTCTTTTCTTTTCTTTTCTTTTCTTTTCTTTTCTTTTCTTTTCTTTTCCTTTTTTTCTTCCTTTCTTCTACCAGGGATTGAATGCAGGGGGGTTTAACCACTGAGCCACATCCCAAGCACTTTTTAACATTTTATTTAAATATAGGGTCTCTCTAAGTTGTTGAGGCTTTGAACTTAGAATCCTTCTTCTTCAGCCTCTTGAGTTGATGGGATTATCCTAATGCACCACCCATGCCCAGCCTGGGGAATTTAATTTCTTAATGAGTTTTCAGCATTTGGGGGCCGGGGATATAGCTCAGTTGGTAGAGTGCCTGCCTTGCAAGCACAAGGCCCTGAGTTCAATCCCCAGCACCGTAAAAAAAAAAAAAAAAAAAAAAAAAAAAAGTTTTCAGCAGATGGGATTAACATATCGATGGTATAGATTTGTATAGCTGTTCAGTAAAGTTTTTCTACTTTCAACTAATCATAAAATCCTACTAAATATTTTTGCTAGAATTACCAGTGGAACTTATTCTAGAAATCCAAGTTTATCTGTACTCTTTGGCAGAAAGTTTTCTGTCATATATTACCTGCATGACAAATTTCACTGAATTCAACGTCTTTAAAATGCTTTGAATTCTCAAGCAAAAGGTACTTGTAAATTAATATAGTACAAACCCATTTGGATCAGAATACCAAGAAAAGGAGAAGATAAGGGAAAAAGAAAACAAATTTTATGACAGATTTCAACAGATTGAAAGACCAAGTTAAAAACCATGGTTGAGCTGCACGTGGTGGTGCACCCCTGTAATCACAGCAGCTCTGAAGCCTGAGGCAGGAGGATCGAGAGTTCAAAGCCAGCCTCAGCAAGGGCAAGGCACTAAGCAACTCAGTGAGACCCTGTTTCTAAATGAAATACAAAACGGGGCTGGGGATGTGACTTAGTGGCCGAGTGCCCCTGAGTTCAATCCCCGCATTTGGGAGGCTGAGGCAGGAGGATCTTGAGTTCAAAGCCAGCCTCAGCAACTTAGCAAGGTCCTAAGCAATACAAAATAGGACTGGGAATGTGGCTCAGTGGTGGAGTGTCCCTGGGTTCAATCCCCAGTACCAAAACAAAACAAAACAAACAAAAAAAACCCTTGGTTGATGCTTGATTGGCCTTTAAAAAAAACAAAAACAAAAAAACTGCATCAAATTTTGAAACTGAGACAGATGTCCACCATCATAAAAGAAAATCTTACTAATGTCGGCTTAACCAAAACTTAAGAAAGTGAATCTTGCCTAAAGTTATATATGATTTATTCCAAAGCAAGATGGCATTTTCCCTTGATTTTCTTGTGTTGTGGATAATGCTATTTTTATATATTTCCTGAGACCAGATGATCAAGTGTTGACTATGTGAAGGGAATTTCATAAAGATAGGTGGACTTAAAGAAGCAGGCTCAGTTAGACATTTAATCAAATAAATGACTGGAGGAAATAAGTGTGGCTCAAAAGGATTATCTGCAAATAATCTAAGGCAGATTATTGAGGATAGGTACAAAGAAATAATAAAGGCATGCCAGGAGTATGATCAGGAAAGAAAGAAACTGAATACATTTTGGCATGAAAGGAAGTAAGCCTAAATGGAAAAATACCTTCTGATACCTCAGCAATAAGAAGCGAATAATGAAACTTCACATCCTTCTAGATTGGGAAAACAAACTTTATTACAGGTATCACCCAAAATTCACAAGCTTTTTTAAATCTATTGGTGGAGAGGGGTGGATAAAGTAAATTATCATGAAATATAACTATATGAGAATATAATATTTGATAGTTTCAGCAATAAATTCAAAATAGAAAAGGACCCCTTCATTTTCATGTCCTATTTTGAGTTATTTAGAAGGGAAGGCAAAATTATAAAAAGTTGGAATTAATTCATTAGGTTTTTGGATTAATTACAGACATAAATTAAGCAAAATATTTATTAAAGGTACATAAAAGTTGGGAATACAGTTCTTATAAGAATTTTGAGTGAGATGTATATATGCAAAGGTAAACTGTTATGAGACTATTGATAAGTGTCAAATTCACTGTATAAAAGGAGAGATTGGAGGGTTGAAGAAAGTAATCTTCAAAGATGTTAGAATTTGACCCTTGCTTTAAAGAATGGTTATCATGTGTATGGAGCAAGGGAAGTGGGACAAGTTGAAGGGGGGAAGTTATTCATCCACCTAATTATTCTGCAAATTTATGTTGACCCTCTACTGTGAGTGCTAGGTACTCGCCAACAGTGGAATATAATATAGAAAAGGTTTTTGTCCTATGGAACCTAGAGTCTAGTGGGGAGAAGACAGAAGGACAATAAATAATAAGCCTGGCATGGTGGCTCATACCTGTAATCCCAGGGACATGGGAGTTCCTGGCGGGAGGATCACAAGTTCAAGGCCAGCCTCAGCAATTTAGCAAGGCCCTGAGCAACTTGGTGAGAACTTGTCTAAAACAAAACAGGAAGGACCATAAATAAGTAAACAATACATGAAGAATCTGATGTCCAGTGGTGCTAAGTAGTGAAGATAATAATGATGGAGAAAATTATAGAGGGTTAGTTATAGTGCCACTTACTCTATGAATAACCTATTTTGCCTATGGTATTCTGATGAATAATGTTAAGGTTTTAACTTTTGTTAAAACATATTCGTATGTTGTTTAAACCAATTTGAATAGAATTCTTGTTACCTTTAGTCTTTTTTTGTGACTTTATTTAGATGGTGCCTGCAAGCTCTGACTTTTTAACTCCTCATTAATAATTTGTTGGCCTTGAATTTGTGATTCTCCTACCTTACTGAGTCACTGGGGTTACCTGACGGTTATTTTTTTTTTACAATAAGGTTTATATCGTCTATTATTTAATTAGGACTTTGATATATTGGTCTGTATTCTCTATTAGAAATAATAGTGCTCACAATAGCACTATAAAGGAAGCTAAATTCGAAGGCTAATTTGTTTTGATGGTACCTTGTATGAGAACACACAGAACAAGATGTAGATGGCATAAGGAAGCTATTGGGCTTAATGATCAGATAGGAATATAGGATAAGGCGTGGACTTCTTTTTAGGACATGTCCATGTGGTACAGGAATGGAATTGGAAATTTGGACTATGTTGCCCTCTGTATGCTTAATCATGTCTCCTTAAAAGTTTGTAGGGTTTCACTGAGAATATTATCTTAAACTTAATTTTTTTTCTTTATTATCTTCAAATGGTATAAACCTAAAGGAAAAAAAAAAGTGTTCTTATTGTAGTTATCTGACTGCCAGATTTGTTTGTTAGTTTCAAAGATGTTCTTTATAGTGTCAACTAAAAACTTATCTGTGACTGTTTCATATTTTGGGGCACATTTACAGAGTGCTTCTCAAACATTATTTAAGACTTATGTTCCCTCTCTTTACTTTTTTTGCAGTTTTAAACTTAAAAAAAATTGTAGATGAAATAGATGTAAGCAATTCAAAAAGGGTTTATAGTAAGTGTATGTTTAGTTCTCTACAGAACCAAATCTCTCAAAAATTATTCATATATGTGTCTAACTGGTTTTTATCTACAACATATTCTGACATACTTGTGATAGGACTATGGAAAACAAAACAATTTTAAGATGAGGTAGGAAATTATTTGGTGTTTCTTGGTTTCCTTCTAAATTATATCATTTAGAAAAGAATTATCGAGCCGGACATGGTGATACATACCTGTAATTCCAGTGACTAGGGAGGCTGATACAGGAGGATTGTTGAGGTTGAGTCTGGTCTCAGCAATTTAGTGAGGCACTGTCTTAGCAAATAAAAAGAGCGGGGGATGTAGCTCAGTGGTAAAGCACCCCTGGGTTAACTCTCTAGTGCCAAAAAAAAAAAAAAAAAAAAAAAAAAAAGAAAGGAAAAATAATGGTAGATACAAAACATAAGGGGTTTATATCTGACTTGTATCTCTCAAAAATACTTGGGAAGGACAGTAGAATTTAGATTTGTTTTAATGTCTTTCTGGGAGGGGTGGTGGTGATGGTGTAAGTGCAGTTTATAAAAAGAAAGAAATACTATAAATCATATATCAAAAATTTAAATACCCCATTTAGTATCTAGGGCAGTACCTACTAGAGTCATGTTTTGGTAAGTGTTTGCTGAATAAATTGAAAAATTGTTATTTTTTTATAGTTAGTACCATTATAATTGTGGTTAAAACCCCGGTTTTTGAGCTTTGAGTTGCAGCCTACAGGGCAGTTGGCAGGGAGGGTGTTGAATTATTGTCTTGGCACCTGACTCTTGTTTGAGTAGGATGCTCCCACTAGAAAGAGGCTGTGACCTCTCCTCTAGCTTTGACCCTGTAGCTGACCTGACTTCATCTTTTCCAAAATGGAAGGTGGTTGTTTCCTGTCGTCTCTTTCCCCTCAATCTAACAGCTCTTTCCCTCACTGAAGCAGCTGAGCTTCTCTTCTTTTGGTCACTTCTTAGAATACTCAAGCATCTGTGTCACCATGCTGACCCATTTTGTAGCATGTTTTGTTTGGTTGGTAGAGAAGCACACTCCTCAGGAAGATGGTTCTTGACTGTTTTGGAAACTGTGCATGGCATATGAAGCATGGTGTTATTTCCTTCCTTCCTAGCTTTACTTAAAAATCTTGGGTTCACTTAAAAAGCAACTGTTAGGAATTAATAATAGAAACCAACTAAAGACTAGCAAAAACTTTTTTAAAAAGACAATTAGGAAATTAACCATAACATTTTTAGCTATAATAATGGTATTATGGTTATGTTGAATTCTCATCTGTTAAAGATACATATGGAAGTATTTATAAGCAAAATGAAATGCCTGATATATTTTTCAAAAACTTAATGATAGGTACAATACAAGTGGGAGATAAAACAATATTGGCAAATTTTCAAAACTTGTTGAAGCTGGGTATAATTGGAGTTTGTTACTACTTTCTGTACATTTTATATGTTTGAAAATACACTTAGTAATGGGTTGAATTGTATATGACCAATTATTACTATAGGGGAAGAAATTTAATAGAGTAAAATGTAGTTGGACATTTGAGCTAATTCACGAATCAAAAATCTTCACTTGCATTTTCTGCAAGTTCTTTTAGTAACAAAATTTTAAGACTAGGGAGACTTGTAGAAACAATATGACTGCCTAAAACTCACCTTTGAGATTTTGTAATATTATGCCTGGCAGTTTTACAGTGCTTGATGTATTTTGTCTTTTATCTTCAGAACAAGACATAAGTTATTCACTTTGCAGATGAAAAAACTCAGGCCTTAAAATGAATTTTTTTAAATCCCAAAGCAAGTAAAAAGTGGAACTAGAATTGAAATTATTTTCTGATTTGTATTCAGGTGCCTGTCCTCTATATGCACACACTTATAAGTGTTTTTTAAAAAAACAAAACAAAATATTTTTTTAATTGTAGATGGACACAATATCTTAATTTTTAAATTTGTTTTTATGTCGTACGGAGGATCAAACCCAGTGCCTAACACTTGCAAGGCAAATGCTTTACCACTGAACTACAACCCCAGCCTCACAAGTGCCCTTTTTAATGGTGGTCTAAACCATGTTTTTCAAACATTTTGGTATCAAGATACCTTTACACACTTATTAAAAATTATTGATAACTCCAAATACGTTTATGTGGACTTTGTCTATAATTATTTAACATATTCAGATTAAAGCAGAAATGTTTAAAATATTTATTAATTTAAAAATAACTAACATTAAAGATCACATTATAACATTTATGAACAAAGTATTCCCACTGGGTGTGGTGACTCATGCCTATAATCCCAGCTGTTCAGAGGCACTGAGGCAGGAGGATGCAAGTTTAAGATCAGCCTTAGCAACTTGGGAAGACCCTGTCTCAAAAAACAAAAACAAAACACTTGGGATGTGGTTCAGTGGTAGAGGGCCCTGGGTTCAATCCCCATACTAAAAAAAAAAAAAAATCTACTGGGAAGGGTTGCATTGTTGTACATTTTGCTATTCTTTTAAATGTATTGCTTAATAGAAGGTAGCTCTATATGCATGACTGACTCTATAGTCAGTCTGGTTTTTTGTTTTAGCTTTTTGTTGGAAATCTTCATATATCCACAGGGGGTGAGAAAACAGGATGGGGAGAGGTGCAGAGTAGTATAACAGCTCCCAGGGACCCAACCAACACCAGCCCCAACAACCAGGATCACATTGCCTGTCCCATCCCACTTGTGTAATTGTTTCTGCTTCCCACATCCCGCATTGCTTTCAGTCTGTTTTGATATGCTGTTCTGGTTGAAGTATATCAAGGAAACCTGGCTGCACACAGATGCATAGTTGAAAATGATGGTGTATTTTAATAATCTTTCCATATAATTACGAATATTCTTTATTATACCAAACCCCAGCAATTCTTAAGGATTAATCTCTTGTTGAATCTGAGATCATGTGTATGAATTTTTTTGGTACCATTAACATCTTTTGGTCCATCCTATACTTTGAATGGATCTTTGACCTGTGTACAATTTTTTTTAATGTCATGCTTGGACCATTTGAAAAATAATGGTTTATTAAGTTATGCACATCTTTCAGGTATTGACACATTTGATTACAAATTGTTAACAAATCACATTCATTAATATGACCATTAGTCTCATCCAAAAGTTTTTAAGAACTGGAAAATGGTCATATCTTGATAGTTCAAGTGTTTCCAAAATTCTCTTTTTTCTCCTAAAAATTTAACATCAGCAACAAATAGTTTTTAAAAAAAATTTTTAGGACTGGGGTTGTGGCTTAGTGGTAGAGTGCTTGCCTAGCATGTGTGAGGCACTGGGTTTGAGTCTTAGCACCACATATAAAAAGTGTAGGGCTGGGGATATAGTTCAGTTGGTAGAGTGCTTGCCTTGTAAGCACATCAACATCTCAAAAAATATATTAAAAAATTTTTTTTAGTGCTTGTAGGACACAATACCTTTATTTTATTTATTTTTGTGCAGTGCTGATTATCGAACCCAGTGCCTCGCACATGCTAGGCAAGCTGTACGACTGTGCTATTGCCCCAGGCCCCAAATAGTCTTTATTGAAGAAATAGGCTTGCTTTATTAATTTTAAAGAAAATGTCTGCCAAACTTAAAATTTGATAGCTGTTACCTGCTAGTTATTCTTTTTTTTTAAGTTGTAGATAGACACAGTACCTTTATTTTATTTTATTTTATTTTATTTTATTTTATTTTATTTTATTTTATGTGGTGCTGAGGATCGAACCCAGTGCCTCACACATTCAGGTGCTCAACCACTGAGCCACAACCTCAGCCCCTGCTAGTTATTCTTTTAAGCCAAATTGGTGTTCTCTGAAAGCTCATAACTCGGTTGCTTAAGTACTTTACTTTAAGACAGTGTACTCAGGTGTGCAATTGAAAAGTGTATTATGTGTGTTTCCCATTTCATTATACAGAGTTTAAGTTCTCAAGACTCCAGATTTAATAAAATTAATAACTTTTATCAAGGACATTTTTAAGTGAAATTTTTTTAAAGACTGACAGGAATTCCGGGCACTGTGGCACACACCTGTAATCCCAGCAGCTCAGGAGGCTGAGACCAGAGGATTGCGAGTTCAAAGCCAGCCTCAGCAAAAATGAGGTGCTAAGCAATTCAGTGAGACACTGTCTCTAAATAAAATGCAAAATAGTCCAGGGATGTGGCTCAGTGGTTGAGTGCCCTGAGTTCAATCCCTGGTATTCAAAAAATAAAAATAAAAAATGAAAAAAAGACTAATGGGAATGAAGAATATGTCAACATCTTTCATTAGTTGTCGCAGTGATACATCATCGTCACATACCATGTATCCTCTGGTACCATTGTACACTCATGAGAGAGTAAGAATGAAAAAGGTAGAGAACATCTTTGTATTACCAAAAGTAGTTTTAGTGTTGGTGATCCCTTGAAGGGGTCCTCCCCACTCCTGGTCTCTGGATCACACTTTGAAAATTGCTTTTATAAACTAGCATAGCTATTTAGAGCATTTTGAAACACACATTTGTATCAATAAAGTAACATTTTCATCTTAACTGATTCATTTGTCAGGGAGAACGGCTAAAGTGTAGGATTAGCCAGGTGGCCCAGAGTGTATCACAGGTAGAAGGTCATTTTAAAATCAGAGTGGATGGAAAAACTGTAAACAGAAGGGAGGAACAAGTAAAGTATTTTACAGTTTATAAAAAAATCAGTACTTACTCTCCTCACTTTTTTAAAACTAAAAAACACTGAGCCCATTATTGCACATATAACATGTTCATATTCATTTTTATCCATTTTCAAAATCAGTGATTTTTTTTCCCTTGAATGACAAGAGGGGAGAGGGGTTCACATATCTGAGAGGAGAATGGAGTGCTCATGTCAGTTGATTCCAACTAACTAGGATGGTTTTCTGTGCCACCCAGAAAGAGCCAAGGGATGAACAAGTGGTGTTAGAAGAAATGGTAAAAAAAAAAAAAAAAAAAAAAAAAAAATTGCTAAAGAGAGTAGGCATTAGCAGTCAGCTGTCATCAGAGTAGGCTATAGGTGGAGAGTGGAGACGAGCATAGGAAAACAGAAGAAGACTTCAGGATGAATTGGGTTCCCCCATGTGCTGGACACTGGAAGAATAGGATCATGAAAGTACAGAGTTAGATGCAATAGAAGTCATGGAGGTGAACATATATTTGAAAGATTTCCATCAAAATATAAATAAAATAGCTAGGTGAGTTGGCATTTCTATGTAATTCCAGTGACATGGGAGGCTGAGGAAAGAGAATCCCAAGTTTGAGGCTAGCCTCAGCAACTTAGTGATGCCCTAATCAACTTAGTGAGACTGTCTCAAAATGAAAATTAAAAAGTGGTGGTAATGTAGCTCAATGGTTAAGTGCCCCTGAGTTCAATCCCCAGTATCAACAATAACAAAAAAAATACAGTTAAAGTAACTTTTTAAAATAACTAATGTGGATAGACTGATTTTAAATTTCTTATCAGTACTCAAATCCTATTATATATTCAATTTTAATAGGGGAAAACATCAGTGCCATGAATGTGATGGAGAGTTAGGTAAATCTAAATTTTGGTTACAAGCATCAGGATAAGTAACTGGGTTAGATTTGAGGCTGCAAATTCACAAATGAAATTTTAATACTTTATTTTTTACTAATAAGTTGTGATTAAAGGAGACAGAAGAGTTTAGTTCAAACAATTATTTATCGATTTGTTATATGGTACTTGTTTCCAAAAAGGATTTGGAATGGCAGAAGGAAAGATCAAAGTCTATATCAGAGGCAGACATGATTCTAAGTCACATTTTCTTCCTAATGTTTTCTCTACTGATGACATCAATTTTAATAAAACTATGTAGGTAAGGTACTCTAACTGTAATTAAATTAGTCTCAGTCATACAGGAGCAATATAGTCTTGTCACTTTTTATTTGCATGTAGTATAAGCTGTCTGTATGTGATGAAAGTGAGACTGGGTGGGAAAGTCATAGTGTGCCACTCAAAAACAATTTTTTAAAAATACAAGGCTGCTTTCTGCTATACTTAACAGAAAAGCCTCTACCAGAAGTTTAAACCATAGGCTATTTATTATTCACTCAAGCAGTTCAGAGTTCAGTGATAAGTGGTCTGGGTTGGCTCCACTGCTCAGCAACGTCTTCAAGGCCGAGGTTCTCCCAGTCCTTGACTGCATCTTCTCATCTGTTGTTACCATCATGTTTGTTGCCACCAGTTCACAAAATGGCTGTCTCAGCTTTAGGCATCACAGCTTTTTCAAGGCAGGAGGGAGAAGGTGGACAGAGTAAGCAGGACTTTCTCTTGGACCTGCCTAGTTGAAAACAAAAATTTTTATGGAAACTTTCATAAATTTTCTCTTTAAGTTTCATTTGTCTGAATTTTTCCAAGAGACTACCCCCACTCACAGGGGACCAGGGAGATGAATGTATGGCTAAGGGGAATGGAATTACCTTGGTTGGCTTAGTGTGTATCACGTGCTGTCTGCTAGGCTGAGGCATCACTGCATCCCAGGGCAAACTGGCATTTTGTTAGCATGTTAGAGGGGAAGAAATGTCTGTTGGGTAGCTCTATGTCTGTTAGATACACAGAAAGGGAAGTACAAAGAGTATTAAGTAATTTGCTCTAACAACTTTCTTGAATCTGGAGACTGTTTTTTAGTGTTGCTCCCAAAATAAGGCTTTACTCATTTTCTTTATTTTAGAGGAAGATCATTCAGACCTTTATCCCACTTACTTATAGAGCTAATTTAGAGTTAGTTGTGTCTCAGTTTTCTCAACTGTAAAACAAAAACTTTGCTTTTGATGATCTCTGAAATACTTTTCAGTTCTAAAATCTTTTTATCCTGTTTTCTTACCATTTCACATTTTATTATCAAAGTGAACAGGATTTGGAAGAGGATATGATAATACATGGTACTTTTTGGTCATCTTGATTGCTGGGTAGTATCTCTAATAAAAATCTTGATGGTAAAGAAAACTAAAATCTAATTTTATGTTTTGGCTTTTTGACAGTTATTCATATTCTCCAAATTTTCCATTGAAAATGAAAAAAATTGTACTTTTAATAAAGATATATAGGGACTTGGGGCTTCAGCCCAGTGGTACAGTGCTTGCCTAGCATGTGTGAGGCACTGGGTTTCATCTCAGCATCTCATAAAAATAAACAAACAAAGGCATTCTGTCCATCTACAACTATAAAAAATTTTTTAAAAGATATACATGTGTGTGCATAGTCTATAAATACCCTCAGCACAGTATTCTGAGGAAATGCCTTCCTATTCCATCATAGGACATATTTCAGGCACTATTGTGAGAAACCAGGTCAGACATGCCCTTTTGCTTGTTGGGCATTTGTTATGTGATGATAGTGCTCTTGCTGCATATTTACCTTAGATAAAATTAGACAGCTAAAGAAATGTGATTCCCTTTGTGCAGTGAAGCAAATAAAATTTACTTGAATGAGACAGGACCTTTAGTGTTTTTGGTGACTTAAAGTGGGATTTTGTTTCAAAGTGATGGTCTGGTTCATTATATGATATTCTAATGAGGCTGAATGAATTTGGATATACAGCAAGTTGAAAATGACATTTCAATGCCAACAAATGATGAAATATTATACTACTAATAAGAGTCTGTTAAAATAAGTTAACCTAAAAAGTATTAATTTTATACCCATTATTTGTGGCCTATCAATATTGGGAGATCTAGGAAGTATATAATTGACTGAGGTATTTAAGGGGCCACAAGGCATTTGCAGTTTGAGGGACGTATTTTTAAAGAATAAAACACATATGTGCACATGTACTTAACAGTTGCTTTAAATAGCTTAGGGGCAGTGTCTAATTTCATTACCACAGAATATCTAATATGGTTCAGAAACCTTTTCCTTCTACTGAAATCCTTTTAAGTATGTGAAGCAATTGTTTTCATTTTTCATCCTGTGATTGACTAAGAACTTTGTTAATGTAAATATCCAGGAAGCTTGATTTTATAGCTTCTTGGTTGTATAACCTACAATAAAAATCATGTACAGTGGAAAACCCCTTCTCTTGTCTGTCAACAGTCCCAACTGAAGGACAGACCTATGCTGTTTTTGTGGCAAATCAGTGACCTTGATGATTTTAGATGCTGCCAGTGGTTGTTTCGTTATAGAATGTAATAATGTTAGTTTAAGGTGATATAATATATTTTGGGGGGGAATTTCCAAATAGCAAATATTGGGCAATGTGCTGTTTGCCAGGAAAAAGTAGTTTTTAAAATAAATTTTTAATAAAAAGTGATTGTGAAATCAGTGGAGATTGTCATTATAGAAATGACCTTCATTCATTAAACATTTTAGCTTCTGAGAAAAATAGGCATTTTTCTGGACAAAAGGTCCATTCTTTTGTCAGTGATGTCCTTGTTGGTATGAACCAGTATTTTCTTAGTGATTTCTATGAGTAAGGTACAAGAAGGAATGCAAAGGAGATACGTATGGCCTTGGCCATCAAGGAGTTTATACTTGGTGCCAGCATCTCTATTATCTTCTCTTCATTGTTTAAACAAAACATCCTAAAAGACTCATTTTTTGCCCTAGAGGTGCTTTGGCTGAGTGGCTGGGTCCACTACCCACATCTCCACTTTCTTAGTCTAGTGGTGATAAAGTCATTTCATTATTAGATATAAGAGACAGTCCACTTAAAATTTTCTCCTTCTCTCCCAGGATTGCAGACACTTGCCCTCCCCTTATTCTAAGAGCAGTGCATTAGCTGGTGGCTTCTTTAGGATAGGTTTTTTTTGTTGTTGTTTTTAATCAGGGTGGAGGGACCAAACCCAGGGCCTTGCACATGCTAGGCAAGCGCTCTGCCACTGAGCTAAAATCCCCAGCCCCAGGATAGTTTTGCAGTTTTTGGCTCCTTTAAATAAAGTTTGTGAGGGAAACATAAGAAAAAGTAAGTTCTATTGTCATTTTTGTTTTTTCTTCATTTTTTTATTGTAGTTAAAACATAAAATTCATTTAAATAATTTTTGAACGTACAGTTCAGTAGTGTTCACATTGTTGTGAAATAGAGCTCCAGGATGCCTGTTTCTCTGAATTTGGCTATTTTAGATTCTTCATATAAATTGAGTCACACAGTATTTGGATTTTTGTGTGTGTGTGGTTTAGCTTATTTCACTTGGCATAATGTTATCAAAGTTTATCCATGTTGTAGCTTGTGACAATACATTTTTTTTTTTTTTTAACCAGGGATTGAACTCAGGGACACTCAGCCACTGAGCCACATCCCCAGCCCTATTTTGTATTTTATTTAGAGACAGGGTCTCACTGAGTTGCTTAGGGCCTCGCTAAGTTGCTGAGGCTGGCTTTGAACTCGCGATCCTCCTGACTCAGCCTCCCGAGTCGCTTGGATTACAGGCGTGCGCCACCACGCCCAGCTGTGACAATATTTTTTTAAGACTGAATAATATTCTTTTGTATATGTACCACATTTTATCCATTCATCCATATGTGGACATTTGAATTGTCCTTCCCTCTTAATTACTAGGAATAATGCTGCTATGAACACAGCGGGATGAAAATCTCTTTGAGACCCTACTTTCAAAAAAATTTTTTTTATATACACCAGAAGTGGAACTGTTGGATCATATGATAGTTCTGCTTTTTCGTTTTCTGAGGAACCTCCATATTGTTTTCCATAGCTGTTGTACTGTTTTTTGATCCCACCAAAAGTGCACATGGGTTCCAGTTTCTCTGCTTCCTTGCCAACTTTTGCTATTTTCTGTATTTTTTTTAAAGTAGCCATCCTCATAGGTGTGAGAGGATAACTTATTGTGGCTTTGATTTATATTTCTCTTATGATTGGTGATGTTCAGCATCTTTTCATTTAATTGGCCATTATATACTGTCTTTGGAGAAATGTCTGTAAGTCCTTTCTGCATTTTTTAATAGTGTTATTTTCTCTTGAGTTATAGGAAGCCTTTTTCTTTTAAAAACACAATTCAGAAGCTTAAAACTATTCACATGTCATATATAATATACTGCAGGGATATAAAGATGGAGAGTCAGAGCAGCAACCTCTCTATGACCAGTACAACTTGCTTAGTTCAGGGTTTTGTAATCTGATGCAGATTTAGAGGGTTCCGATTCTTTCTCTTCTTTCTCCCTTTTCCTGTCCCCTTTCCCCCCACTCCTCATTATCTCAAATCAGACAGATGGTTTTCTTCTAGGTCTAAAACTGTTTTGAAAGTAATTGCTTTTTAGCTGGGTGTGGTGGTGCATGCCTGTGATCACAGCTACTCTGGTGGCTGAGGCTGGAGAATTGCAAATTCGCGGCCAACAAGGGCAATTTAGCGAGACTGTCTGAAAATAAAAAATAAAAAGGGTCTAGCTTAGTGGTAGAGTGCCCCTGATTCAGTCCCTCTTCAGTAGGGGGAGGGAGGGAAGTATTGTCTTTTACCGTATGAGCAATAGCACCTAAAACTTCCTTGGGATCTCAGTAATATCTGACTAGTAGACTGAGAAATCTTTGTTGCCACTCAGTGTCTAGTAGGTAGCCCTCTCTCAAAGCTCTAATGGATTTTTGGTTTTCTACTTTGAATCTTGTTACAATATGGCATCACCTCAGAATCCTGGGCCTAAAGGTTAGTTCTTTAACTGCTGCTGTACACAAGTCTATAGTAGGTCTATCATAGAATAGTAGAGCTGTACTTTACTCTGCAGATACACAGCAGTGCTTGCTTGCTTGCTTAAAACCTACTCATGGTTACGAAGAAATAGAAGCTTAAAAGCTTCCTGGAAAGTGTATTTACTGTCTCAACTGCATAGAGCAAATAGAATAACAACCTAAATTCAGGGCATTTTAATTGCTCTAATAGCTAGATTTCCAAATGTTAAATGCTAGTTTTTCGTTAACATGTATTGTGCAAATTAGTGGATCAATTTACTATGACATTTTCATACATAGTATAGATAGCACATTGATCATGTTCACCCTCTCTCATCTTCCCTTCTTTCTGGCTCCCTTCCCAGTCTCTAACAGTTTCTTTTCTTCTTTCAGTCTATTTAATTTCTGCATATGAGAGAAAACATGCAATACCTGTTTTGGTTTGGCTTAACTTCATTCAATTTGTTGTCCTCCGGTTCCATCTAAATGCAAATGATGTTATTTCATTCTTCTTTGTGGCTGAATAATATTCCATAGTGTGTATATACCACATTTTTAAAAACCCATTCTTCTGATAAAGAACACCTAATTTGATTCCTTATCTTGGCTATATGTGAATTAGTGTCACAGGGCAGGTATGATGACTTCATTTCCTTTGGATATATACCCACAATAAGTATGACTGAATTTAGCTTTTTTTGTGGAACCTCCATACCGTTTTCCATAGTAGCTATACTAATTTACATTCCCACCAATAATATATAAGGATTCTTTTTTCTCCACAACCTTGCCAACATTTGTTACTTGTTTATTTTTGAGAATGGCCATTTTAGCTGGGGTGAGATGGAGTCTCAGTGTAGTTTTGATTTGCATTTCCTTGATGATGAAAGATGTTGAGCATTTTTTCATGAATTTATTGAACTTTGTGCTTTTTTTTTTTTTTTTTTTTTTGTGACCAAGATTTTAACCCAGGGGAATTTAACCACTGAGTCATATCCCCAGCCCTTTTTTATTTTTATTTTTTTAGAGACAGGGTCTCACTAAATCGCTGAGGCTGGATTTAACTTGGGATTCTCCTGCCTCAGCCTCCCCAGCTGCTGGTATTGCAGGCATGCACCACTGCACCCAACTATACTTATTTATTTATTTATTTTTTGGAACCGAGGATTGAACTCAGGAGCACTCGGCCACTGAGCCACATTCCCAGCCCTATTTTGTATTTTATTTAGAGACAGGGTTTCACTGAGTTGCTTAGGGTCTCGCTAAGTTGCTGAGGCTGGCTTTGAACTCACGATCCTCCTGCCTCAGCCTCCCGAGTCGCTGGGATTATTGGCGTGTGCCACCGCGCCTGGCTATACTTTTTCTTTTGAGAAGCATCTTTTTGGGTCTAAATGCCAGGATTACATAAGAAATTATTCAACTGGTATATGTATTGCTTGTCCAGGATTCTCATGTAGACAGTGATATTATGGTAGTAATTGTGGTGGTTGAGGTTGAAGGATACTATGGGTCCTGCTATAGTATGTTTATAATTATTTTTAGGTTTCAAATACTTGATTCTTGTTTTTTGCATCCTCTAGATAACCAGTCTTTAGGGAGCCATTTTAATTGTTACATGTTATTGCCTGTGGTTCTGTAACTTAAAATGTTCTTATGCTAACAGAAGGAATAGAGTAAATATGCAAAATCCAGCAAACCAAGTAGAAATGGGTGAGGGATATATGTATGGTTACTCAAATGACTGGGTTGTTGGTAACAATAGTGATATAACCCAAGATTTCTAGTCCAGCATCACCTTTGTGCTTGAACATCTGTGTCATCCATGTTGCTTTCTGGCATGTTGCCAAGTCTGGGTGAACCATCAGTCCCTTCTCTCAAAATACTAAATGCAGCTGGGTATGCAGATAGGAGAGAGAATGTAAGGGACTGAGGCCACTTCAGAGAACTGCAGTGTGAGAAGTTGCAAAATGTTCAGAGCCAGCCAAGATCATACTTACCTTTTTTTTTTTTTCTTTTTGTTTTTTTGGTACTGGGGATTGACTCTTGGGGCACTTTATGATTGAACTACATACATCCCCAGATCTGTTTTTATTTTTTATTTAGAGACATGGTCTCACTAAATTGCTGAGTCTGGCCTTGAACTTATGATCCTCCCAAGTTGATGGAGTTACAGGCATGTGCCACCATGCCTGACCCAAGATCATTCATACTCTAGGTCATGCAGTGAACCCAAGGGTTGAAAATGTGTTTGGTAGCACTGTGACAGTTTCATTGTAAAAGTATGCCTAGATTTTTGGGGGCTTTCTATCATCAACCATTCCTCTGATCATAGATTTTTCATTTAATTGTGAAAAAACAGAACACAGGCAAAATAAAAAAATAGAACTAACCTGTGGGTGATAGATAGTAGACCCAGTTTCATTAATGCAATCATTCATAAAGGTTGTAAAATTTCCAAATTATAGCATTTCATAAGTTTATAGTATAAAGAACTGTCAGATTTTTTAAAAAATATTTTTTAGTTGTACATGGACACAATACCTTCATTTAATTTATTTTTTATGTGGTGCAGAGTATGGAACCCAGTGTCTCACACATGCTAGGCAAGTGCTCTACCACTGAACCACAATTGCAGCACCTTGTCAGATGTTTTTACTGTCCATTCATTTATGTCACTGAAGAATTAACATTTCAATAATTTTGATTTCTAG
The DNA here is from genome assembly GCA_020662805.1 of Glaucomys volans. NCBI lineage: Eukaryota > Metazoa > Chordata > Mammalia > Rodentia > Sciuridae > Glaucomys > Glaucomys volans. Next base: position 150,443 of record JAJEJO010000607.1, on the reverse strand, counting down.
AAAGTATGTGATGTTCATGTTATTATAACATCAATATCATTTGTAATGGAAGTTCTTTTTCATTTCAGATGCTTTAGCATTTATATATTGAACATGAGAATGGTATGCTTAGTTCCAAGATAGTGATTTGGTCACCATTTCTTTGATCCATTTTGTATTTGGTGGGGAAAGATTTACTGGGAAATGTGACTGAAGTTATCATACAATTTTGGCTAGATGGTGGCTTGTAAAATATCTTTAGACTTCATTTATACATGACTCCTCTTGTTATTAGAGCAACTTAAGATTTGATCATTATTTGTGTTATAATAAAATTCTCTAAACATAGAATGGATGTATAAGTGTGTTTTGATTTGTAACAAATCAGTTAATATACTTAACATCAATTATGAAAAATAAGGAAAGTCATGACTATCTAAGTAGATGCAGACAAAGCAGTTGTTAAAATCTAATACCATAACTTTTCATGCTAAAAGTTCTTAACTATCAGAAATAGGGACCTCCTAAATATGATAAAAGTTATTTATAGAAATCATATAACAGAAGCTTACATAGTATGTGGAATAATTATGTAGTAATTTTAACTTTTTGAGGAACTGTCATACTGTTTTCTATAGCAGTTATGCCATTTCGTAACCCCACTGATAGCAGTGTTTCGATTTCTCAGCCTTTTTCTCACCTATTTTCTGTGTGAGTTATCATTTCAATTTTTTTTGTTGTTGTTTGTACCAGGGAGTGAACCCAGGGGCACTTAACCTCTGAGCCACATCCCCAGCCCTTTTTCTTATTTTTTTTTTTTGTTTAGAAACAGGTCTAAGTTCCTTAGGACCTTGTTAAATTGCCAGTCTGGCTTTGAACTTGTGATCCTCCCTGCCTCAACCTCCTGAGCTGCTGGGATTGCAGGCATGTGCCACCACACCTGGCCTCATTAGAATTTTGACATAGTTGTAAAAGCAACTTAATGGAGAAACAATATTATTTTTATTAAATTGTGCTGGAACTATTAGACATCCCTGTTTTTTTTTTTTTTAAAAAGAACCTCAACTTATACCTTATACTTTATACATAAGTTAATTCAAAATGGATCATTGACCTAAATGTAAAACATGAAAACTTTAAACTTTTAGAAGAAAACAGGGAAGTGAAACTTTGTGACCTGAGTTAAGCAGAGAGTTCTTACCTATGACACCAAAAGCATGATTCATATGAGAAAAAAAATTGATCCACTGGACTTCATTGAAATTAAAACTTTCAACTCTGCCAAAGGTACTGTCACAATAATGAAAAGCCATAGGTTGGGAGAAAATATTGTAAATCACACATATAACAAAGATGTGTATCTAGAATATAGAAAGCACCTTTAAAACTCACAATAAGAAATGAATAGTTGTGCTCCATTCGTGTACAAAGAATCGAAATGCATTCTGCTGTCATATGTAACTAATTAGAACAAATAAAAATTAAAATAAAAAAAAAAGAAATAAGCAAAATAAGCAACCAGTTAAGAACCAAGGAGTTGAAGACACTTCACCAAAGAAGATATACAGAGGTCAAAATGGAAGTAATGTCCATTTGTTTTTAGGGGAATGTAAAATAAAACGACAGTGACAAAACAAAAGCAAAAAAAATGACAAAAGCAAAAAAAATCTGATGATACAGAGTATTGGTAAGGATGCCCTCAGAACAGTTGGAATTGAAACATTATTGATGGGAATGCAGAATGGTAGAGCTGCTTTGGAAGACATTGGACTAGTTTCTTATAAAGCTAAATATATTCTTATCTGCATACATATTTAAATGAAAATTTATGTTCTTAAAAAAACTGGTACTCAAATGTTCATACAGCTTCAAGTGTAATTACTAAAAGCTGAACAACCCAGTTGTTCTTGAGCAGGTGAATAAATAAAATACATAAATGATGTTACATCTCTATAATGTCATATTAGTAATAAAAAGGAACAAACACTGTTCATGCAAACATGAATAAATCCTTGTTTTCAGTAATGGGGATCAAACTGAGGGGCACTTTACCCTAGAGGTGCATCCCTAGTCCTTTTTGGTTTTATTTTGAGGCAGGATCTCACTACATTGCTGAGACTGGCCTTGAACTTGGAATCCTCCTGCTTCAGACTTCTGAGTTGCTGGGATCATGCCACTGTGAACAGCAACATGGGTTAGGTTAAGTGAAAGAAGCCACTCTCAAAAGGCTCTGTGTACCCTGTATGATTCCATTTGTCATATTCTAGAAAGGCAAAACTGTAATGAACAACAAATCAGTGACCAGGTGGGGTGGTTTAGGCTTATAATCTCAGGGACTCTGAGGCTGAGGAGAATTTCAGATTTGAGGCTCATCTCAGCAGTTTAGTGAGACCCAGACTCAAAATATATATAGATATATATTTTCAACTGGGGGATGTAGCTCAGTGACAGTGCATCCCTGGGTTCAGTCTCCAGTATTGCAAAACAAAACAGAAGCAAAAACAAAAAACAGATTGGTGGTTGCCAGGGTTTGAGGGTAGGGAAGGAGGTGTTGATTACAAAGGAGTGCCATAAAGGATTTTTTTTTTTTTTTTGAGTGATGGAAGTTTTCTGTACTTTGTGTTGATGGTTTCATTGTTCTGTGCATTTGGTCAAAACTCAAATGTACACCAAAAGTGTGAATTGTATTTTATGTAAATTTAAAAAAAGTAAATTTAGTAAGATTATTGGATACTAGGCCAATAAAACAAAGTGTATATTTCTGTATAACAGTAATAATTAGAAAATGAAATTTTTGGCAAGATGACATCATAGCATCAAAAAATATTTAATGCCTCGGAATGAATCTAACAAAAGATGTCTAAAACCTTTACACAGGTTAATTTTGATATTCATATAGCAATGCAAACAGCAAGAATAGCCAAAGTAATAATAATGAAGGATAGAGTTGCAGAATTCACAGTACTGGATAAGCAGTGTGGAATAAATGTGGAATAGAGTCCTGAAACAGACCCACATGTATATGGATACTTAATTTATGAATAAAATGTTACCGCATAGCAGTGTGGAAGGAAAGATATTTCAGTAAATGATCCTAGGTCAATTGCTTATCCATATGGAAAAGTAAAACTAATTTTGACTCCTACCTCACATCATACACAAAAATAAATTCTAGGTCTGTTGTAGATCTAAATGTGAAAGATTTTTTAAAAAGGGTTCTAGAAGCGCTCAGCCACATTAGTAAAAAAACAAAACACTGACTATAGTGCTGACTACTTCAGCAAATTTTCACAAAACAAGAACATTCTACCCATCATATTTGGTTTTCAACCCCAGTTAACCTTACATTGATTTAGTATTTCTATGTAGACCACCATTGTATTCCAGCCAGTGAATTATCACTACATACTGACCAAAATAGCTAAATTTAAAAATAAGCTGGGTATGATAGTGCATACCTGTAGTACTAGATACTGATGAGGCCAAGGTGGGAGGACTGCTTAAGGTCATGAGTTAGATGATCATGGGCAACATAGTGAGAACCCTGCCTCAAAAAACAAAACCAAACAAAAAGATAAACGTGAAAATACAAAGTGTCTGCAAAAGTGTAGAGCAACTGATTTTTCCTGCTCGTGCTTTGAGGGAGAGGCTGCTGAGTAAAAATAACATCAGTGTAATCTTACCAGAGTTGTAAGGCCTGGAAGTCTCTTCTGTGCTTTCTCTCTGTGTTTATTTGTATTGGGGGAGGGGACTGTGTGTCCCTGGGGTCTAAGGAAAGATGAACTGTCTTCCCCTATTCTTCTTTCCCTCTTTTAAGTCAGTGCTACAGTGAAAACCAGCAGCCCTCTGGCTCCTGAAGATGGATTGTGCCCTGTAAAGATAAGTGACTCTTGACATGAAGCAGCCAGCCTTTAGGGATCAGGTGAGAGAGGAAGTTTCCTCCTCAAAGAGTAGAAGTTTGCTGGTGATGAGGTTCCCACTCCCAAATTTCCCTTGGCCCAGAGGTTATTTGTGAATACAAAGAGACTGTGTAGCACCCTAAGGAGTTGAAGTAGGAGAGCATCCAGTGTAAATATATGTAGGTGACATAGATTTATCGCCTCCTCCTTGACTTCCAGACATTGCTTCTGGAAATTCTTTCTTTCTTACTCTCGCAGTACTGTCACAGGGAACCTTATAGGTATCTATGTACAAATTTTATTTCTTTTATGAAATGTGAAAAAGTTATGTCCTCCAAATTTAGCTGACCAAGAAACCTTATACAGTTCAGAAGCTTGAGAACAGTTGTGTAAATGAACCACAAGTAGATGTGTTGAATGAACATTTTGTAGTCTCGTGTTTCTTTTCTTTGTTGTCAGTAACATGTTATAAATAAAAACTAACTCCATTTGAGTACCCCCCTCTTTAAAATAAATAACTATTGGCTCAAACTTGAGAAAGGTAGAAATGTTCTGCATTTGATGTGGTATAGATTGACTGGAGGCCCAAATTCTGGTTTCCATCATCATCTTACTTAAAATTTACAGGATAGGTCTAGAGCAAGGAATTTTGAAGGATTGTGTGCCCTTGCTATGGTGATTAGCCTTTAGTAATGGGAAATTCCTGGGATGGAGCTATTTATTTAACTTGCATACACTGGTGGATCTGAGTTCTGTCTTGTCTCCTCTCAACCTTTAAAAATCTTTTCTTGATACATCTGCATCTAAACAATGCTGTAAAGAAAGTTTGGAAATTAGATTTTGTCAATCATACATTCTTCTGGTTTTTGTTGTGTATCAACAAAGTGAATTTGCTACTTTATTATTATTGAATTATACAGGCTGTAACAATGAAGAACTTAACTCATACCTAAAAATATATTTAGAACTCTTATTTCCAGCACATATTATAAAACACAAACCTAAAGTAATAAGTCAGGGGAATTACAGTATTATTACTGTCACCAAATTGCTTCTCGACCTGTTTGTGTGAAAAATTCGATGCTTGGTTCCCACCCCTTGAAGAATCTGATTTATTGGTTTGAGGTACATTGGAATATTTGAGAACTGCCCAGGTGATTTTAATATGCAGTCAAGGTTCAAAATTACTGATTAATTAATAATTAGTTATTAATCCTCTCCTGAGTTTTAGCAAATGTTACAATTTATAAAATGCTATTCTTTTACATACTTTAATTATCTTCATGTATTCTTGTAGTGACCTAATGAAGTAGACAAGATTTTGCTTCCAGGGATCCTCCTCAACTAGTGATCTGTGATGGTTGTTGCCTTATCCTTAGGTTCTCTGCTTCATATCTGGCTTTCACCTGTAAATTCTCAGAGGCTGGCATTTTGGTGAAGTCAGCCTTCTTCATAGCCACATGCATCAAATGCAAAATTGGCACATTATTTTTCATCTTTTGAAATCCATTGCTTTCCACTTTTTTTCTTCAGGAAACTATTTAAAATTTGCAAAATATTTGATAAGCCCTATAGGGTTGTAGAAACACCATTCTCTAGAAGTTCTTGCCTCTCTTCCACCACTGATAAGTTGTGATTTTGGGGAAATACTTAACATTTTATAAAAGGGACGGTATTAATCTGTACTACACTAACTAGAAGTTCTTCAGCTATGAGATTTTGATTATCTCTGACTTCCTATTCCAGGTTTTGTACATTTATATCCTCCCAGTGAGAGACTGAAGTCAGTTTTGCCAACTGAATAAATATGAATATTGAAAGAAGGACCAAAGCTATCTTTAGGATATTTTTCATATTGTCTGATCCTGTGAGCTCCTGGTACATTTTTAAAAAACACAACTGATAATTTCCACTCTAGATCCAAGAATCAATCTCCAGAGGTGGGACCTACATGGACATTTTCATCAAGTTCTTATGTGATTCTTGTGGATTGACAAAAATAGGAAATTGTATATGAAATTGAGCACAGTCGATAATAAATATTATGTGGTACTAAAGTTTGTTGCTAGTAAATGCTGGTGTGTTTCTTCTGATCCTACTTTAGAATCTGTGCAGAGAGGGGTTAAACAGTGGAGCTTTGTGAGTGTTATTCTTAGGGTCTTTGCCATGGACTTTATTTTAGATAAGATGGTGAAATTAGATATTTTAGTGTTTAAGCCATTAAGCTTCATAATGGACTGTCCTATGGTCTGCTTTATATTAAGTTTCACTGTGGCAAGCTTATTGTATTTGTAATGATTTTGTTTCTGCTTTTACTTTTGGAAAAGGAACATTGCCCTGCACCGAACTGTATTTACTTATATTGCTTTCTATGGAATACATGTGAATGAATACCTTGTATCTCATAGCATGCTTATTGTAGAATTTGTAATTACATTTTAAATTTTTCTATAGTATTTTTCATATTACTGTTCACAGGATGATGAATCCCGTGATACTATGTTAAAACTCGTTAATTATTTATGCAAATAATTTTTGTTAGCTAATTCAGAGAATAGGCCCTAGTACTTCAACTTCCACATCTTTCTTCCTCAGAACAGCATAAGTATGACATTAATTATGACTGATTTTAAAATTTGGGAACTAGGAGTATAGTTCTGTTAGAACATATACTTAGCACATCTGAGGCCTTGGGTTCAATCCCCGTTCCACATACTGTTATGGTTTGGATACAAGGTGTCCCCCTAAACTTCCTATGCTAATGCAGGAATATGTAGGAGGTGAAACACTCAGGTTATGAAAACCATAACCTAATCAGTGCATCCTAATTTGAATGGATTAACTGGATGGTAACTGTAGGCATATGGGGTGTGGCTGGAGAAGGTGGGTCACTGGGGGCATGCCCTGAAAGGGTACATCTTCCCTATAGCCCATTGCCTTTCTCTTTCTCTCTACTTGCCATCTGTGATGAGCTGAGAAACTTTCTTCCTCCATGCTTTTCTGCCATGATGTTCTGCCTCACCTTGGGCCCAGAGCATTGGATTTGACTGACCATGGGCTAAATCTCTGAAACCGTGAGCCAGAATAAGCTTTTCCTCCTCTAAGTTGGTATTTTAGTAGCAGTGATGTAAAGCTTACTCACACACACACACACACATAGGGAAAAATGTATAAAATATATGTATCTATACATGAATGTATATACTGATATATGTACCATATGCATATATAGATGTATAAAATATGTATGTACATAGGAGTATAGAGTACATATATACATATATATAAAATACGTTTCCTGTTATGAAAGTTTTGTGTATACTTATACAAAACAACTTGAAAATTACAGAAAGATATATAGAAGAAAATGAATCATTATAGCAACATTCAGAGTTCATTTCTGTTTATGTTCTGCTTTACTTTATTTCAACCTTTTATTATGTCTGATTCTTCTGGTTTATATATAGTGGCCTGACTAATAAAGCTTGAACCTATACATAGTGCTCATATTGCTTTTATTAACTTATGGGAGATTGAGATATTTCCAGATGTTATTATGATGGAATAATTTCATAATGTAGTCTAGGTAGCCATTTTTCATGGACATGTCAGTCAGGAAGTCAGTTATTTAATAAGGCTATGTTTTGTGCCAATCATATAGCCTAGAGTTTAGATCATCACCAGTGTCTTGGCTCTTTTCTTTCCTGTCAGGTTTTATAGTCCCCACTCTAGGCAGAGCCTATTCTTATACAACTAAAACCCTCTGGGCTATAGCTAGGCTCCCTATTTCCGTTTTTTTCTTATTTCAATCCCTTGTAAATAGTTACCCAAGTGAAATTCTTCCATTTGTGTCCTCACATTATTTTCATGAAGCTTACAGTGGCTTTTTTTAAAAGCCTTTCAGCATGTTTTCCTAGCTGGCCCCTTCCACCTCATTTTATTTTGTTACTCACTGGTACAATCTGTGCTCCAACCAGGAAAATCTGTACACAGCTTGCTTTGCCTCTACCTTTGTTCATGCATTAACTTCATTTGGATTTTTTCTCTCTCTCATGGCAGTTCATGTCCCTGTTTTCCCTCAAAATATCTCTTGAAATTTACATTTTCCCAGAAACTTCTCTCTGACTTACTATACATCCTTCTAGCATGTCATCCCCTCCCAACACCCCCACCCCTCATACTGGGGATTGAACCTAGAAGCACTTTACAAATGAGCTACATCCCCAGCCCTTTTTGTTTTGAGATAGGGTCTCAGAGTTGTTAGGGCCTCACCAAGTTGCTGAGGGTAGCCTTGAACTCCTTATCCTCCTGCCTCAGCCTCCTGAGTTGCTGGGATTACGGGCATTTGCTCTCCTGGCACATGTTATCTTTTTATATTTCTTCAAAGTGTCATTTTTTATTTACTCAGTTAATATTGGAGACCTTCTGTCTTGTTTTGCCACATTGCCATATATTCGTTTTGAAACTTCAGTTAATTAAATTTAAACCAATGCAGATGCTGGTATTTTTCAGAGTGGAAATTAAGTCTTGGATAGAAAGGTGTTTGCTGCTGCCTGTGACATGCCTGAACCTAATCTTTAGGATTTATTGAGATCAAAGTATAATGCAATGCAGAGAATAACTTTTTTTTTTTTAAAACACCAACCTCTCATTGTAGGGCAGGTGTTGTATGGGAAATCCTTTACTTTCTTTGGGCTCATTTGGGGTATTATTACCACTAGGGATTGAACCCAGGGGCACTTTACAACTGAGCTACATCCCCAGCCCTTTTTGTTTTGAGATAGGGTCTCAGAGTTGTTAGGGCCTCATTAAGTTGCTGAGGCTGGCCTTGAACTTGTGATCCTTCTGCCTCAGAAGCCTGAGTTGATGGGATTATAGGCAGGTGCCATCACACCCAGATGGACTCATTGGTATTTATTTTCTGTGAGATATAATCCATTACTATTTGTTTTGCTATTCAAATTGTTTGTGAAATCCTTTAAAAAATTAATAGTTACTGGGAGCTGACATAAAAGACTTGTAATTATGGTTTTCCTTATTTCTCTTTGAAGTTCCTTCTCTAACAGGTTTGTGTTAAACTGAAAGGAGAACCATTGACTCACCCAAGGCTGGTGGGAGAAGAGAGAGAGCAGAGCAGAGAACTGCTGACTGATGGCCCAGATGCCAGTCAGACTCCTTTTTTTTTTTTTTTAAAGCCCTTTCTTTCCACATGTACAGAGGTCACATTCCAGTTTATGAATCTGAACACTAGATTATAAAATAATTCACATCTTGTTCATTTTCTGAATAACCTAGTGTGAAAACCCTGAGAATTTGTGACTTCATGCAGGGAAGCAAAGAGAAAGACAAGATAGAGTCCCCAAGGGCATGTCAACAAAGACCCACTCCCTTCAACTAGTCCCAACTCCTACAGTTTCTACCACTTCCAGTAGTCTATTCAGCTTTGAATCCATTGATGAGCAGAGCCTTCTTGATACAATCACTTCCTCAAGCCCCACCTCTGAACATTGCTGCACTGGGGACCAAGCCTTCAACACTGGAGCCTTTGGGAGATGGTCCACATACAAACTCTAACATTTGTTACAGTAGCAATACATCAAGAGCCTTGGCAGTTCTCCCAAAACAAAACCAACCAGTGACAAAAGCCTTAACCTTAGGAAGAGGCTTTGCCAGCACAGTGTTGCACACCTGTAATCCCAGCACTTGGGAGGCTGAGGCAGGAGGATCCAGAGTTCAGTCAGCCTCAGCAATTTAGCGAGGCCCTAAACAACTCAGCAAGGCCCTAAGCAACTCAGCCAGACATCTCCTCTCTCTAACGCCCTTACAAAAAAGGGCTAGGGATGTGACTCAGGGGTTAAGCGCCCCTGGATTCAATCCCCAGTACCAAAAACTAAACAATAAAAAGAGACATTAAGAGGAATTTCAAGAGAAAAAGGGATGAGATGGGAAAACAGCACAGTTTCTAGGAAAGGACACAGAAATGGCAGTTAGATGATGTGATGGGGCCAAATTGTGAGGAAACAAGAATGAAAAGGACTCTGAGGAAAATGTAACTGAGGGACTAGAGGACTTTCTGATCCCATCTTGGGATGCTTTGCCAGCCTTTTGTCACCCCCTCTCTCGTGGTGCTGTGATTCTCCAGCACTTGTCTCTCTAGACCTTCCTGATGCCCTTAACTCTCAGTGCCCCAGAAGGGAATCCCAGGTGCAGGGATTTAGTTGCACAGCCTAGGATCCTGGAGTTGTGCAAACAGTGATGCTATGGCTGCCCATCTTCCTTTGCTACCTGGCCTTCCTTTCTTTTTTTCCTTACCTGATACAGTAATGAGCCCCAGAGGAGGCTCCTGCATACTTCAGGGCTGGCAGTAGTAGAAATAGTTGCCTCAGAGCAAGCCTTGGAAATCCTTTACTACCATAAAAGGAATTATCTGGAACAGTTGCTGTGATGGTTGTGGAACCATTAATGCCTTGGAGTTACCTGTTTGTTTTGTAGGATATAAACTCTGACTCTTTAACATGACTGTTTAATGATCAAAGCAGCCCTGGTACTCTCCCTGTTATGGTACTTTACGTTAAGCAATATCTTCATATTTTTAATGAAACAATCGTTAGATGTTAGTGATGACCAAGTTCCTCATTTTGCAATTATGAAAATATAAGCTTGGTGATGTCAAGTGACAAATCTATATGCCGTATTTTAGTAAAGGAGTTAATTAGGAACAAGGTCTCCTGATTCCTAATCCACAACATTTTTTTTTAAACAATACACCATAAAACCTCATTTGTTTCTAATTCCTAGGATTAGTTTTGGTTCCAAGGAGCAAAGAAACTAAGCAGGCCTGGATTGTTGATGATTGGCACAAAAAGCCTAAGAAGGAAGCTTGTGGTAGTGTTTTTAGTGATTATATTAAGTTTTGTAGCCTGCTTTTACTGGTAGTGGAGCTGAGCAAGGGGCCTGCAGCTACCCCTAGGCCTGGCTGGTATCCCATTTTTGAGGCCCCACAGTTATTTTTAGCTTCAGGGCCTTGGAAGCAGGTGTGGTCTGGGCTTGAAGGCCACGCCTGGAATGTGTTCAAGCCTTGTTGTGCATGTCTACTTAGAAGCTGAGAATAGTGACCTAAGCCTCTTGCATGTATTTTGTTGGAGGAATTTGCACTTTTCCAGTAAAAAGTTATTAGTAAAGTTATACTGAATTGCATTTGTGATGCTTTAAGCAAATTTACTTTGGAAACTTTATCAATTGAAACACAATTTAAGAGTGTAAGTAAGAATATATTAATTATTAAAAAATTAACTATAAATCCTTTGGATATAGAAGAAATCTTTGTATTAAGAGTCATACCCCAACTGACTTGTTTTAAAAATTCATATTAATAGTCACAAGAGTGTGATTTAATTTTTGATGGTCTGGAAATGTAGCTCAGTGGTAGAGCATGTTTTGTACATGCAAAACCCTTAGTTTAATTCCTAGTACCACAAAAATTTAAAAATAAAATTTAATTTTTACATTACCCCCTCCCCCCCGTGCAAAACAAAAACAAAAAACCCTATTGCTATTTCAAAGCATTCTTTCTTTTTTTGTGGTGCTAGGCATTGAATCCATGGCCTGTGTGTGCTTGGTGTCCTCTCTACCCCTGAGCGACACCTCTAGCCCTAAATAAATTCTTAACAAGTCCTTTTGTAAAGCAACAATTGAGCTTTTACCTTGAAGTTAAATGTCATATTTCATATATTCATTTTCTTACCCTGCCCATATCCAGGTTTTTCTTAGCAGTCTTGATAAGAGGAGTTAAGCAGGACCTGGTGCTGATATCTTGTCTGTTTATGCCATGCCCCTTACTAATGCTTTTCAGACTTTCCAAGGTTATGGAAAAGAGTATAAAAATTACTTGTAATTAGCTGGGCATGTTGGTGTATGCCTGTAATCCCAGCACCTGGGAGGCTGAGGCAGGAGGATCGCAAGTTCAAAGCCAGCCTCAGCAACTTAGCAAAGCCCTAGGCAACTCAGTGAGACTCTGTCTCTAATAAAATACAAAATAGGGCTGGGGATGTGGCTCAGTGGTGGAGTGCCCCTGAGTTCAATCCCCAGTACCCCCCCCCCAAAAAATTACTTGTAATTATTAAAGTAAAACTATGTTCTTTGTTCTTATAAAACATATATGTACATCCTATGTGTTTCTACTTAGTGTTTGAGGTTCTAAGTTATATATAACTGTTCTGTGCCCTGGTTTTCTTCTCTTTAATATATCATGATCATCCTTGGTTGTCAAAAAGTATGTTTTTAAGATGTTAACAGGCAACCATCATTTTTGAATGTTGCATGATACTGTGCTGCAGGATTTACCATAATTTTTGAATTATTTATCCAGTCCCTCTTATTACACATGTTGGCTCTTTCCAGTACATTTCATGTATTCTAACTGAAAAGTGAAGAAGATTCTTGTAAGTCATTTTTAAATTATCTTTGTAAGCCATTTTGAAATTATCTTCAGGAGAATGTAGTTCAGTATTCTAGTTTACTTATTTTGTGAGATTTGAGATAGATGAAATTTTGGAATAATAATGATTATTAACGTGGACTCTGGTGGAGATAGGTGAGAAGTTTGGTGTTTGTGATTTCTAATTACATTCCATTGTTTTATCCTACAGCCTTCTGATCTTCTTTGGAAAAATTATAACCACTCTCCTGTTAGACTGTGTTCCAGTTATCCAGATGTTTGCCCTGATCTTAGTCCTTTGAGTAATCTATGCAGGGAAAGTACACGTATCTTTCATATAGTGGATTTTTTTTTTTCTGGGAATGACATGGTAAAGGTGGTACATATGGATGAAGATTATAAACTTATATTACTGTTACCACCTCTGGAATACAGTAATCTAACTTAAAAAGTCCTTATGTTAAGTATTTGATCCGCCTTCTGACTTCAAGAACACTATGAAAGCATTTGTCTTATTCTAATATGAAGATCTTTCAACTACTTCCTTGTCATATAGTTTTTTTTCAAGCATACATCTTGCTTAAGATATCTTTGATGTTTTACTACATTCCATACTATAAAATCAAGACTCTCATATTAGATAACACCTTTATGATTGGAAGAGTTGTACTCAATTAACATTCATAGTAAATTTCTTGTTATAGTATTTCTTTTCACTTTTTAGCCAAGAAATGCACTAGCGTAGGAACCGCGGCTTCTCCCTTTAAGGTGGTAAAGGAAGAAACTGCTGAACTTTCATGTGTGTTACATGTATTAAAAGATTAAAAGTTCAATTGCCTGGAAATGCATAATTTCCAATACATGTAATCATAGTTCTGAAGAAAGACTGAATATCTGCCTGATCTTTTATTGGCATTTTCGCAAATTGGCATTATCTTGGCCAGTATATTCTTTGGTCTCAGTCAAGACTTTGACATGGCAAGAGCTAGTCTTCCAGGTATTCATGTAGCTTGCTTTCTCACCTCTCTTGTGAATCTTTACTTCAGTGATATCATCAAAGTAAGGCCTTCTCTGACTATTGTAGTTAACCTCCTCAACTCCTCTTCTTTATTTCCTGCTTTATTTTTTCTTTCCATAGCATTTAATCACTATCAATCATAACAGAAAGTTCCTTTTTGTTGTTGTTTATTCTATGTACCACTTATAGTTTGGATTTTGATCCCTCAGCGGTCTATGTGTTAAGGCTTTTTTCCTAAGGGTGGCACTGTTGGGAGGTAATGGAGCCTTTAGGAGGTGGGTCCTAGTGAGAAATCATCAAGTCACTGGGAATGTGACCTCTTGAAGGGGATTGTGGGACCCCAGTCTCCTCTTCTGCCTTCTTTTCATGTGGATTCATGATGTGATCTGTTTGCTGCACACTTCCAGCCTTTGCCTTCTGACACTCCCAAAAGAGGCCCAAAGCAGTGGATCTGCCTGGTCTTGTACTGGAAGTTCCAAAACTATGAGCCAAAATAAAACTTATTCTTTATAAGTTAATTATCTCAGGTATTTTGTTATAGTGGTTAAAAGCTGACTAATACAGTACCCTGTCACTAAATTAGAAGCTATATGAGAGCAGTTTTTTTTACCTGCTTGATTTGTGACTAGGTAATAATAGATTATAATGAGCAATTATTGTTTATTGCTACATTTTCATGATAGTGCCTGGCACATATTAGGTGCCCAATAACTACCCATTAATTGACTGAATGAGTTACAACAATCTAGCACATGATGAAGAAAACCAGAATCCCATCTGACTATCTGGCTTGCTCTGAATCTCTCTTCTCCTGTCAGCCTACCTTTATCATAAGTATCCTTCCAAAATACTTGATGCTCAACTGAGATTAAACCTGTTTAATTGAACGTGTTTCCTCTTGCTTAATGACTCTATCCAGGGATTTTTCCTTTCCTCCTCCCTAAGACCACCTCTATACTCAGGCCCTCCTAGTGGAAAGGATCCTTAGTTTTGGGGGAGGGTACCAGGAGGAGACAGTTAAACAGAGGAGTGTGGGAGCATTGGGTGTAGGAGGAGGGTGTATAGGATAGACACATAGTGGCAGGGGAAAAGAAGAATTTAGTGAGGGCAGTAGGAAAGCTCAGGTGAATCAGGAAAGGGAGGCTGGTGAAATAGGTGAGCATAATATGCAGGAAGCAGTGCCATGAAGGACACGGGCTCCAGTTGAGCCAATATCAAGAATATGGTGTTCTTTGCTGGGAGAAACTCAGTGAAGGCTTCTCACAGATCTGGTCTTTGTGTGGACTGGCCTGTTTCTAAAAGTAATGGCATTGTATTATAGGCATTTTTTTGTAGGTTGGGTGCTATTCCAGCTTTCATGTGTGGGTCCCTGAGATATATGTAAAAAGCCTAGTTTCTGGTCAGAGTGGGTGTCTTCGGCAGTGTGGTGTGTCAGTTAGTGATGGCAGGTTTTACCATACTAATTGTCTCCATTTGGCTTTGCTTCAGTGTATTCCTTTATTGCCATCAATAGTCAGAATGTGTCCTCAAGTTTTGGGTAAGAAAATATGGTCAAGACATTAATAGCCAAAACAAATGATGTCGTTGCTGTCTTGACTTTGGTGAAGGTGTTTTTTTTTTGTTTTCTTTTCAAATGAAATTTACCAAATTCAGCTGTCTGAATTTCTCTTAGTCTTCTATTAACCCACATTATATGAGGTAAAGTTGCTTTAGTTGCTGCAGAATTAAGACAGTCGGTGCCTGCAGTGTTCTTGCCTGCCTCCAGACTGCATGGCCAACTGTTTCTTTCTGCTTTAGGTAAGTTCATTTTTTTCTCTTATTGAAAGTCAGTGTTTAGGACTTTGCTAAAAGGCTGTTTGGTGTATTTTGTTGCCTTTTTCTTCTATTTTATTGGAGGGAAAAAAATTTAAGTCAGGCTTGTAATTAAATAAAAGTAAATTTCTCACCTGATCATGTCCTTTCCGTAAACTCTCTGAGAACTGGAACTTGAGCTCTAGCCCAGCCAAATAGAGCTAAATCCCTCTCCTCAT
The DNA here is from genome assembly GCA_020662805.1 of Glaucomys volans. Lineage (NCBI taxonomy): Eukaryota > Metazoa > Chordata > Mammalia > Rodentia > Sciuridae > Glaucomys > Glaucomys volans. The sequence goes on along the minus strand of JAJEJO010000607.1, from coordinate 135,080 downwards.
AGAATAGGTCTTCAAAGCACCCCATAGCATAGGTTCCTTTTCCTTATCCTGAGAATTCCTTTGTGTAAGAGAAAATATTTAGAATGGAGGTGTGCTGGTTTGTGCAGGAACCCCTGCCTCCTCATGGATCCCATGTTTCAGCCTATCCTTTGAAATGTTTGTGGAGCCTTGTCCCTTACCGCACCTGCTGTAGTCCTCAGGAGTGGGTTTTTAGGTCAGCAGTGCCCAGTGGCATAGGAACTATTGCTCTTGGCTAAAAATAATCCATGGGTAGAAGGAAAAGGGAAACCCCCTTTTTTTTGAGTGGAGTATATCTAGTGTCAGACTGACTGACTTAGAAGTCAGGAGGGTGTGTGCTAAATTGAAAAGAAAAATATCTCACCTGAGAAGATGAAGATGTTTAATAGAATTATATAAAAATATATTTTTTAAAAATTCTGGTTGGGCACTAACTGAAGGCACCAAGTTAAAAAAAAACATCTTTTCCCTTAGCTAGTTACTCTAATGGCAAATAATTGATTATTTATAGTCAAACTTTAGATTCTTTTAACTAAAGCAGGCACCCTTGTTTTCCTTATTATTAAAATAGAGTTCTCAAACTTAACTAATTCAGTGGTATACTTCATTGACAGACTATTTTTGCAAAGTTGGATGTAAAGTGAATTTCAACAAATAAAACTCCCAGTGACTTCCATTTCAAAGTCATAGATATATTTCCTTAGGTAACTGAGTAGAATTTTAAAATATAAAATTAATTACATATAACAGCACCAGAAAAGCTTTAAAAGATAGTATATTCAAATTAAAATTTCTTATTTAATATATATTAATGTTAAATGCTGTATAGTAAAACATAAGTCACCTGCTCAAAAGTAAAATATACCAAAAATGGCATTTCTTTACTCTGATTTTGTTTTTGATCATTTTGTTATACTGAAATGTTGTCTCAAGCCTGTCTTTATCCCTGGGTAAATAATTTTAAATTATTTATGAACATGATATACTTTGCAATTATTTATTTGGTAGCCCTATTTAAGTTACTAGTCTTCAATATTATAAATACTTTTTATTGACTTTGAGAGAGAGTATACTTTGAGAGAGTTTCCATAATTCTATGAATATACACTATCTCATTTTAGCTTTAAGTCAGATTAGTTATAGAGGATGTTTGTTTATCGGGATACCATAAAATATTTTGATGACCCTTTGATCACACTGTTATTAAGCACTCTTTAGCTTTTAGGTACCTTGGTAAACAGCCTGTTGAATAGATGTAATTCTAGGGTGTATGGGGAATTGTCTGTTATACATGTTGTATTTGGATTTCCAAAAGGGCACATATGAAAGACCCATGCATATATAAAGGCATTCATTTTATGATTGTTGAAAAAAATCAAATTGTAGTATTGAGTGAAAGATGCAAAAACTGCATATGCTGTGTAACCATTTGAATATAGGAGAAGAAAAAGAATATGTATTTGTTTTGGTCTGTGTTAATTTAAAAAAAACTTTGGAAGAAACCAAAAGAAAATATTAAAAGTGGTTACCAGTTAGAGAGCAAAATTGAGACCTGGACAAGGATTTGAGGAACATTTTCAATATATTCATTTTTCATTGAAATCCATTTATTAGAGTTTCAGTATTGTGACAATTTCTAACAAGTATAACTGACACATACTGTACATATTCATGTTACACACACATTTTGGACTACTCTTTTTCTAATCATATTACTTTCTTTTAAAAATGGAAAGAAATTAGTTACAGCTCTCTGCCCTGGATTTTGTTATATGTAATTGGGCCTTTATGATTCAATCTGAGAATTTAAGAACTTCTTTTAGAAATTTTGGTTAAGGTTAGCTTGGTGATGTTGCAAATAAAAAAATGTTTTTTTGTTATCTTTTACATTCCACCTGATGCAAAAGATTTTGAAAACAAAACGATCACAGACAGGTCTCTGATCTAAGGGTACTGACATTCTTCAGGTGAACAGAGAAAATTTTTAAATCACAGCTGTAGCTAAGGATGAGTATTTGACCAGAATTCTTAATGAACAAGATTAAGGCCATTGTCACCTCATCCTCCACAACCCCTTGGCAGGCTGTGCCTCTCACATAATCAATTTAAGACTACAAAAAAATCAGACCTTGACCATGAAGGTGAAGTAGGAGGGCTCCAGCTGGCCTCAGCACGACTCTCAAAGCACATAACTTAATCCTAACTTCACTTTCAATACTTTGCTTCAGTTATGTCCTCATCGTAGAGTCAATTTAACCAGACCCTTTCCCTGTCATGGAAAGGGTCTTTTTGTGTCTATGACTGCTGCCTGGTTGTCTGAGGAGGAATGATCATTTTCTGTTCTGCAGAACTGCCTACAGAAGGGAGCAATGATGAAAGTTCCCTGATTCAACTTTTGCATGTTTTCTGTCTGTCTCTCCTTTTGTTCCTTGATCTGCTAACCTAGATCACTGCTTTGTCCCATCGGGATTTTATCATTGAGAGGAACCAATCAGAACCAGAGACTTACTCAGTGCCATTGTTGGAATCGGTTTGCTCTTGTTCTCAGATTTCTACTTTCTGTGCCACCCAGGCACCCTCATGGACAAGTCAAGTCATTCTTTCCCAGTCCAGTTCCATTATGGGAACAGGTACTTAGGGAAAAACTGGGTAACCCAGTAGTGTATAAGTCCTGATTTGGGAGTCGGACAATCTGAGTACAGGATCGTACTTTGTAGTGAATGGTATATCACTGAGCAGTCAGAATTTGATAGATGCTTTGCAAAAGTTTATTAGTTGATTGGCTAGGACATATTCTCAAATTCTTTGCTCTAGTTTTTTCAGTTGAAATTAGAGATGACTATGTACCCTATTGACACAAACCTATACTAAAACCAAATTCATTAGTGTAATGAAATTTGTTTCCTGGAAGACAAGACATGGACATACAATGTATTAAATGCAGCTGATTTGTAAAATGGGTGTATAAGATTTCTCAGGTGCCTTCAACTCCCATGTGTTAGACGTGAGAAAGGTTGCAGCTGGACGGTAGCAGGGTAAAATTACTTCTGGTTTTATTTGCTGTGTGAAACCTTTTTAAAATTCCAGATGTAAGTCAGCTTTGTTCACCAGTACATTTAGACCATTTCCCCTCCTTTCTCAATTTGATATATAGTTGTTTTTTCACCTATTTTTTAGATAATTTAGGTAATTTTGTGCTCAGAACATTTTTGTTTTTCTTTTTGGTGAGGTGACAAGGCCACTATTACATCTGTATTTTGTAGGTGAGGAAACTGGTTCAGAGAGATTATTTGTTCAAAGTTGCATAACCAGTAAATGGCAAGGCCACTTCTCTTCTAGATCCTGCTCCCTTTTCTCCATGCTTGAGTTTCAAATTTTTAAGTATAAAATAAGGAAATGTGACCCAAAGATGTTTGAAGGCTCTACCGTCTTTTGGTGCTGGGGATTGAACCCAGGGCCTTGTGCTTGCAAGGCAAGCACTGAGCTATATCCCCAGCCCGACTCTACTGTTTTGATCTGAAATCAGTTAATCAAATACTTATTTAGAATCTTAAATTGTTTTTGGAACAAGGAGGGTTTTACTTATTGTAAATAGTGTAAATGGATCATCTTAGATTTAAAAGCACAGTGGAAGTAAGAAATGTAACAACAAATCTTTGCCATTAAATAGTTGATCCTTTGGTAGTTGAATGTCAACAGTAGACATAGTTTCATGTGGTAGATGATTTCCTATAAGGAGGGATGGACCAAGGGAGATAGGCATCTGAGAATATTGAAGGTCAGAGTCAGGACTAAATTATGGGCACCAAACTCGAATTAATGTTAATTAGAAAATGATTGATTATAGGCTTTTGGTAAGAACAAGGTAGGCACTGGGTCCAACTTTAAAGTTCTGTTTGTTGGAGTAGCTGACTTACAGTCCCTGATTAATGGATACAATCTTGAGGATGAGACACAAGAAAGTGAAGGGTCTGCCTACCACACAGATCAAGGAACTTGGGGTCTGCGTATGCTCACAGGAAAGAGACACACCAGGATCATAACTGCGAGACTGCCTCCAGTGGACCTGGGTGCATCCAAAGTCCCCAGCATTTAGCTCCACATGATGAGCATTTCAGCCATTTTTGTCCCTCTTCCTTAAAAGATAGTAAATACAATTATCAAACCTTCTGTTTTCCTGCCTCTTCTCTAGGGGTTGCTGTTTGCACCCTGTAGTTGGTGCACAGTACATACACACCTACTCATCACAGTAATTCTCAAGTTATCAGAAAAGATTTTTTTTTTGTCCTGATAATATGGGATTGCTAGCTTGGTCCTTGGCTATTGTATGTACTCTTTTCAGGATGTAAGTAAATAAAATGGAAGAAACCCATTTGGACTAATAATACTTCAAGCTGCTCTTTATAGTCATTTAATTTTATACGAGTCTTTTTTTTTCTGTGCTCCAGGTGATTATAATTCATGAATATGTTTTCTTGTTTTCTTTTTACATTTTGAGGTTAAGTTGAATTACCACTAGCATATTTTTTTCTTGAAGCCATACCTATCTGTCCTTTTTGTTTGCTCAAATAAAACAGTGTACCAATTATGGATTTAGATTAATGGAGTAAATATAATGAATCATATACCCTTCTGCTCTGACGTTCTTTCATTTTCTGATTCCATGTTTTGTTTTCTGTCTTTCTCTCTCCGTGTAGGCTGTCAGTCCAGTGTAAAGCTGTTGGAGCGAGGGAGCAAAGGTAAAGAATGATGTAATGCACTGGCTGCCCCAAAGCATCTTTTGTTGTGGAATGGTTATTCCAGTCATCTCTCTATGAATCAAATGTGAGGGGCTGCTTTGTGGAAGGAGTCCTTTGCAAGAGCACATCAACGGGAAAGAGAAAGAGACATTCAGTTGGAGGGCTCTTGCTGAAAATGGGTTTAACTCTCCTTTTGCCAGTCACCACCAGCCTGACCTCATACATTTTTAGTACAATGGAGTGGCTGAGCCTTTGAGCACACCACCATTACATCATCGTGGCAAATTAAAGAAGGAGGTGGAAAAAGAGGACTTATTGTTGTCATGGCCCATGAGATGATTGGAACTCAAATTGTTACTGAGAGGTTGGTGGCTCTGCTGGAAAGTGGAACAGAAAAAGTGCTGCTAATTGATAGCCGGCCATTTGTGGAATACAATACATCCCACATTTTGGAAGCCATTAATATCAACTGCTCCAAGCTTATGAAGCGAAGGTTGCAACAGGACAAAGTGTTAATTACAGAACTTATCCAGCATTCAGCAAAACATAAGGTAAAGACTTTCTTTTTTGCCTTTTTAAAATAAATGGACATACTAATAGGGAATAATTGTTACTCGAAACTTGTTTTTAAGTGGAGAAAGTAATTTGAAGAAGTTTTGGTTGTTTAGATTTTGGTACCTTGTATCTCAAAATAATTTGCAATTGAATTGTCAAGTTTAAGAATATTTAAACTACACAGAAGGGTGAACTTTCTCTAATTTGGACAGATGTTATATTCCCTATTAATACTGCAGAAATTCTTTTCTTAATTTAAACATTTTTTGTATTCAGATTCACTGAAAAATAAGTTATTCTTTTCAAGTGCTTTGGAAAAAAGCAGAAACTTTTTAGTGGTGCTTTTTTTATATATGATGACATTTGTATGTGGTGATATTGGTCAAAACTTAAGGAGGAAGGTATTGTGTTTGGGGAAAGTTATTCCTGGAATACTGAAATGTCATCTGTGTGATAGGGAAAGCTGTTTCTTCAGGGATTAAAATGAACTTACCTTTTAATTTTAATAGCTGATTTCATTGTTGTTATGTAGGAATCATTTAAAAGTATTTCTTTAGGTCGCGGGTTGCTATGTTTATTTTACATATTATTTGGTTTTTTAACGTGATTCACTGTTTTATAGTATTGAGGATTTAAAACCAAGGAGTTTTGAGCACATCTACACAGTAGTAGCATCAGTTTTGCCTTTTAAAAATTTTTACAAACATTTAAACCATTTGTGTGCTAACTTTATCCAATAAATTGACTATCTCATTTTTATTCAAATTATTAATTGAAAACAAAAATCAGTTATTTGATTCAACTCCAGTAAATGTGAGATTCTATTCAGCCAGGGGTTTATGAGATTATTTTTCTAGCTTTCGGTTTCCATTTTAGGTTGACATTGACTGCAGTCAGAAGGTGGTAGTTTATGATCAGAGTTCCCAAGATGTTGCTTCTCTATCAGCAGACTGCTTTCTCACTGTTCTTCTGGGTAAACTGGAGAAGAGCTTCACCTCTGTTCACCTGCTTGCAGGTAAGGCTGTGATAACAGTGAAAATGACCTGGAAACTCATTGAGCTGTATGGGTAAGCAGTATTTCACAGCTCAAAGTACAAAAGATTGTCACAGCTTTGATACCTAGAATGATTTATAGCTTTTGATTGATGTAACAGTTCCATTTATACTTTGGTTCTTCCACATTGGACAACGTATCTTTGAACTAGCTGAAATGCCTTTTCATTGGGTGTTTATTAGCTAGAAGTGCCACATAGATCATTGTGCCTGTATGGACAGTTCAGAGTCTGTGGCTTCTGTCTGGAGATTTTTCCATTTACCTGTGATATAAGAACACCAAATGTTCTACATCTCAGATCCTGTCATTAGAGTCCACCCTTGTGGCAAGAGCCAATATTACTGTGTCAGATTTACTAAAAGTAGACTTTTTTCCTGGATACTAGTGAAACAGGGAGAGAATATGTACAGAATATGTCTTTTAATTATTAGGGGAATTGTTTTAAACCTTATTTACTTCTATATTTTTATTTTGTTTTTGTAATTGGCAAAAAAGTCAATAAATGCTAAGCAAGCAGCTATTTTATAAAGAACATGGGAAAGACCAAATACTTTATAACTGTCCTGAGGGAGAACAGTGTGGGAGTTCTATCTCATTGAGTTCCAAAGTACACCGTTGAATTTTTTGCTTCCCCTCTTCTGTCGACATTACTCAAGTCCTTTATTTTCCTTGCACTTGCTCATGGAGTGGGGAATAGTTTGCCAGTGCATAACACCTTACCACAAAGCTGCCGTCAGGCAAATTCAGGTACAGTGATGGCAGGAGGCCTTTTAAAATTTTAATAGATAGATTACTATTATTTTCACATCTCCAGTGTTTTGTTGCAAGGAGAGTTGGTACAGTGAACTGGCTGTTGTTAGAAGTATAAATATTTTAGTTTTAAAAGAATATGATTAGTCAGTTGTTGGTGTGTTAACACTTTTTAACTGTGCAGATTTAGATAAGATTTCCATGTCTCCAGTTGTTTCTTGCAAGATTTCACTTCAGTACTCTTAAGAACAAGTATAGTTTTTCCAGTTCTCAGGTCATCTATAGCTATACCTTTCATTTATGTTGGGATTCTGTTTAATATCTCTGTGAGTATCCTTAAGTGAAGTCTGCTTGTTGTAAAATACAGTTTATAGAACTTTGCAACTGAGAATAATAATATTAGATCCTGTCTCTCTTGATTTTTTGTTGCTGGGGTTTGAACCCAGGTTCTTGCTCATGCTAAGCAGTTGCTTTTTGAGCAACCTCTCAGCCTGATAGAAGCTCTTTTTTTTTTGAATTTTGATTCATTGTACACAAATGGAGTACAACTATCATTTTTCTGGTTGTACACGAAGTAGAATCATACCACTTGCATATTCATACATGTACATAGGGTAATGATGTTTGTCTCATTCTATTATCTTTCCTTCCCCATCCCCTCCCCACCCCTCATTTTTGTCTACACAATCCATCCTTCTTCCATTCTTCCCTTACCTCCCCCTGCCCCCGTTTTGTATCATCAACCACTTATCAGAGAAATCATTCGGCCTTTGTTTTTTGGGATTGGCTTATGTCACTTAACATGATATTCTCCAACTCCATCCATTTACCTGCAAGTGTCATAATTTTATTATTCTTTATGGCTGAATAATATTCCATTGTGTATATATACCACAGTTTCTTTATCCATTCATCTATTGAAGGGCATCTAGTTTGGTTCCACAATCTAGTTATTTTGAATTGGGCTGCTATAAACATTGATGTGGCTGCATCACTGTAGTATGCTGATTTTAAGTCCTTTGGGTATAGGCCAAGGAGTGGGATAGCTGGGTCAAATGGTGGTTCCATTCTAAGTTTCTAAGGAATCTCCATACTGCTTTCCAGAGTGGCTGCACCAATTTGCAACCCTACCACCAATGTATGAGTGTACCTTTTCCCCACATCCTTGCCAACACCTATTGTTGCTTGTATTCTTGAAAATAGACATTCTAATTGGAGTGAGATGAAATCTTAGGGTAGTATTAATTTGCATTTCTCTTATTACTAGCGATGTTGAGATTTCTTTCATATATCTGTTGATTGCTTGTAATGAAGTATAAGTGTATTAAATATGACAACTATTAGTTCCACTAAACCCATTTGGCAGGTTTAGTCATTCATTTCATGCTTTTGTAGGCACTGTGAGGGACTTTATGGTCTACATTTTTCTTGAAGGTATTGCCAAAATGTGCTTCATGACAAAGTGGTTATTCCACTCCACTGGTATCTTTATAAGATACCTTTTCCCTATGGGAGGTTCTGACCTGACAGCTTGGCCACACAGCACCCTGCAAAGGAGTGAGCTCATGTTAAGTTTCTAGCACAGGTGTCATAACTTCTCATATGCCCTTTAGTCTGTTTACCAAAGAGCATTCCTTTATTTTCTGGGACAATTCTTATCAACTCTGTACAGCTTTGGGAGGTGCCCTGATTGGGCAATAAGGAAGAACAAGGATGCAGTCTAATCAGTTCAGTCACCCCTAGGGGCACATGGTATGATATGGCTGAACCGAAACAGCCTGGCATCCCCATTTAATCAGGAAGTATTTTCTAGGCCTAAACAGAGATTCACTGAGATACCTCCAATAACCACATTGACTGTATTGGTAATCCCACATCCCCATCCACACCTATGGAATCTTGTATTTCTTTTGGGAGGTAGCTTCTAGTTCTAAATTACCTTGTTTGGGTCTTTCTAAGCAGTCAGGTCTCTTCTGACCCCTAAAAGAGGGTTCTGGATGTCTGAAAAGTCTCTCCAACTATCTGAAAGCCTCTGACCAATTGGGAATTCTCTTGCTTAGTCAATCTGTTGCTCAGGATAGATAGAAAAATTGGAAAAAGTGAAAAACTATATTTGGAAGATGTGAACATCAGTTCTTGGGAACCTGTTTTTGTTTTTGGCCAAGGTCCAGCTGCTCAGAGGACATATTGATAAAAGTTTCTTCAATGTTTTGCTTGGGGAGAAATATGTGACTGTGGTAAAGCATACTAGTTTCTCACCCCTGTGAGAAAATACAAATAAATTACAAGGTCACTGGAAATGATTTTTACTATAAACAGCCCTTGTGGCTTTCAGCAGTTAGATTTCATCAGCCTTGTATGGATATGATAATTGGAAGACAATGTGGTTTCTTAGGAGTAATTTTTCGATCAGTTTAGAACTTTCAGTCACTTTGAAAAGAATGAATGCATGAACTATGTGAGATGGCTTTTATGATTTAGGGTCATTAGATTGGGAAATAAAGAGTTGTGTCTTGAGTTCTACTCATGCCCTCAGGACTTTCTTACTAGTACAGAGAAGAATGAGTTTGAAAAAGGGTAACAGGTGGACTCTAAGAAATTGAAAATAGCCTCTTTAAAAAAAATTTTTAGATGTTGATAGTCTTTTATTTCATTCATTTAGTTACATGTGGTGCTGAGAATTGAACCCAGGGCCTCACACATGCTAGGCAATTGCTCTACCACTGAGCCACAACTCCAGCCTGAAAAATATCTTTTAATGAGCTCTTTCCCTCAAACAGGAGGAGACCCAGACCTACCTGTAGGACATCAAAAGTGAAGGCTTACTGAAGGAAAGGTCTTGGGATACAGGGAAGCTCTACTGGAATGCAAGAGGGCTTAGTTCTTTAGTATGCTGTTTTCAATAAATATTTGACATGTTATTAGCTTATATGCAGGTTTTATACATTTCACATGCATTGATTAGCTTATATGCAGATTTTATACGTTTCACAGTATATATATTTACTTATATATTTGTATTTGTATATATATATATACACATTTCATAGCATACATGTGTATCAAGTCATCACATTGTGTACCTTAAATATATACAATTTTTTACTTGTCAATCAAACCTCAAGAAAATTGGGGAAAAAAAGGGTGCCTTTTTTTTTTTTTGCATAGACACTTTTTAAAAAAATATATATATATTTTTAGTTGTCAATGGATCTTTTATTTTATTTATATGTGGCACTGAGTATCGAACCCAGGGCCTCACATATGCCAGGCAAGCTCTCTACCACTGAGCCACAACTCTAGCCCCAAGGGTCACGTTTTACTCATGGATTGCCATATATTTGCTCGCTCTGCTTCTATGTCTCATTTTGTATAATGTTATGCAGAATGAATCGTCTTCTCCAATTGCTACCTGCCAGTGTGGTAAGCCAGTTTATATTATTTGCCAGCTACCAGTGGCTAAGACATAAGGCCCAAGACTGTACTTTGAAAAAAATGGACTGCAGGACTGACTAATGTAGTTCCTTGCTTCTTCATTCTGATAATTTGCATAAGCCAAACAAAAGTGCTGTAGATGACGACAGTGACATCAATCTTCCCTTGCCCCCCAGTTGTATTGTGTGTATGTGTTTTGGAAAAACTCAAGTCCAGTTATCCTGCATTTTCACTCAGTTAATCTCTTGGTGTTTGGTAGGTACTTCTGTAGTTGGACTCTGAACTTGGCTTTAGGAAATAGGAATAATGGAAAAGCAAAAGGCTTTCCCCTGCCCTTGAGAGTCTAGTGACTAATTTGGGGAAACATAGCCATGGTAAACTGAATGAAATAAAGGGAAACATATCTAAACTGAATGATATAGTGGTAAGGGGTGATTCATTGTAGTCTGCAGAAACTGAGGAAGACTTTTATGGCAATGGAATTTTAATTGAACCATGAAAAATGAATAAGATTTGAGTGGAGAAGGGATCCTTGGCATTCTGAAGGGGGGAAAAAGAATGATTAGAAATGTCAGGAATGAACATACATATGAGGGGGTCTCCATGAAAAAACCAGAGTAAATTGTTTTTGTAAAAAGTAGAGAAGAACTGAGACTAAATTTTGCAAACCCTTTAAATGAACAGGAAGAATCCATACTTAACATGTGGTGGGCCTTAATGTATTGAAGATTTGGCTGCAATATCTGCAGTCAGTAGATCACCAGATCTTTCTTCTGACTTCTAGGGTCTGAGAAGTCCTCCTTTTCTACCAACTAAGTCAGACTGACATTATCTTTACCTCGACTGCCCTAGGAACCTTTTAACCGGTTTTCTCACATCCTCTGTGTTCCCATCATCCAGTTCATTGTTTACACTTTGCCAAAGTGATTCTTTTTTATAGTTTTTAAAAATTTTTTTATTGTTTTGTGGTACTGGGGATTGAACCATGGCCTCAAGCATGCTAGGCAAATGCTGCATCACTGAAGTATTCCCCCAGTCTTATTTTATATTTTTCAAGTATTCCAGATATTGTGCCTCAGTTCTCTTCTTTACAAAATCTCAACTGCCTCAAGGCCCTGCTGCCTTCTGCCTACCTCACTAACTTCCTGTAATGCCGCTGTATGTCCTCAATTGTTTCTTAGTTTGAGCTTGGTTATCCCAGCTGCTCTAAACCTGCAGCAGCATACTCTGAGGGTCCGCACAGAGTTGCTTTTCTCTGTCTGGGGTTCTCTTCTCTTTTCTCTTAGGTTTAGTGTAATTGTTAAGCCTTGCCTAGCTACCAGGCAAAGTTGGTTGCCATACTGCTTTGGGTACCTACTGTATTTAGTTAACTGTTCATCTAATGAATTAGTTAAAATTTGTCCCACTAAACTGTGGGCCTCTGTCTTGGTTGCCACTCTTCTTATTACCTAGAACTGTGTCCGGGTCACTACAGGTGGTCAGTAATTGCTTTTTGAACTTACATGTGAATTTCAGTGGTTTCTAGTGTTTGATTGACTGAACAGGTATTCCTTTCTTCCTTTACTGCTCCATGAAATCCCCTGTGAAACTGTGCTCTTGGCCAAGGGGAGGACTACTGATAGAGTAGAATACACAGAAGTGGTGTTACAAGGAGAGCCTGCCCAAGTATAAATTAGAAAGGCCTGAGAAATGACTTGAATAGTTGTTCACAGTTTACAAGTTAGATTTGAGTCATTCTCCATAAGACTAGGCTTGTATTCTCTTTTCCTTTAGACTTAGAGATAACCTAATTGACAATCTTATTTAATTATGCCCTTCACTGATCACCAAAGGCATGTCCAACAGCCACTTTATCTTCATTAGGGGTTTAACTGCAATTTATATATCATTGGTTTCCTAAGGGATGTGCCCTGATTCCCAGAGCCACAGAGGTATTAACTGCACTCTCTACACTTATTATGGAATCCTGCGCTACTTCAGAGCATCAGAGAAAATTTCTTTCTTTCTTTCTTTTTTTAACCATTTTTTTATAGTTGTACATAATGGGATTTTTCATTACATATTTGTACATGCACACAGTATAACAATATAATTTGTCCAGTATCATTTTCCAGTATTCCCCCTTTCCTTCCCCTCCTTTTTTCCTTTCCTCTAGTCTACTGATTTCCTTTCAATTTCCATGAGATTTCCCTCCACCTTTCTTTTCCTTTTTCCTCTCTAGCTTCCACACATGAGAGAAAAAGTGACCCTTGACCACCTAAGTTTGGCTTATTCTGCTTAACGTAATGTTCTCAAGTTCCATCCATTTTATTACAAATGACATAATTTCATTTTTCTTTATGGCTGAGTAAAACTTCATTGTGTGTATATGCCACATTTTTCCTGCCTGTTCATCCAGTGATGGACATCTAGGATGATTCCATAGTTGGATTCTTGTGAATTGTGCTGCTGTAAACATGGGTATGCATGTGTTGTTATGGTATGATGACTTTTAATACACTGAGGAATGGCATAGCTAGGTCATGTGGTGGTTCCATTCTTGGTCTTTTGAGGAACCTCCATACTGATTTCCATAATGGTTGTACTAATTTATTTTTCCACCAACAGTGTAAGGGTTCTTGTTTCTCCTTATCCCCTCCAGCATTCATTTATTATTTGTATTCTTGATGGCTGCCATGATCAGAGAAAATTTTCTGGTCCATCCTTCACATAAAGTCCCCTGGATATGACAAGAAGTGCATTAACAATTCAGTGTTGCTTTTGGTGACCAAAATAGCATTCACCATTTCTACCTCTTTTCTTCTAATAGCAGAAAATTGTCTTTCTGGACCTGCACCTCTTCCTCACCTTGTGTGAGTCTTCTGGAGCATTGTAGTCCAGGAATAGGAAGGAGATTGTATGCCCCCCACCCAGCACCCATGCCAACATAACTTTTGGCTTTGATTGGTGTCAGGAAATCCTTTTGACCACTAAAAACACCCAAGATTTATGTCTATCAATAGCTATTCATTGTAACAAGGAAGGATTCAATAAACATTTATTGAATTCTAATTATATGCCAAGCACTATGCTGAATACTAATGTGATTTCAAAGGAGTATCAGATATAATTCTTATCCACAGCAGTTCACAGTGTTTACAAAGCAGTCACCAAATGATTAGTATAAATTTTATAGAACTTCTTAGTCAGCAAGGCCATATATAGATACACTGATCAGGGAAGATATATAGATTTTGTTATTGCAATAGAATAGAGTAGAAACTATCAGCATTTCACATAGTAAGGAAAGATTGTATTGTGAAACTTTTAGTGGTGAGTATGTGTTCTGAGGGTTTTCATCTAGAATGTATTTTACTGATCATGTAAAAAATTTTAGAGTATACTGGTGTAGGAGCAGTATAACTTGTGCATGGCTATGAATTGGAAGGAAATATAAAATGAATTGCAGTTAAGAATAGAAATTCGGTAGATTAGACAAAGGGGAATGAAGGAAAGGTAGCAAGGATAGGAAAAGGAAAGGCAGTGGAATGAATCTGACATAATTTTCCTATGTACATATCTGAATACAGCACAGTGAATTCTACCATTGTGTATATCCGCAAGAATGGGGTCCTAATTAGAAATAAGATATATTCTGTGCTTGTGTAATTATATCCAAATGGATTCTACTGTCATATATAACAAGAACCAATGAAAAAATGAATTGTAATGACTGGATTGTCAAAGGCCCAGGGATGGAAAAACACATGTCTGTTAAGTACACAAGGCGTTGGGGTAGGGAAAATTAGGCTGGACATTTGATTGGAATTAGATTGTCAGGCTAAGAATTTTAGATTTTATTTTGTAGATATTTGGAAGCAGAGAATAACATCAAAACATTATTTTTAATTTTAATTTTAATTTAATTTTTTTTTTTAGTACCAGGGATTGAACCTAGGGTGCTTTACCACTGAACTATTTCGAGATAATGTCTCACTAAATTGCTTAGGGCCTCACCAGGTTGCTGAGGCTGGCTTTGAGTTGTGACCCTTCTGCCTCAGCCTCCCAAGCTGCTGGGATTATAGACTTGTACCACTGTGCCCAGCTCAAAACATTATTTTTGATACTAAGTCTGGCAACAGGGCAGAAAGGAATTGGAAAAGAGGACATGTGGATTCAAGAGAGCTACTGGTATTTATCTAAGCATGAGGAATAAAAGTCTTAGACTGGGGCTGTGGTAGGAGATTGCAAGGCAGAAACAGAAAATCCATAATGTAGGAAATCTAGTGTGTTGGTACACCAAGCGAATACTGCTGCGATGCCTGGGGAATGCTGATAACACCAATAGGGATGTACAAAGAAAGAGGGAGATTATGACTTTTAATTTATTTTTAAGGTGTCAGTAAGTCCTTAAGTGGAAATGACCAGAGGGTTGAAAATGTTAGATTGGAGTTTGGACATTAAACTCTATAGTAAGAACAAGGCACTCTTTTGTTTTCAGGTGAAAATAGAGACATGTCCTTAACAAACCTCCTTCTGTGCTGGTAGAAGTAGAGTCCTCCTAAATCCCTCCTTCTCAGGAAGTCCCAGAATACAGTTCACTTGTCTTCATATCTTAAAGTCACTAGAGGACCAGTCAGAGTTCACTCTGCAAATCTGGCTCCTCTACTTAGAGAGTTTGTTGATTTTTTTTTTTTTTTCCAGCCAATCCTTTTAACAGTTTATTCTGGTTACTCAGTAGATACGGGGTAGTTGGAATAAGAGCTTAAATTAAGAGCTGGGGTTGTAGCCTAGTGGTAGAGCGCTTGCCTGGCATTTGTGAAGCAGTGGGTTAGATCCTCAGCACTGCATAAAAATGAATAAATAAAACAAAGGTATTATGTCCATCTACAACTAAAAAATACTTTTTAAGAAAAGCTTAAATTAGCTGGGCGTGGTGGCGCACGCCTGTAAATCCAAGCGACTTGGGAGGCTGAGGCAGGAGGATCACGAGTTCAAAGCCAGCCTCAGCAACTTAGCAGGGCCCTAAGCAACTCAGTGAGACCCTGTCTCTAAATAAAATACAAAATAGGGCTGGGGATGTGGCTCAGTGGCTGAGTGTCCCTGAGTTCAATCCCTGGTTCCAAAAAAAAAAAGCTTAAATTAATGTGAATCACTTTCTTTTTTGGTATCAGGCATTGAACCCAGGGGCCCTTAACTACCTAGCTACATCTCCTTTTTTAAATTTTGAGAATTTTAAATTGGTCAGGGCTTCTCTAAGTTGCTTAGTCTGGCTTCGAACTTGTGATTGTCCTGCCTCAGCCTCCTGAGTCCATGAGATTACAGGCATTCACCACCATGCCTGGCTCAAAAAAACCCCTTAGAGCAATGAAAATATTTTATTGTGAAACATACATTTTCACTGTTTTCAATTTTTAATAATATATGTGATTGTAAAGCAACCGATTTAATTTTCAATGTGAAGAGAACATTCTCTACAGGTACAAGTATGCTCTAGTTTTTTTTTTTTTTTTTTTTTTTTTACCAACATTCTAAAATAAGTAAATGAAGGAATTGTGTTTATGTTACAAAAAGGGAGTCTTTGTTTATACAAGTTTTAAATTCCATGAGAATTGTCTCAAAAAACTGTGAAACCATATGAACTATGTGAAAATAATTTAAAATACAAAAATTAAATTTGCATATGAATTTTTAGAGAACTGTCTTCCACAAAATAATGTTTTGTTTAAATACTGTTTCTGTATATAGTCATGGAATCCGTTCACATTATGGTGGTTCCCTTTAACTCTGCCTTCCAACTTTAGACAGCTCAGTCAATTGACAAAGCTCTGATGACTTGTTATTTATTTGTTGAAAGCATAAGGGAAAAGTCCTATGTCTCTCCCTATAGAAAGCTGTCTTTAAAATAATGAAATTAACATTTATCTTTAATTTGACTATAAGGATAGGGTTCTATTTTTAAAATTGGAACTTAAAGAAATTGAGAGTATCCCTAGGCTATGGTGAAGAGCCACTTTTGTTAATTAGTAAATAATTCTTTTATTTTTAATTAAATGTATAGTGATCTATAGCTGATTACATGGGTCAAAGGGAAGAGAAAAAAGGGATTTATTAGAATTTAGTAGAGCTGTTACGTGTGTTTTATTGTATTTGGCATATTTCTTTCCACCAAAATGTAGTGGTGGTTCACAGTGGGGTTTTTTTTTGTTTGTTTCTTTTTTGTGTTGTTTGACAGAAAATAGTATTTATGTTTGGAATTATGAAGGAAGTGCCCTTGAGGAAAGAAATTTTTCTTGGCTGAATAGAATAAAGTAATATGTAAATTATATATGCCTTTGAAGTTATACTATGTATTTTGTCTGTCCAGAGTAATATATTCTTATTTCTAAATATGTGTCCTTTTGGTTGGATTTGTGAAGGCTAATAGAAGTATGGACATCAGCATTGCAGTCTACCTGCCTTGTCCATCCAAATCTGCAGAGGCTGGAAGTGTCTGAACCTGTGTCTTCCTCCTCTTGAACATAGACATGCACAAGAAAGGGGACTAGAAGACACAGCCACTGTTAGATTCAGGCATGTGTTAGGGAAGCACACATGGATTACTGCCACTTCCTATTTTCTGTATTCCCAGATGAAAACAGCAGAATTTAGGGATCAGAGAAACTTGGTAAGACTGGATGGGGAAAGAAACCCTTGAGCAACTTTTTAAAATATTTGAAAACTTTTCAGGAAGCTTGTCAGTTTTTCAGTACTGCTTTTCACAATAGGCAAAGGAGGGTAGTGAACTGGTGTTGACTTTTTGTAATGGACTCTAACAAAGTTCTCAGGGCTGTGGAGAGTTATGATGGGCAGATAAGATGATGCTTTATTCTTTGTCTATGTCAGCCATTGGTAACAAAGCATACACAACTTGTACTTTTCTTGTGGTATAGATCTTGTTTATAAGAGTACCTCTGAGAGGAAAAGGGACATTTTAGATATATTTCAAAACTGAGTTGCTGGTGAGGCAACGGATAGTTTTTAAAGGTTCAGGAGAAATCAAGTGGTGTCTCATCTGTTGTTAATTATTGAAATAAAACCAGAGTCACTAAAGTACAACAGTGAATGAAAGGTCAGTGAATGGAAAAAACTGTCAATGAAGGAGGATGTCAGCAGAGTGGAATATTGTCATAGATAAAGATCAGGGGAAATGTACTCTTTGGCTGAGGTAGTGTTTTCTGGAAGTGACTAAGAGCCACAGTTTGGTACATTTCAAGCCAGACTGAGCACTAAATGAATAATTTGATTTAAAATTTACTTGGCTATTTGTGTTTGTGCTAGATATTAGCTGAAAATATTTGTAAACAAGAGATTTCTTTTTGTTTTATAATTTTTACAATGTGTTGTTTGTTTTTTTTTTGTTTGTTTATTTTGAGACTGAACAGTGGATTCTTTCTTTCATTTCTGTTCCCTACATGGAATTTTCTAGTGTCATACTCACTTTTGAAGTACACTGAAGTTAAAGTGATCTAGGATCCCTGTACTAATTAGTGATAAGAGCTGAGCCTGGGATAACCAGGCTGACTGACT
Source organism: Glaucomys volans (assembly GCA_020662805.1). Classification (NCBI taxonomy): domain Eukaryota; kingdom Metazoa; phylum Chordata; class Mammalia; order Rodentia; family Sciuridae; genus Glaucomys; species Glaucomys volans. The sequence continues at coordinate 116,981 of JAJEJO010000607.1, read as the reverse complement.
TAGTTTATGATTGTTGTTGCATAGTATCCCTCTGAAAACTGTTTTGTGAAGAAGCTTGAAAGCCAAGATTGCTTTTTTCACTGCCAACTTGCAAACTGTGATGATGAACAAATCAGTGACCATATTTATATTTCAACTAGTTCATTTGTAAACTTTGTTATGATTTTCATGCAAAGTATATTCCAAGAGTCTTGTATCTCTGGTCATGTTGGGTCTCCTTCCCTGTTTTCTCCCTCATCTAAGCTTTGGAACTATACAGCTTTAGGGAGGCAAGGCTCCTCCTTGCTTAGGAGCGGGCCATGGCCATCGTTAACCTGGTAGTAAGAACCGGCAGATCACAGATGGTGAAGCTGTACCCCACAGCCATCAGCCAGACTGACACTGCATGCAAGGGAGAGTTGAAATTAACTCTGCAGGACTCAGAGAAGCAGACTCATGTCCTAGCTTTGCCAGTTATTATGCAACGTCATTCTGAGCCTCTATTTTCTGATCTGTAAATGGGAATGGTAATGGCACCTACTTCATAGAGTTTGTAAATATTGAGAAACTATACTTGTAAAGGGCTTAGAGCACTGCTTGCTACATGGTAAATTTTCACTACATTCTATGATTACTTAAATTATTTGTAAGCATGATTACTTCTGCATTTAAAATGAAATTCAAATGGAGTTTCTGTGGATTGTCCTTTTTATTTCTCTGAGAATATTTACTAGAACATTATTTTATTGGATTTAAATGAGGTCATCCCATGAACTGTATTGGAGCCAGGAAGGAAAAAAATATTAATATTAAAACATTTTTTTAGCAAGATACCAGAATCCTCTAATTCTATAGAACAGTTTAAAATCATTCAATCAAAATAGTGCCTGTTTAGTCGTTAATGTTGGGTGGTATAAGATGAGCAAAGAGTTATGAGAATCTTTTATTATGTTACAGTAAGTACTTGGGGGGGACCAACTCTGTTGTACAGTTAGAGAACACTGAAAAGAAGCACTAATATAAATAAGATTAATTCTAAACAGTAGGCACTCATATACCAATATTGACTGATCCCTGTTTTTGAGGCTATCTGTGGGTTATGCTTGTACGTATGGAATTCTAATTGGCTACTTTTCAGGAGATGCAATCATCCTAGTCTAGCATTTCTGTAAGTGTGTGTTAAATTAGCAATTAATAAATTTTAGAGGCAATTCTATAGTCAAATGAATTTGGCAAAATTTATTTGGCTTTCATAAATTTAACCAGTTTCTTTGGAGATAATTTTGGGAGACATGGTACTACCTTCTAATAAAACAATATATTTTATTGCTTTTTAATTTAATAGTATTGTAAATATATAAGCATTTATTATAATTCAAATCTCAGTTTCTGAGTTTGGACTTATTAAGTAATGAAGGTTTGGACAGCAAGGAATTTATATGAAAATTTACCAATCTTTTTGGTTCCTGGGTTTGAATTTGGATAGGATTATTTAGATTGGAAATTCCAGTGAAGACCTTAATTTTTTCTTTTCCCAGAGGAGGCAAGAATGAATGCCTTCTTTGGCTACACAGATCTCTCCCTTGAGTGGTGGCAAGATTGTATCTTCATTAAGTCATAGAGCCAGTCATTAAAAGGACAGGACTAGAGAGAGACTGAACTTTTCATAATCCAGGAATCGTGCCTCAAGGCCTTCATGTGTCTTAAGCAATTTAGGGTCTGCCAACACTTCTTTCTAGTGTTTAGTAAATGAGCAGATCTCCAGAAATCAGTGGTAATTAATGGGAACCTTGAATAACTGCCTACAGAATCCTAAGAACTTGATATATAGATACTCTTTCTAAGAGTAGGGGCATGTTTTTGTATGTTTGAAATTTTAAAAAAATGTGTATAGTAGGAAGATGTAAAGTTCTAGGAAGAATTTTTATGTGATGAATTTTACTTATGTAACATTTGGCCTTAGTTCACAGTTTTTATATCCCTGTTTTGCTTCTGTGCATAATTGTCTCAACTTCATTATTTGCCACTGACTTTAAATTCTCTTTATTATCCCCAAAACCCGCTGGGAAGTGGGGAGCAGATATGGTAGGATTTGTGAAGAAGAAGGGCATGTTTGAGAAAAAAGAGTCATGTAAAGTGCCTTTAGGATGTGCATATTCATATTGTTGCCTTGTAAATCAAGATCTGGTACTGGATCACATGGTCAGATTAGCATCAGCAGCTATAAGAAGGAACTTACAGGCAGTGTATCCTTGGATCTCTGGGATTTGATTTTCCTATTTTAAACTATTTTAGTTGAGCAGTTCACAAAAGGCTGATTTTTACTTTGTGCATGGCATAATCTTATAATGTTTATTCTTAGGTGGGTTTGCTGAGTTCTCTCGTTGTTTCCCTGGCCTCTGTGAAGGAAAATCTACTCTAGTCCCTACCTGCATTTCTCAGCCTTGCTTGCCTGTTGCCAACATTGGGCCAACCCGAATTCTTCCCAATCTTTATCTTGGCTGCCAGCGAGATGTCCTCAACAAGGTGGGTGCTTTGAAAATATCCTTGAAAACCCAGTTTATTGGTACAGCTAGAGAAGCAGTAGTTGCCCATTATGTGTCATTTGAAACACACCATGATCCCAGAAAGGAAGTATACCATTCTCAGTATGAATCCCTAGCTAACAGTTGCATCATTGGGGTGGTATTTTGTTTGATGTGGTCTCATTGGTCCAAGAGACCTGAAGTAGAATTTTTAGAAGCTTAGCCTCATTTTCTTAGGCTGTTAATTGTTCTTTTGTAGTAATTGGGGGCACTTGGGAAGGCTAGTACTTTTACATTTAGAAATGTATTTATTTACTAGAGAGGAACTCAGGTTGGGCTTGAATTGAGGAAAGTCCTCATGATGACTGCTGTTGGGATAGGTGGTAAATCTTTAGAGTGGAAACCCCAGTGAAAACCTTAAGTTTTTCTTTTCCCAAAAGAGGCATTTTCCTTTGATTAGAAGGAAAGCTAAAAAGTATCCTTTGCCTGCCCACTGTATCTAAAGCTTGTAGGAGCATTTTGGTTGAGAAAAAAAGAGGCAGGAGCATGGGTTCTGAAAGGGTGTTGGTATTATTGAACAGGCACGCTGTAAGAGAGGATTGAGGCTTATGCATATAATGATACAAACATTAAACATAATTAAAATCTGACTCTACAGCTTATATGCTCTTCCATGTATTAGGAAATACTGTTCTTACTACCTGAAAAAGTGATTTTTCTCTAAAACTTCTTTTTTTTTTTTTTTTTTGGTACTGGGGATTGAACCCAGGGGCACTTGACCACTGAGCCACATCCCCAGCCCTATTTTGTATTTTATTTAGAGACAAGGTCTCACTGCGTTGCTTAGGGTCTCGCTAAGTTGCTGAGGCTGGCTTTGAACTCGTGATCCTCCTGCTTCAGCCTCCCAAGTGCTGGAATTACAGGTGTGTGCCACCACGCCCAGCTAAAACTTCTTAATTTATGTCCCTAATTGAAGAAGCAATCAGAGATTTTAATTCAACTATTGATGATTTACAGATGCTACTTCCTGTGTGAAGGGCAGTAATACCCCTTAACATTTTCTCCTTGAATAACTAGAACAATTGGGCTGACTGTAAAATAAGCTTCCAGATTGGCTCTCTTTAGCAATTGGAAAGCAAACTTTCCCAGAGGAAAAAACAAGTGTCTTTGGGCAGCAGTGAAGCTACTTATTCCCCCCAGCTCCCCACCACCCAAAACTCTCACCTCTTCAAAATTTTGCCTCAACACTGTATTGCTAATGTGTTTACTCTTATTGTGCAGTCTGCCTATTTGAGATTTGATAGCTTATACTTGTATAGAACTATTCTTGGGGGACGGGTCACAATGCCTTTGAGCATAGGATTATTATTCTCTTTTAGAGAAAAGCAAACTATGTTACAGAAAACAAAATTAATTTTTTTGAGTAGTTAGCACCATAGTTAATTTATTCTTTAATCATTCACTCAGTCAACAAATAGAGCAAAAGCACCAAAAGACATTTTGCAGTGAAGATCAGCAGAAGTTGCAAAGGGTAGTTAAAATCCTGAATAGAGTGGGTGTTAAACTTGATTCTGGACACACTCTGCTCCCCAATTCTTAACCTATGTGTGTGTTTAACTCTGAGCACTTCTCTTCTTATAAGGACACCAGCAATACTAGATTAACCCCCCTTTTCCCTACTCTAACATGAGCCCATCTTAACTTACACCTTTTTTAAAAAAATTATTTAAATTTGTTCTAATTAGTAATACATGACAATTTTGACACATACATAAATGGAGTATAACTTCTTATTCTTCTGGTTGTACGTGATATAGAGTTACAGAGGTCGTGTAATCATATATGCACATAGGGTAATAATGTCCAATTCCTTCTATCATTCCTACCCCCACACTCCCTCCCCTCCCCAAAATTAATTTCTTAAAGTCACATGCATTCCTAGGGCAAAGCTAGAGATGGTTTATTGAATCCCCAGATGAGAAAATAAAATTCCTACTTAAAAATCCTATTTAATTATGGTAAAACTTGGTAAGCAGGTGAATCCACAAATAATTGTGTTACAGATCATTTTTGTAACTTCTGACATGAAACTAAACATTAACACCATTATTTTGCTCTATACCTTTCTCATATTTAACAAGTATGTATCAGTTAACAATATTGTGAGCACCTATAAGGTAAGAGCAGTTAAACCAGAACCTGGAGTTGAGAATAGCGAAAGGGGGAAGTTTTCTGCTTTTCATGGCCTTCTGGCCTTCAAATACATGGTTACTGTGGGGTGAGAATGGGCTTATGGAAGTTCATTGGACATCAGCATGGGCTAGGAGTCATCATAGAAGACTGTCATGAAACTTTTTAAAAATAAATGTGTAGATGAGGGGATGGTAAGAAATAAGACACTGATAAGGTAGACAGCTTTGAAAGCAATGAGTAGGAATTCGTATTTTATTTCTATGTTCACTGTTGACAAGAGCCTTCATACTTAAGGGACTATTAGAGATTGATCCTCCAGAAATGTTAAACGAATTCTGCAACATCAGCCAGTTGCCTTTTAGAACCGATTTACCTTTCACAAACAGCATAAACTAACTGATCTTCCTGCTGAACTTCTTGATTTAAATAGAAAGAGCAATAATATGCTTCTTTTTCTGTAAAGATCTCTAAAGGTGAAAATTTTATAATCTTCCCTAATAGTGTATACCATTTTATTGCAATTCAGAATTTGAAGTCTTTAAGAATAGCACCCACGAGGCTACTAGTTTATTAGTCTTTTTCTATAATAGAGTGCCACCGAAATAGACTAAAAGCTTGTCACAGAGGTATTCTTAGAAAGATCATAATACTTGCCATTTAAAATTCTAGGCTCTTTATATTATTGCATTTAAGTTGCATTATAGGACTAGAAGGTAGGTTGGATCCGAGTTGTTAAATCACTTGCCTGAGATTATGTCACCAATTTCAGAACTGGTCTGGGACAGAGATCATATGCAAATCCAGGCTACTCTGATTTTTTTTTTTTTTTTTTGGAACCAGGGATTGAACTCAGGGACACTTGGCCACTGAGCCACATCCCCAGCCCTATTTTGTATTTTATTTAGAGACAGGGTCTCACTGAGTTGCTTCGGGCCTCGCTAAGTTGCTGAGGCTGGCTTTGAACTCGTGATCCTCCTGCCTCAGTCTCCCAAGTCGCTTGGATTACAGGCGTGCACCACCACGCCTGCCTGCTACTCTGATTTTAAGTCCATGTTTACATAACACAGAAAATATCCATCTTTTGGAAAATGGAATTGTCTACAGCAGGCTGTTTTGAAGGACTGTTGAATCTTAAGTCTGTTGGATCACAATTGAAGTTTTCTTTCCTAGTTTTCCACAGCAAATTCTGTATCATCCACATCCAGTAGAAGTATATTGAAAGTCACATACATAATTTGAAATGTTCTAATAACCTGTGTAAAAAAGTAAAAACAGGTGGAATTAATTTTAATAACATTTCACTTAACCCAGTATATCCAAAATACTATCATTTCAACATGCAAATAGTATTACAAATTGAGATATTTTACATTCCTTTTTTTTCCCTACTGAAATTCAGTGTGTGATTTATTCTTACTGCACATATCAAATTAGATTAGCCACATTTTTGGTGCTCAATAGCTATGGGAGGCCTGTTGCTACCTTACTGGACAGTGTAGGTCAATACTTTTTGTTTCTGATGTTTTAAAGATAGGGTTGTCTATTGAAGACCATAAGAAGTTATTAGTTGCAAAAGTATACTTCTATTTTACTTGTCCCTCAAAACTGTGCTTTGGTTCTTACAGTCTGTTCTTTCATCCTGTAGTATCTGTAACTGCAGGGTGTAACTAAAGCTGAAATGGGAACAAAATTAAAAGTCATTTGCTGATGCCCAGTTTCTATCTGAAATGTGTGGGATTTGAGAATATCTCATTACTATGTGAAAGACAAAGTTCTTTTATCATTTTTCTTCCTTATCACTTAAAACTTTAAATAGAAACTTTTGTTTCACATTTAAATACGTGAAATGTGTGGTAGAATTACCTGCTCCAAGTGGTTACTAACCTGTATCTGAGATGAGCTGCTTCACTAGAGCAGGTCTGCTGCTTCTTCCTGGGTTAGTGTCTGACTGGCCACATCCTTTATTTAGCTTTTCATTATAGCCTTTTAACTTGCGAAGTTGGTTTTCCTATGTTATCCTATTGTTTTGCCTGCCACTAAGATTCTTGCTAGTTTCTTTGTTGTTCTTATGGCAGTTAGCCAATATCTTGACACAATATCATCAAATGGTGCTTTCAGGGTCTCTAAGAGAAATATATGATGTAGGAAGACAGAAGGTCATCAGAATTATCAGTACAAACATTTAGTGTCTACCATAGAATGACCATACACTGAACAAGTTGGTTGGTTAGATAAGACCTGTTCATTAAACAGTAATTCACAAGTCAAAGTGATTCACAGTAACTATCATTACTTAGGCAGCACTACATGATGGGTGAGAGCCAGCTTTGGGGGTGAATGGTTTTGCATCTTTGTTTTTCACCTTATCAGCCATATCAAGCAAGTTATTGAATCTCGGTTTTTTCATCTGAAAAGTGTAATGATTTGCATGTCATCAGGTACAGTTCCTGCTTTATAGGGGACACACATTATTATTGTCATCATAGGGTAGAGTAGGCATGGTGCTTGAGGGGGTTTTGTGGCTTGAAGAAGGCTGGATGGAGGAAATAAGACTTGGTCAGTTTTAAAGGCAAGTGGAGTAACAAATGAAAATTGAGTCATGAAATTCACTTCATTCCATTGTCTATAATTATTATGCCCCCAGTGATTTAATGGAATTTCTTATCTTCAGACTAACTGAACATGAGGAACTTGCCCCCAAAAAGTGGTTTTATGAAAGCCATCTATTAATCTGTACTCTGTTGCTCCATGGTCTGCATCAACAGGTCATAAAAGCTACACTTAGAAATTAGTTCAGCTCCAAGAGAAAATTTATTCATCGTTTAGGAAGCAGACTTTTAAATGAAAAAAAGAATGAAAATTGTAATAATAAAACTTTCTTTTTTGACTCACAAATATTTTTGAAATTTGACTTAATTGTATATTAAAACCAGAACCCATTTTTTAAGTTCTTCAGGGGTCATCTGTTTCACTTTGCACAGAATGTGTTCTCAAATTCAGCCTGCTATATTCAGTATAACTTCCCTTCTTAATGCCAATTAGGAGAAATGACAGTTTGGATTAGTGAAAAATATAATTACCAGCTTTTTAAAAATTGTGTTTTGTTATTAACTTTATTGAAATATAAATAACAGCATACAATTTACAAGCTATCTTTAAAATATCATAAAGTAAAAAAACTAACATTTAATAAGACTCTATATTAAGTGTTACTTTTTGCTCATGCCAGCAAGGAACACACAGCATTAGCTTTATTTTACTGGTGAAGAAATTAAGGCTGAAAGAGGTTAGGTATCTTTCCCAAGATCATTCTCGTAATGAATGGCAGTGTGCTGGGATGTGCTTTGGTTTTTCTCAGCCAGTACCCATATACTTTGTATTATTCCATGCCACACTGAGATTTCACATGGACTACTTATGAATTATTTTTAATAAGAAGGCCATTAAGAGTTTGCTTTCATGCATCAATCAACCCTCTCATCATGGCATTCGGTGAAGTTCTTTAGCTTGTCAGTTAGACTCTAACTTGACATTTAAGACCCTCTATGATATAATTGTGTTTTTTTCAGATCTTAACCTCTTCTGATCTTTCCCTCTGCTGGTCCTCTCCATGTCTGAATGGACATGGTCAGTGCTCCAAACATTTTGGTACTTTGTCTTTACTTTCTATAATCCATCCCCAATACCTGTGCAGTTGTCCCTCTGTATCCTTGGGTTCCACATCCATGGATCCACATCCAATCACAGATTGAAAATCATTGGGGAAAAAACTGCATCTGTACAGGAGGTGTGCAGATTCTTCTTGTCATTATTTCTGAAACAATATAGTCTACTATTTACATAGTATTTACATTGTATTAGGTAACATAAGTAATCTAGAAATGATTTAAAGTGTATGAGAAAATATATGTAGGTTTTATGGAAATGCTGGGTCATTTTATATAAGGGATATGATTATTCACAGATTTTGCTTTCTTTGAGGGTCCCAGAACCAGTCCCTCACAGATCCAGGGAATGATTGTACCCCATTAAAACTTCAGATGATAATTTTAGTTCTTGTTATGGTCCCTTTTCAGAATCCTTCTCTTTGGTTTAATCCAAGCTATTTTTTTTTATTCTACTCAATCACAGTCGATACCTCTATCATTGATATTTGTGTAACTATCCATCTGACAGTAGACTGTTCACCTCCCCCCCCAGTAAAGCTGCTTGCTCTTTATGCCCCCAGAGGCCCTACAAAGCACCTTGATGGTAATTTTTCAAAATAAATCAATATAACTTAATTTTTAAACAGTACAACTTGATTCAAACAATTTACTATGTTAAGAATTATTTAAGTAAAATCTCCTAAAAGTTCCCTCATGCTGCTAATTTACTCAGAAAACCCTTTCTTAATACATTTGAGAAAACCAAGTAATCAGTCATAAATTGCAAAATAAATACAATAAAAATTAATGACATTTTACTATGACCTATAAAATGAAACTCTGTAACGAACATATGCAAATATTTTTCATCAAAAAATGCTGATAACCTAGTTACTGGATCCTAACTTTAGTCCTCTTAAAGATAATGGTTCGGGCTGGGGCTGGGGCTCAGTGGCAGAGCACTTGCCTAGTATGTGCAAGGCACTGGGTTGGAGTCTCAGCACCACATATAAATAAATGTCCATTGCCAAATTAAAAAAAAATATATATATATACATACAAAATAAAACATATTAAAAAAAGATAATGGTTCATTCATCAAATACTTATTGATCCTCTACCGGTGCGAGACATGTGTTCTAGATGCTGAGGTTACATCAGGAAGAGAGAGAACTTTTTTTTTTTTTCATGAGCACACTGGAGGAAAGAAACTTTACAATAAACATAGTAAGTAGGTAAGCTATTAGTGTAATTTATTATATTACCCATTTATTATGGTTAAGTGCTATGAAGAAAATAGGGCAGAGAGAAGGGATGCGTGTGGGGTGTGGGTTGTGATTAAAGGGGTGATGAAGGTAGGCTTCCTCCAGATACATCTGAACAAACACTTGAAGGAGGCTGGAGAACAAGTCATTTGGATATCTGAAGGAAAAGCAGCACACTTAGAAGCCACTGCCAATACAGTGTTATCTGTATGATGAGGGAATAGCAAAGAGACTGGTGTGGCTGGAACACAGTGAACATGGGGAGTGCTGTCAAAGTTACTCCTAACAGGAAGAGATCAAGACTTCCCAAGGCATTACAACATATTTATAAAGTTGTTGGCTTTTACTCTAAAACGAAGTCACTAATAGGTTCTGAGCAGAGTAGTAACATGATCTGACTTATATCTTATTTTAGATCATTTAAGCTCTTGTGTTGAAAAATAGGTTGTATTCCCTACAGAATAGAAGCATGACTGGCATCAAAGATGTTAGCAGTTATATTTGTGTAACTGTTTAACCGAAGGTAGAGCCACTAGAATTTTTGTAATGGATTGGATGGTGGGGGTCCTGTGAAAGAGACAGGTGTCAAGGAGACTGGGAGATGCACTTACCATTGGGAAGCCTGTGGATAGAACAGGAGGAATTCAGTTTTGGACATCACCAAGTTTTTGAGATGCCTGGTATACTTTCAAGTGAACATGTTGAGTAGGCAGATATATGAATTCAGGACAAGGTCCCGCAAGGAGGAGGCATAAATGTGGGAGTCATTAACATAAAGACAATATTTAGTGTCATAAGAGTAGATAAGATTATTAAGAGCCAGGCATGGTGGTGCATACCTGTAATCCCAGTTACTTGGAAGACTGAAGCAGGAGGATGGCAAATATTCGTGATGCAAAGAGGTATTGAATGAATGTGATAGAATAAATAAAATAGCTTGGAGTAAAACCAGTAAGAAGGAAGGAAATCAACAGATTTGTTCTCCAGCCTCCTTCAATCAAGAGATTATAGTAGTCAGGAAGAAAGTGAACAAAGTGTTTTCCAGGAAGAGGAGGTAATCAGGTATGCCAAATGGTGCTGTAGGTCAAGGAAGACGGTAAGAGTTGGTCATTGTGGGCCTGGAGTTGTGGCTCAGTGGTAGACTGCTTGCCTGGCATGTGTGAGGCCCTAGGTTTGATACTCAGCACCACATATAAATAAATAAAAATAAAAGATCCATTGACAACTTTCAAAAATGTTGAAAAGAGTTGGTCATTAAGTTGAGCAACATGGGAGAGTACTGGTGATTTCTGAGCAGTTTTGGGAGAATGTGGGAATGAAAGCCTGAGTGGAATGGATTCAGGAGGTAAAAGAAAAGGAATTGGAGATAGCAAGTAAAGATAAGCAGCTCTTTCAAGCAGTTTTGCTATAAAGAATGATAAGACATGGGTAATAGTAGAAGAGGAGATGGAAAGTGAGAGAAGATATTTTTAAGATGGGGGAAATAGTGGCTTGTTTGTCAGTAGAGGGAATGATCCAGGAGAGTGGAAAATTGATAGAGGAGAGAGACAGAGAATAGCTAGAGCCATACCCTTGAGTGAGACAGGATGGGATTTATTAAGTGCCGGGATTGGTCATAGGAACATGAACAAGCTCATCCATAGCAACAGGTGGAAAGGTAGAGTGGATAGTGCATGTGCTGATAGAAAAAGGGTGGTAGAAGTCTGTCAAAATTAGCTTCTGATTGTTTTACTTTTTCTAGTGTAGTAGGAAATAATATCCATCAACTGAGAGTGAGAATGAACAGGGACATGCACACAGAAAAAGGGAAATGAATAGAATGGCACACAAGAGAAGGAAAGTGAATGGGCTAGGGAAATGCAGTAATTGTGAGCATGAATTGAAAGTGAGATCAGGTAGCACTGGAGAGTGTTTTTCCTGGCCATGTTCAAGCGCACAGCTGCAAAAGCAGACGAGGTGTAGAATGGGGTTGGGGTTGTAATTTTGCCAAGTGAGTGTGAATAAGTGATAAGGGGGCAAAGGAATTGAATGTGAAAGCAAGGAAATGATTATAATGATTGGCTATAATTTCAGTTGTGCAGGGAAAGCAGACAGACATAATGGGGATGGACTGAGACAGAAAGGTGAGTAGGATTATCAGATTGTTGGTCCTGGAGGATTGAAGAATTCCAGGAGTAGTGGTATAAGAGTGAGCTGGAGAGAGAAGAATGGTCCAAGAATAGGCTACATGAAATAAAGATTATGGAAGGTTTTTATGGTTATTAGTATTGACAGAGGCCAGGGAGTGAGCAGCTATAAGGAGTTAAAAAAAAAAAAAAAGGCGAAGGTGTGAGAGGATATTTGAAGCCCAGAAAAGGACTTATCAGTAGAAGACATGTATTAGTAGACTTAATACAAAGTTAAGCTAAATATTTAACAGCATAAGATGACTATTCTCTGAAAGTTTGAAGATTATAATGTTTAATTGTGGGACAGAGCAAATACTCAGTTGTGTATGTTTTATACAACATGTTGAAATAAAATGAAATATAAACATATGCTTCATAATTTATTAAGAAGGAATTGACATCCATCTGTGAGTAAAAACAATCATTGCATAAAATATTTATTTTTCAGAATTGTAGGTCAGTCTCAGTGGCACCATTAAAAACCTTAAGATGCCCTGTCAGACATTTGTATGTGTAGATCATCAAAGAAAATCAGTGACAATTAAGAGAACAAGTTAATAGAACAGTTATATGAAACTTTAGAAACTTACTAACTTACTTCAGAGATGCAGCAGCATCTCTTCCAAGTCTTCGGCAGACTATCTTAGGCTCTTCTCTGCAGCCTGCCTGCCTCCACCATTGGAGAGGTATACTTACCAGACATCAGTTGTTGAAAGGCAGACCTGTTTGGGCCCGTGTGCTTGTTATTTGTTTTGTTTTTTTTTAAACATCTTTTTGTAGTTTTAGGTAGACAGCAGACAGCAAATCTTTATTTTGTTTATTTTCTTATGTGGTGCTAAGGATCAAACCCAGTGCCTCACACATGGTAGGCAAGCGCCCTGCCACTGAGCTACAGCCCCAGCACCATTGTGCTTGTTATTACTATTATGTATATTAATGAAAATATTGCATACACTCATGAAATATGAAGGAAGAGTTCATTTTTATGTGACTCAAGATAAATGTTTTAGAAAGACAAATTATTCCTTTTCTGTCAAATTATTTGGGAATAAGGCAACTATAATATATTTGGGAAGTTGTCATACTTCTACGAAGCCTCTATATTGATATTGTTTTGAAGGTTCTTGCTCTTTAAAAAATGGAAAATGTAAGTGGTAACCGCATTTAGGTGTGATTTGCTTAAGAACTTTGGTCAGTTAACCCAGAAAAGAAAGAGTCAAAGTCCTGCATCAGAAATTAGTGAATTAAAGGACACTTGTTTGTTTTAAATTAATGTTTCAAGTGTGTATCATTTTTAATGATTTTTTTCTTTTAACTGACTTTTTCCTCTGATAACGTAACTGCCAGTTTGGATGAAAAGGCACTTATGTATGGAATTTAATAGTCAAATTTTATTTTAATTTTACATGATAGGTACATTTTGTTGCTTTTTCATTTTAAAAAATTTGGACTTGTTTTTATCAAAACCCATCATATTTCAAAAAACTGCTGGATAATAGATTTTGTAAATCTTTTAAGCTAAAATTTCTATTAGTTACATTTTCCATTAGTTTCTTCTTTTCTTTTTCTTTCTCTTTCTTTCTTTCTGTTCTCTCTCTCTTTCTTTCCTTCTTTTTCTTTCTTTTCTTTCTTTACTACTGAGCCACATCCCAACCCTTTTTGTTTTTTATTTTGAGACAGGGTCTTGCTAAGTTGCTTAAGACCTCTCTAACTTTCTGAGGCTATCCTCCAACTTGTGATCCTCCTTTCAACTTCCCAAGCCACTGGGATTATAGATGTGTGTCACCACACCCAGCTCTCATTTCATTTGAAAATTTTTTTCTATAAATAATGGATAAGGTCTCTCAATTTAAAAACATTGTATATTTCTCTTTTGTCAGTTACTTGAAATTCATCTTTTGAGATACATTGTTTTATGAATGAAGAATACTTCTTGTGATTAAACAGTTTTGTAAACTTGGATTATTGATGTTCTTAGGTCAGAATTGCTTCTTTCTCATGTTTTCTGCCTTTTCGGCCATAGCAATGCCATTGCAGTTTGGAGATGGTAATAAGCAGCATGTCCATGAACATACTTATAGGCATCCAGTTCTGATCCCAGAGAAGACACTGTTATAAACATGGCAGGAACACCAGCAGTATAATGCCTGTGACTGCAGTTGAGGTGAAGAGAGAGAAAAGAAGACAAAATAGACAACTTGGACAAGTCTCTTCTCAAATAACCATCGAATGGCCTGAGTCACTCTCAAGTCTTCTCTAAGATGTGCATAACCAGAATGTCATGGCTTTGCCTTCTAATTTATTATAGTTGAAAAAGATAAAAAGGAATTAAAACTTTGTATTCTAATAGTTCATTTAACTTAAAAATATAAATATAGGCTAATTATTGTTCTATCTGATTTGCTTTAAAAGGACCTTAAGTTTAGCAGAGTATGGTGATGAATAGTGTAGATTCTGGAGATGAGAATGTTTGGATTTGAATCTTAATGTACCACTTGCTAGCTAGTGAGACTAGCTTGTGAAAGTGAGATTTTGAAAAACACTAAAGCAAAGCCTCAGTTTGCTTCTTGGGAAAATGAGGATAATAATAGCATATCAAAGGGCTGGGGATGTAGCTCAGCTGGTAGAGTGCCTGCCCTGCAAGCACAAGGCCCTGGGTTCAATCCCCAGCACTGCAAAAAAAAAAAAAAAAAAAAAAAATCAAAAAGTGGATATGAGGATTCAGTGCTTATTATAGTATTTAAATGCTTATTACAGTACTTGGCACTTAGGCATTCTTTAAATGTTAGATATTATTTTCCTAATATATGCCATATGCCACAGCACTACAATTAACAGGCCTTCTAGGATAGGTGCTCAGCAAATTTTTTTTTTTTTGGTACTGGGGATTGAACCTAGGAGCACTTGATCACTGAGCCACATCCCCAGCCCTATTTTGTATTTTATTTAGAGACAGGGTTTCACTGAGTTGCTTAGTGCCTCGCCAGTGTTGAGGCTTTGAACTCGCGATCCTCCTGCCTCAACCTCCTGAGTCGCTGAGCAAATAATTTTTGATAGAACATAGATTGACGTTTCCATAAAATACAGGTTTTTTTAGGCTATTTGAAGAAGTGCACATTGTTATATTCTTTCTTTGATAAATCATATTTGACAGTCTTTTTTTTTTTTTTTTTTTAACGATTCTGGGGTTTGAACCCAGGGCCTTGTGCTTGCCTGGCGAGCACTCTAACTGAGCTATATCCCCAGCCTACATTTGATTGTCTTTACTGACATGCAACATGTTTTGTCCTTAGAATTTTCTATCATCTTTGGATTATATATAGCAGATAACACTGTAATTGTCATACTGCTGCTTGCCTCCCTGTCCCTAGCCCTTGTTTGTTTGTTTATTGGCAGGGTCTTGGTAAGTTGCCTGGGCTGGCCTTGAATTTGCAATCCTCCTGCCTCAGACTCTCAGGTAGCTGGGATTACAAACATATACCACTGCACCCAGCAGTGTCACACCCTTTTCTTAGAAACTTCTAGAATATCTTCATTATTGACTCGGGTGAAACAGGATCTACTCTTTCTATTGATTGATTGCAGTATCAGGGATTGAATCCAGGGACTCATGCATGGTAAGCAACCACTCTGCTACCGAGCTACATCTCAAGCCCTTAAAAACAATTTTTTTTTAGGCAGGGTTTTACTGGGTTGCCAGGGCTGACCTGGAACTTGAGATCCTCCTGTCTCAGCCTCCTAAGTCATTGCGATTGCAGACATGCAGCACTGCACCCAGCTTCCCTTACTTTCAGTTTAACAAATCTATAGTACTGTTGGTAGAAAAGAGAAAGAACTATAACATGGTTTTTTTTCTCTAAGGACCATTGGTGAAAAGTTTTCAAAGGCTGATTTAACTCAGTGGTCAGCCCACTTTAGCTCTTACTGAGAGATTCTGAACTTGTTTCTGGGCTGTATGATTAATTGGATGGTACTAGATAAACTTGGTATAGCTTTGGTTCACCTGAAGAAAAACAGATGTAACCTTTGCCACAAGTACAAAAGTTTATCAGGGAAAACATTTGACCTTTGGTTTTTGGGCTTGGCTAATTTCCCTTAGCATGATAGTCTCCAATTCCATCCATTTATCTGCAAATGCCATAATATTATTCTTACTTGTCTACACAATCCATTCTTCTTCCATTCTTCCCTTACCCTCCTCCTACCCCCGTTTTGTATCATCCACTTATCAGAGAAATCATTTGGCCTTTGGTTTTTTGGGATTGGCTTAATTCACTTAATATGATATTCTCCAACTCCATTTACCTGCAAATGTCATAATTTTATTATTCTTTATGGCTGAATAATATTCCATTGTGTATACCACAGTTTCTTTATCCATTCGTCTGTTGAAGGGCTTCTAGGTTGGTTCCACAGTCTAGCTATTGTGAATTGAGCTGCTATAAACATCGATGTGGCTGTGTTACTGTAGTATGCCGATTTTAAGTCCTTTGGGTATAAACTGAGGGGTAGAATAACTGGGTAAAAAGGTGAGTCCATTCCAAATTTTCTGAGGAACCTCCACACTGCTTTCCAGAGTCACTGCACTGTGGATGATCATATATGATGGGGGTGGGAGGTGTGAGAGAATGGAGGAACTTCAGATTACATAGAGGGAAATGGGGGGGTATGAAAAATGATGGAATGAGACAGACATCGTTACCCTGTGTACATGTATGATTACATGAATGGTATGAATCTCCATCGTGCACAAGCATAGAAATGAAAAGATGTACCCCATTTGTGTAGAATGAATCAAAATGCAGTCTGTAAAAATAAAAAAATAATTAAAAAAAAGTGTAAAGGTTGTGATAAACATTATTAAACTCTCCATAAGGGCTCGGGGGTGTTGCTCATAGGTGTAGTGCTTCGCTAGCATGCAGGAGGCTCCTGAGTTCAATCCCCAGCACTGCAAAAAAAGCAAGCAAAAAACTCGGAGGTCTTCATAGCCATTATTAACCTAACAGAAGCATAGGTGACCACCAGAAGACTTGGGCTCTGGCATAGCTGAAGGGTGTTGGTCAATCTGAGAAGCCCACCTAGTTCCAAAAGCTGTTTCTTGACTTTGTCATCCCAACAATAAGGGTTGTATGCAAAATCTATATTCTGTCCACCTTTTATGTAAGATGAAATATGTTTATTGGGCCAAATGTGTTAAATGAAGACATTAGTGAACTCACGTTTCAACTGCTTTTTATGTAGTTGAAAATGATTTGTAGTAAAGTTAGCATTCCGAGAAAAGAAATGACTAAGGTTGCTTAGAAAAAGAGGCTTGGAACATTTCCTGAAAGGCAACAATGGGATGACTAAAGAAGTGGGGTCCTTTAGGCTTGTCTGGTAAATGGTAGATGGGATATCAAATGAACAGACTGGTACTTACAACCACATAGCTGCAACTACATAGCTGGTGCTAAAGGCAGAAAAACAACCAGTCTAATATCTCATTCTACTTCACTACTTAATACGGAGACTAAAGTTAGTGATAACACTCTGGCATGCGCTCTATTAATGATGTGAACAAAGTACTTTGGAAGGGCAGAAATTGGAATCACTAATTATGCATCAGTGGGAAGGAGTTAATAGATAAGGTTAAACAAAGTAGGAAAAGTGGGACGAGAGCCATCAGGAAGAGGTACAGGGCCTTCTAGGCATAGGAATGGTGTAAACAGAAGCACAGAAGGTGAGTGTACATGTGATATTGGGTGGTTGGTTGTATGGAACAGGAGCAGGAAATGAGACACTAAAGTTAGAAGAGTGTAGATAAAGCAATTATCTTGTACTTAATTATAAGAAAAATTGCTGTAACTGGGTATGGTGGCAAATGCTACTGGGGAGGCAGAGAAACAGGAGGATCACTTGAGCTTAGAGTTTGAGGCCAGCGTGGGCAGTACCATGAGACTCTATGTCAATAAGAAAGAAAAAAGATTAACTGTAGTTGTTAAGAATATGGTTTGGGGTGGGGGATCATGAACTGAAATCGAATTCTATGGATGTATGAGCTTATTGGGATGAACTCAACTACTATATATAGCCATAACGCTTTAATAAAAAAAATTATAAAACAGAATATGGTTTGGAGAGAAAAACACTGCAAACCTCAGGTTCTTTGGTAGCTTTTTTAGTTATTTTGATGAGTGTTGATCACTGAGCAGTGAATAAGAATAGAGAGAAGATAAATGGAAGAGGCAATACCAAAAAAATCTGGCACCCATTTTGAAGGGGGTTACAAGGAAGAGAAAGAAGCCAGATGATCTTACTTTCTAGCTCAGCTGAGTGGATGGATGTTATTACCATAAACCAATTTGGGGATTATAGAGAGGAAACAAGAGATTGGGGCAGAGAAAGAAGAAAGATGTATTTAGTTTCTGACATTTTGAATTTCAAGGGCCTATGGTGTGGGGGTCCTCTCTGTCACGTCCTGCATGGAGGAGAAGAGGGTTAACTGCCAGAGGAGGATGTTGGTTGTATATCAGTTAGTTACCCAAAATACTTATCTACTCAATAAACACGCAAGAGCCAATACTCCTTTTAAATGAGAGGGGGCATGAGGAGTGTGGCCATAGCAGCTCTGGCCTCTTACAACAAACTCACCCAACTCTTTTTTATTTATAGACACACAGGTAAAGGGGGCAAGGACAGGAGGAGCTGTTTCTGTGATGGACAGGATAGGGTGGAGTTAGGGGAGCCCTTCTTCTTCTTCTTCTTTTTTTTTTTTTTTGGTACTGGGGATCGAACCCAGGGGCACTCGGCCACTGAGCCACATCCCCAGCCCTATTTTGTATTTTATTTAAAGACAGGGTCTCACTGAGTTGCTTAGGGCCTCGCCAAGTTGCTGAGGCTGGCTTTGAACTCAAGATCCTCCTGCCTCAGCCTCCCAAGTGCTGGAATTACAGGCATGTGCCACCGCGCCCGGCGGGAGCCTTTCTTTTAAGGGGAAAGTTCCAGAGGGAGACAGGGAACACTCCCATGCAGCACCACAGCCTCCTGGCAGTTCCTAGGAGCCAAGCCTAAATAAGAATGACTTTCCACACTGTGGGACATCCTAATATTCAGTAGGTATCCAGAAATTGAAGAGGAGATACAAACTCTCACACACACCACACACACACCCAGCAGCATGTAGTACACGTAATTAAAACTATAGAAAGAGATACAGCCTTCAAAAAGAATGAGTTCTAGAAGAATGCCTAGAACTATATCTTAGAGAAAAACCAACATATTTAGTGTGGGAAGAAAATGTTCTTATGTATGCACATATTCTAAAGTTGTATAAATGGTCATTTTAGTTTGTATTCTATTTTTCTCTCTAGCAATGGAGATGAGAGAGAGTTGGCTATATTAGTCATGCATAATTTTCAGGAGTACTGTACTATTTAATTTAAAAAAAATTTTTTTTAGCTGGACCTTTGTTTAATTTATTTATTTATATGTGGTGCTGAGAATCAAATCCAGTCCCTCTCACATGCTAGGCAAGCGCTCTATCACTGAGCAACAGCCCCAGTCCTTGTACTATTTTAAATAGCCTTTTTTTTTTTTCTTAAAAATTTTTTTCCTCCTCTCCAGACTGTCATTTCACTGGGTTTTTGGAATAATTATTTTAAGGAAACTGGTAATTTTGTCATAACATTAATCTTTCAAAATGATCATGTTATCATATTTTTGGTCACTTCAATTGTTTTTTCCTCTACAGGAGCTGATGCAACAGAATGGGATTGGTTATGTGTTAAATGCCAGCAATACCTGTCCAAAGCCTGACTTTATCCCCGAATCTCATTTCCTGCGAGTGCCTGTCAATGATAGCTTCTGTGAGAAAATTTTGCCATGGTTGGACAAATCAGTGGATTTCATTGGTAAGTAGCTCAAGTAGCATTAGTCTTTTGGATTATAGTCTCATCTATAGGCATAGCCCCTCTGTCTTCTTTTTATCTTTAGAGGAAAGGAGCCTGTTTCAGGGATTTCAAAAGTCAAGAAAAAAGGGGCTAGGGATATAGCTCTGTTGGTAGTGTCTTGACTCACAAGCACAAGGCCCTGAGTTCAATCCCTGGCACTGCAAAAAAAAAAAAAAAAAGTTGCTTTGCTTTCTCATTTTGCTATCAAGGTGATGTGCATCTCTGCTGCCTCTAAGGGACTCGCCTTGAAGACCTGTTAGCTAACTTTTAACTGTACCAAGGTTAAGCCTCACAGGATCTGTGATTATGGGTTGCAAATGTTTAAAAATTAGTTAAACTTTTGAAATTAAATCTTAAACATCTTTTTCAAATCCCGTAAAATACTTTAGGAAACTTTGGTGATGTTCCCTATTGCCTTGCTTTTGTTTTCCCCAGAGAAAAGTCAACTCCTAGTATATTTATCCTAGTATATTTAAAGTCTCTTATATGTCACAAGATATCAGAACCTCAATCCACGTGTCAATAATTTCAAGTAGTTCTGGGTCTAATCAAATTCACACATTGTTTCCTACTCCACATTTTGCTTCCTGGGCCTGTTCAGAGTTTCTGTGAGTCCTTATTGCTTTTGTGACCTTTTTGGTCCTGCAGGATCAGAAATGCTGGTGGTAATTGGTGACATTTGTTTAAACTGTGGTTTGTGTAGAGAGGCTGAACATAGGAGAAAACTCATGAGCAGCATAATAGGGTGTTGACTCTTAATGTCCATGTGAGGAATTTTTGTTGCCTATCCCCAGTCACATATGTTTGAGCATTCTAATCCATATTGAGATACTCTGAATGGGTTACTATAGTTAAAAATAAAAGAACCAGTTTCTTTAAAAAAGCAAAATAATGCAAATTAAGTCCCTACTATATTTTACTATCTAGGAGAGGGATTTTATAGGTAATGATTTGGAGCTTTGGGTAATTCTGAAATAGGTTTCTTTTTTTAAGATTTCCAGATTGCCAAGAGTTTTCATAATCAGGACTCATTTTGTGAAATAGTTGAAGATAAATGACCCTGACTATTCACATTGATCATGGAGAAAATTCCCCAAATTAATACACTCTCATTATACTTCTAGGAAATGTCTTCAGCATAGCATTCACCTTTTGCTTCTTTAGAAAATAATAGTTATGATTAATGTTGTCATTGCATGTCACATTGATCCAGAGACATTTCACTCTAATTTCTGCTAAAAGTATGATTTCAGGATGTATTATAAGAAAATCTGATTCTGTTAAGTCAGAATGGCTACAGAAATTCAGGAATAAAATCTAGGCTAAAAAAGGGGAGAGAGGGTCACAAACAGTAAGGACCTCATGAAAATGAGAATTATGAGGCTAAGAAGATAGGTGGTAATAACAAAGTGAGGCTGTAGAATACAGTTCTAGAAAGGGAGGCATATGAAAGGAGGAAATGCTCATTACAATTATTAAAATATTCCAGTTCAGGAAATAGGCACACAAGTATGACCCCCACGTTGGGGATTGAACCCAGGGCTACTCTACCACTGAGCTACATCCCCTGCCCTTTTTACTTTGAGAGCCTTCTGAAGTTGCCAAGGATGGCCTCAAAATTTGCAATCCTCAGGCATACGAGTTTTAACCAACTTACTCCAAACCATTTAACTATTAACTAAGGAAAGGTGTAATAACTGATAGAAAAATCTGAATTACTGTTTTTTTGAAATTAAATGAAAAATTTAGCTTCTAGCAGCCAAGGCAAAGGAATACAGAGTAGTATAGGGGTAAATATTGTATAGTAGAGCAAAGAGAACTGTATAGGCAGACTATGTATACAGGTTTATTATTTTGTATAGCACTTGGTTTTTTGTTTCACTGTTGCATTGTTTTCATTTGTTATTGTTTTACTGTTTGGTTTTCCTATCTAGAAGGGAAGTTGCTTATTGCCTATACATTCTAGGTTGTTTGGTACATAATTAATGAATAAATCACATGCAAGAGAAATGTGAGATATTTGTAACATAGGCAGTGAGACTGGATAGATTTTTGTTAGTCAGCTGCTGGAGCTGATTTCTTACATATCTCTTAATAATTTTAACATAAGTTTTGGTAAACTTTTGGTAGTTATCAACTAAAGCAAAAATGAAAGGGAAGAATGTAGCTCCTTAGCAACAGCTTTATGGTGAAACACACTTGTAATTGTTTAGAAGTGAGGCACTCAGAGTACTGCATAGAATGTTGGTTGCTTCCAGGCTGTGTGAGGTAACTTCATCTACTCGCACATCTTAAGTTTTTTTAAGTCCTTCAACAAATGAGAAATGGTAGCACTAACAAAGCATCTGTGAGTCCTTCTGCCATGTTTTGGGGAATTAAGTCATGGATAAAAGACACTAACTCCTGGATGTTGAAGAAGGGATAAAAGTTCTCTTGGTCTTAAAGTGACCTGGTATACCTGATCTGGCTGTGCATGGTTTTCTCTTTGAATTCAGAAAATAAAATTGACACATTTTATGACATATAGATTTTCTAAAGAAAAATAGAGAACTCATGAATTTAATAATTATTATTTGTGTGTATGTGTGGGGTACAGGGATTGAATCCAGGGCTCATGCATGCGAGGCAAGTACTCTAGCACTGAGCTACATTCTCAGCCCTTTTTTTTTTTTTTTGGAACCAGGGATTGAACTCAGGGACACTCGGCCACTGAGCCACATCCCCAGCCGTATTTTGTATTTTATTTAGAGACAGGGTCTCACTGAGTTGCTTAGGGCCTCACTAAGTTGCTGAGGCTGGCTTTGAACTTGCGATCCTCCTGACTCAGCCTCCCAAGTCGCTTGGATTACAGGCGTACGCCACCACGCCCGGCTCTTCAACCCTTTTTAAAAATGTTTTTTTGGGGTTGGGGCTGTAGCTTAGTGGCAGAGCACTTGCCTAGCATGTGTGAGGCCCTGGGTTCAGTCCTTAGCACCACATAAGAATAAACAGGCATACTGTCCATCTACAACTATAAAAAAAATTTAAAAAAAATTTTTTTTGGACAGGGTCTCACTAAATTGCCCAGACTGAACTTGAGACCTTCCTGTCTCCCACATAGATAGGATCAGAAGTGTATACTCCCATGCCTGTCAAATCTCAGCATTTAAAAACTAATTTGTCTGAGATTATAGATCAGTGGCCAGTTGCTAGCTTTGAATGCTTAAGGCCCTGGGTATAATTTCCAGCACAGAAAAAAGAAAAGAAAAAAGTAACTTGGTTTTGCATCTTGCATTGTGATCTAGTCTCTCCCTCTCCCTTACCTCTCTCCTTTCTCATTGGTAAGGTGTGTCATATATATTTGAAATGCAAATAGATTTTTTAAAAAATTATTTCATATAATTGGGGGTGGGAAACGTCAAATAACATGAGTAAACAAAATATTAATTTTATCTTAGGTGTGGAGTTTTGGGTCGTTCTTATTTCCTTTATATACTTTTCTGTATTTCTGAAAATTTCTACACTAAGCAAGTGGAATCATGTAAAACAGGAATTAAATCCAGGAAAATTTATTAAAATAATAATGGAAAAAAACATGGTAAAAA
This sequence comes from Glaucomys volans, assembly GCA_020662805.1. NCBI lineage: Eukaryota > Metazoa > Chordata > Mammalia > Rodentia > Sciuridae > Glaucomys > Glaucomys volans. Next base: position 93,692 of record JAJEJO010000607.1, on the reverse strand, counting down.
GTACTGAAATAAGTCAGGTAATCTGAGTGAGCTACAGCTTACTTACAACTATCCATTGTTTAACAATGGCAAGGAAATGATCTTCCCCAACCTCAAAAGAATATTGAAAGGGCAAATATAATGTGAACAGAAGAGATTAGCTTTGAGGGTTGCAGGTGAAGACCTTGAGTAAGTAAATGGAAACAGAAGTTCCATTTTACTAAACTAAATTGTTACCTTTCTTGAATTTGACTCATACAGAGAAAGCAAAAGCCTCCAATGGATGTGTCCTAGTGCACTGTTTAGCAGGGATCTCTCGCTCTGCCACCATTGCTATCGCCTACATCATGAAGAGGATGGACATGTCTTTAGATGAGGCTTACAGGTGAGGACAAGAACATGTCTTGTGTGAGTGGCTTTTCATTTGCCCTGAAACACAAAGAGATGAGAGTGGAAAACCAGGTTAAAGCACATTGTGGTTATTTTAGTCACTCTCTTTACAGGTTACTGTGGATTTTTAAGTGATCTTGCAAAGACTGGAAAAGAATGCATTTTTATTATTTAACATTCATTCTGTGCTAATATGTCAGATTCATCTTTAGCTACTTTTTAAGTTTAAGGAAAAATGCCAGGCAGAGAGCCTGGCATTTACTTAGTTGGAGAAGTATCATTTGTTCTAATTATTTATGAAGGAAAAACCAAAAAGTCCAGAATATACTCTGCTTCAAACTTCGTATTGCTGTGAGGAAAAAGACAGGCAAGTATAAAACCAAATAACCATAAAATCCATTCACGAATTTCTTACATGCTGGTTGGCCAGATTTTGCAGTGGGTAATTTTGACCAGGTTGCCCTCTTTTCTTTTCTCAAAAGGGAAGGCAGGCAAATGGCAGTACTGCTGAGGGCTGGAGTTTTCTTGGTGATTTATGAATCTGTGTTTCCTGCAGGCCTTTTTGGGTAGAAGTAGTTAGTTTTCATGTGATAAAGAATAAAAAATACAGACACATGGAGAAGGCCTGTTTTAACAGTTGGACCTTCTTCTCAAATTATAAAATTGGAAGATGGAATGAGCAGCCCAGCTTGTCTTTTGAGGCAGGAGACTGGCAGGGATGGGCCTTTTTTACCTGCACCAGATCCTTCTCCTTCATTCGGCCTCTGTGCCTGACATCCTCCTGCTCCATGCAGAAACCAGAGGCCTCACCATCGTATCATGTGAGGAAGTCTTAGCATGAGGACCCTACATTAGTATTTAAGCAATAGTTGAACTGGTTATTTCTGGCTTTGTTAATTGGCTTTAGACGACTTGATTTCCATGGAGTTTTTAATTTTTCCTGTTCTTTATTCATATGAAGATTTTCAATGTAGTTTTACTTTTGCAATATCTAACAGGTATTCATGAGGTTCAGGGGCCACTGAAGAATTTTTCTTATATTTAAGAGCCTTTGCTTCCTAAGTGAAACACAGAAGCTGCTTATTAATAGTTTTGACCCATCGATGAATCTTTTTAACATATTACAAAAATGGACCCAGACATCAGATAGACCTGGCTTTGACTTCCAGTATCATCATTTAGTAGGTTTTAGGCAAGTCAACTTAAAGATTTTATGTACCCTCATGGTGGGGATTAATGGCACCCCACTGATTTAGGGTCAGTTTGAAGAATGAATAAATAATTAGCATGTTAGCATAGTACTAAGCATCTAGAGACCACTTTGTAACTGGTTGTTCTGTCATGAAGAGTACAAAAAGAAGGAACTCAGAATTGGGTGCTTTCACGGTCTGATGCCTTTTTTTTTTTTGGGTCATTAAAATATGAAATGTCTTGAGAAATTGGTTGCACTGGTGTGTGTGTGGCAGTGTATCATTGTTGGTGGCCAAAGATACCCTCTTACCAATTGCATTGGAAGCTTTGAAAACAATGAGGCTAAACTAGAGCTTTTGGGCCTGGCACCCTCTCTCTAGAGTACACCCAGAGTCAGAGTGCCCCCAATACAGAAGTCCTTTATATTTTCCACCTTGAGGCAATCATCTTCCAAAATATTTAAGAAGGTTTAACTTCTTGTTTACTCATTTGATATTCTTAAACTGTAGTATAAAATTCAGTTTTTGATTTTTTTTCCATCTTCATAGATTTGTGAAAGAAAAAAGACCTACTATATCTCCAAACTTCAATTTTCTGGGCCAACTCCTGGACTATGAAAAGAAGATTAAGACCCAGACTGGAGCATCAGGGCCAAAGAGCAAACTCAAGCTGCTGCACCTGGAGAAGCCAAATGAACCTGTCCCTGCAGTCTCAGAGGGTGGACAGAAAAGCGAGACGTCTCTCAGTCCACCCTGTGCTGACTGTGCTACCTCAGAGGCAGCAGGGCAAAGGCCTGTGCATCCTGCCAGTGCGTCCAGCATACAGCCATCACTGTTAGAGGACAGTCCACTGGTACAGGCGCTCAATGGGCTCCACCTGTCCTCTGACAAGCTGGAAGACAGCAATAAGCTCAAGCGTTCCTTCTCTCTGGATATCAAATCAGTTTCATATTCAGCCAGCATGGCAGCATCCTTACATGGTTTCTCCTCATCAGAAGATGCTTTGGAATACTACAAACCATCAGCTACTCTGGATGGGACCAACAAGCTATGCCAGTTCTCCCCAGTTCAGGAAGTGTCAGAGCAGACTCCAGAAACCAGCCCAGATAAGGAGGAAGCCCACATCCCTAAGAAACCCCAGACCACTAGGCCTTCAGAGAGCCAGAGCAAGCGACTGCACTCAGTAAGAACCAGCAACAGTGGCACCCAAAGATCCTTCTTATCTCCACTGCATCGAAGTGGGAGTGTGGAGGACAATTACCATACCAACTTTCTCTTTGGGCTTTCCACCAGCCAGCAACACCTCACCAAGTCTGCTGCTGGGCTGGGCCTCAAAGGCTGGCACTCAGATATCTTGGCTCCCCAGACCTCTACCCCATCCTTGACCAATAGTTGGTATTTTGCCACAGAGTCCTCTCACTTTTACTCTGCTTCAGCCATCTATGGAGGCACTGCCAGTTATTCTGCCTACAGCTGTAGCCAGCTGCCCACTTGCAGCGACCCAGTCTGTTCTGTGCGCAGGCGGCAGAAGCCAAGTGACAGAGCAGACTCACGGCGGAGCTGGCACGAAGAGAGCCCCTTTGAAAAGCAGTTTAAACGTAGGAGCTGCCAAATGGAATTTGGAGAGAGCATCATGTCAGAGAACAGGTCACGGGAAGAACTGGGGAAAGTGGGCAGTCAGTCTAGCTTTTCAGGCAGCATGGAAATCATTGAGGTCTCCTGAGAAGAAAGACACTTGTGACTTCTATGGACAGTTTTTTTCCACAAAAAATATTCCCTGTAAATCTGAAATATATATATGTACATACATATATATTTTGGAAAATGGAGCTATGGTGTAAAAGCAAAAGGTGGATCAATACAGTTCTCTTAGCATCTACATTTGAGAGATCAGCTAATATTTCTCTCAAAAAAAGTGAAGGGCAGATATTAGAACTCCCCCCTAACCAGAGGAACCAACTTTTATTTTGTGAATTGAACATCTTATTGCTCCTACCGAAGCAACTTTACTTGGTGTCGGAGGACAAAATCCTGTACCATTTTTGTGTTGTGCTACAGTGAGATCTCAAATACTTGTCTTTGTCCCGTCCCTTCCATAGTGCACCTTAGTGCTGAGACTGAGCCAGCTGGTGGGTCGGGTGGGTAGACCCTCTTAGGGACAGAACCTAATGGTAAATCCAAGAGAAATGATCCTATCCAAAACTGATTCACAAATCCAAGCTTACCTGACAGCTGAGTGACACAAGCATCATTCTGCTGCATGGACCATTAGGGGCCTCGCCCAGATCCACTTTAGAACAAACCCAGTACCTCAGACAGGACAGTTGGGGCTTTCACCACTACCATGTCTGGGAGCCCGTTTTCTAGGCATTGTGAATAGGTTGGTAGCTAGTCATACTTTTCAGACCAATTTAAACTGTTTATGCACAAAATTCCAATTGGGTCTGGATGGAGTAGTTCGTTTTCTTCCTCTTCTCAGCTTTATTAGGAAAGAGAAGAGAAATCATCTAGGAGTCAACTTAGCCAGGAATCTGGCAACATAATGATTTAAGCCAAGATTGGGAGGCTATGTCTACCTCCCTCTTATGAATCAAAGAGTTGTTTAAAATGGGATTGTTAATCCTTTAATTGAAGATTAACTTGGTTTAAAGTCAAATGTGAATTATCTGGGTTCATAGCAGAGCGTCAGCACCTTCAAGTTCTCAGCCAAAGTAGATTTTTTCATTTGTTTCATTGCATAGATCCAGTTTGTAAAAGTGTAACAATAGGCAGAATTTTGTAGGAAACCACCTAGAGGAAAACTACAGAAATATTAAGAAGGTAAAAAAATGCTGAGGAGAAGCAGGAAACTTATTTCCTTGATGGCATCTCTCCTCTTGACGTGTGATGATGATGATATTTCTGTAATCTCATACTTTGAAATGTACTGATAGGGCTGAGAGAGGTTTTAGGAAGCAAGGAATACTCAGAATAAAACAGTTTAGGAAGGCAAAGAGAAAGTTGTTGAATTTTGTTCAGTTGGGAATAGAGTGGAGAGCCACATTCAAGCTGTTTTCAAAAACTATCCCTGGCATGTTTTTAGTAAAAGGGGCCTATCAAGATGGAATTAGATCAAGGTGGTTTCTCAGTCCTTGACCTACAATCACTATATGGAATCAATCCTGGCAGCTGAAAATAGAAGGTAATTAGGACAAGTACATGAGTGATAGTACGACCTGCTTTTAAATTTCTTGGCTTATATTTTATCAACTACAGTATGGTCCTTTTTCGAAGCCTTAATTCACGTCAGCAGCTTTTTTTTTTGGGGGGGGGGGAAGTGGGATAGATGTTATTCTTTCCTTTACTGTAAGTGTAGCTAGTTGCTGACTTATATCTCAGGTTTTTCTGTTTGAGAAATGGATAGTCCTTGGACTAGGATGTGATTTATTTCCTATGGTGACTGCTAAAACCAGCATAGAATAGCATGATTCAGAACTGACTGGCTTGATCATGGGAATTATGAGCTTCACAGACATACTGGTTATGTACAAATAATGTGCTGTGATGTGGGTATAAAAGGGACACAGAAGAGCACAAACAGCATAGGGAGCACGTTATTACTGTACTGAAAAATTTCTGTGAAATTATCTGAGCTACTTCTTATATATATGTTGAAATCGTTTATGTAATCAGACATTCTCAAGGTTTCACACAGTAATTTTTGATGTGTTGTGTATGTACACACCAAATGTTTAACAGTTCACCACTTCCAGAATCTGGTCACATCTGTCAAACATTAAGAAATGAAAGCTATAACTCCATCGTTAAGTAAGTTTCAGGAGGTTTTGGGGACTTAGGTTCATTAGGATCTTTGGGCACAAATGTGCCTTGTCATATAGAGTTGTCTCTTGGCTATGGTCCCCCTTCCTATAACTGATGTAGTCATACACTACAACTGTTAGTCCTTGATCAGTAATGTCCAATAATCAGTTCTTGGAATCAAGACTACCATGCTGAAGGGGCAGCCTCCAAGGCAAGTCCCAGAGCTGTTTGGGTCTGTGGGTGTTGTGGGGGCTGGGTTCTCTTCAGTATGGAATCACAGGGGAAACCCTTGGAGTCTACTAGGATGATACAGAATGGTGATTAAGAGTTAAAATAGACTTCTGTGAGAAATGCTGGAAATTAATTTAGGACATTTGCAAAGTTAGGTGGAAAGATTGTATAAATGTTTAATATGAACATAGTGTTCTTCTGGACTAAGGCAAGCTGTTGAATGGTTAAATTGTGCATTTCTCATTTTGATGTGACATGTATGTTAATATGATGAAATAAAATCAAAACTGGTACCTGTTTATACATAAATATGAGAAAGGACCTCTTTGCTGCTGTAAATTTGATGGGAATAGCATCATCCAAGTTGTCAAAGGAAAGAGTGGTGGAACCTATCCTGCTATTCTGATATTTTAGCTCAAAGTGGTGGTGGTGTCAGATATATCATCTACTGTCATTCACATGGAACCCTTGATCAGTGGCTAACACTTCAGTGGCTGCCTTCTTTCTTTAATGTGTATGCCTAAGGCATTCAGTAAATATTTTGATTGATTTTATTATAGGGTTGAAAGAAAAAGACCAGGCACATTACAATATGTAAAGACCTTATAATAATTTTAGGAAAAATGGAGGAAGGATAGTTATTAAACATCTGTTCTCCATTCTTGCCAGGGGTACTCTAATGACCTACCTCTACGCTTATGACACTGGATATATGAAGACTAGAACCTTAATCACATTAGTGTAGTAAAAATTGTGCGTTACAGGAATGAACTGTTTATCTTTAGTGCAAGCAGATGGAATGACTATAAAGAGAAGCATAAGTTGACCTTGCTGAAGTTAACTGTAAAAGGCTTCTGAGTTGAAGTTGGATTTAAGAAAATTTAAAATTTAAGAGTGAGCTAGTACTTAGAGGTGCCTTGGACAGGAAGCTGCAGAAAAACAGGTGGTTGGGATAGAAAAATAAAGGGAATGTGAAGTAACTGCCACCAGAGATGGAAGGTAGTAGAGGAACAAGTGATTGAGTAAGAGGCTTCATGTGATGTTTCGATCTTGGGAAGGCCTGAAGGTTAAGCCAACTGTCTACTTAAAGGTAGAGCTAGGAGGCTTTCAAAGAGCTACCTGAGCAGGCTGGGAGAGGGCTGGTGTGGATCCAACATCTAAAATTAGACAAAAACGGGGAAATAAGGAAGGTGTAGGTTTCCAATATGTGGAGAAAAATATGGCCAAATTGGACTGAGTCTTAAAGCATTCAAAGAGATTTTGTAAAGGGCAAACTTTTTGGCCTCAAAATATTCAGTTATTTTAAATACTCTTCTGACATCAATGTGTTAGGTCTAGTAAACAAAGTGTCTTTTCTTTGAATATTTTCTGCACGTATAAATGAAAGAGGGAAGTGAATTATTGCTAGCATTTTGTGAGACCCAATCATCCTCATACAGTGTAAGTACACTTGGTATCTTTAAAGTGTTGTGAAATCATCATCTTGGAAGAAGTCACACAAGCCATATTGTTGCAGTTTGTGTTTACATATAAATAAGTTTCATTCTTTTAGTCCTAGCTAAAATACTAGAATCAGTTTAAAAATGCTGTCCCATAGGAAATGCAAAATGGGACCTTATGGGAACTTTTAGATAGAAAGGGTAACTTGGAAGTCTGGGCTGTCTATGGTCAAGGAATTAGGGGAATTTCAAAGACTGAATTAAAAGTACTGTGTTCACAAAAGGTTTTAGCATAAACTATGCACAGCTGATAATAGCACTGATAGCCCTGAAAAAATTCCAAATAGTCATGGATACACACCAGCAAACCACCTGAGATGACAGTGATATTCAATTTAGTTGCTTGAGTTGTCAGATTTTGTCTTTTGGCTTGGAGCATATGAATAATGTAGTTACTGATTACCTTTCTGCTTTGCAACCATGATGTTTGCTGAATGATAGTCACATCCATGCCTGGTATGTCAAAAAATGCAAGACATTTAGTATTACCACCAATTAGTGAACAATGATACCTCCTCTGAGACACTGTACAGTTCCTGACAAAGGAATGAAGATCAGGGTGGGGAAAGAAAAGAAAAATTACTTCTTTCATGAATAAGAGAAAAAGTCCACAAGAAGAAAATTTCTCACTTCCCACTCTTTCAATCTTTAGTATCAACATTTTAATTTCCTACTGAGTATATCTCAGTTTAGCTGAGGTATAAAATCAGGGAGACAAAGTTCTCAAGTACACTAGAATTTTAGCATGTTTGCCCATAGCTCTACTTTCTAGCTAGAGGAAATGCCAAACCTATTAAGTTCTATAAATCAACACAATAGCACTTCAGTTCCCCAGGGTCATTAGTTTATGCCTTAGAAACTGCGTAGGACCTGTAATGTAGAGCAGTATCACTAGCTTTTTAAATCTGAAGAACAAAGCAAAGAATATTGAGAGAACACTGAAGTAAAATAACCACTCATTTGAATGCACTCTATATTCTAGGATATGGAGTTCTAGAAACTCAGTTCATCAAATACTTCCACAGAGAATGCTAAACAGGTTCACAGTGTATTTCATATTTTGAGTTAAGAGGCCAGACTCTATATTTTCCAATATATAGAGAAGACTACATGTATACATAAGTGCTACAAATAAAACTTAGATGGAAACACATTAAAGGCTCTCATTAAATCTACACTACCACTTGCTCTTAACTGTCCAATTTACGTATTGTAAATTTATATGCACCAAGGGTGAAGTTCAGCTTCTATTGACCTAATTCACCTAATAAAACAGCATGTAGTATAGTGGCCTATTTGACAGTGGTCATAAATACAGATGAACAGAGTGATGGACAAGCTCTTAAAAGGAGACAACGGATACTTGAAGGAAGCTTTCCCTTAGGAGCTCTGAAATTGGAGGACTAGTTTGTATCTGACAAGTAAAATTAAGAACCTACGTTCATATATGAATATACAACCAGTGTAACTCCACATCATGTACAACCACAAAAATAGGAAGTTATTCTCCATTTATTTATATGTTGAAATACATTCTAGGGTTGGGGTTGTGGCTCAGTGGTAGAGCAGTTACCTAGCATGTGTGAGGCACTGGGTTTAATTTTCAACACCACATATAAATGAATAATATAAACATCATCAACATCTTAAAACATTTAAATACATTCTGCTATCATGTATAAAAAGAACAAATTTTAAAAAACCAAGGGGGAAATAGGGAAAGTATAGATTTCTGAGATATGAAAAAAAAAAAGTGACAAAGTGTTTAGAGTGAGCCTTGAGTGTCCAAAGACATTATCAAGACTTAGGACCACTGTTTGAACAACAAAAATGTCCATTGTTACTACATATTTAGTTTTTAGAACTTCAGACTTGTCAGGAGATAAAAGCTGGGTGTCTCAGCTTTTCGCTGCTGTGACAAAATGCCTGATGTTTTTTAAAATATTCTTTTGATTGTCAAAGGACCTTTATTTATATGCGGTGCTGAGAGTCGAACCCAGTGCCTCACACATGCTAGGCAAGTGCTTTACCACTGAGCCACAACCCCAGTCCCAACTGATAATAATTTATAAGGAAAACAGACTTACTTTGGCTTATGGTTTCAGAGATTTCAGTCTGTGGTCACTTAGCCCTGTTGTTTTGGGCCTATGGTGAGGCAACACATCATGGTGGGAGCACATGGTGGTGAAAACCCATTCACTTCATGGCAGTCAGGGAGAAAAAGTGTGAGGAAGGCCAAGGTCCCTAATAGTTCTTCAAGCCATGTCCCTAGTGAGCTAATTTCCTTCTACTAGGCCCCTGCCTCCCTAAAAATTCCACCACTTCCCAATACTGCCATTAGTAGGGAAACAAGTCTTCAGCATGTGGACCTTTGGGGTACATTTAAAATCCAAAACCATAATACAGGCTCAAGGAAATGAAATGGCTTACCAAAGATCAAGGCTAGAAACTTCCAGTCAGAAGTTTCACTTCACAACTTCTAGGCTAACTTCTTAACCCTAGAAGATTCTGTAGGGGCTAGATAGGTCACTATTAACCAAGAAAGACCCAGCACAATTGGTTCTTGAAATACAAATAAATTTCCCAGAATCCATTAGAAAAAAAGCAAAATATTGAAGCAGGGAATGACTGGTAATGTTATGTTACCAGTCAGGGTTCAGTTCAAGAAAAACCACTAGGAATGATGTAGAATAAGGTTTGTTCAAAGGATTTTAACATAAGCAGTTATAGAAGCTGAGAAGATAGTCTTGGCTGTTTTTGCTTTATCTGAGCACAGAGAAGATGGTGAGCTGGGAAGGAATGTAGGTCCCAATGGAGGAAGAGTATAGACAAATGAGGCCTCCAAACAATAAGCTGAGGCTTATACCTGTCTCTCACCAGAATCTAAGTTGGCTTTTCTTGTATAAGCCTTCATCCTCACTGCTGCAAATGACCTGACCCCGGATTTGGAAATACCAAAAGTAGAGTTCTATGGGAGCTGGGGGCCCAGCTGCTGCCCACAGCAAGGGGCACGAGAGTCCAGAAAATGTGCATGAGGCTGAGGCCTGCATAATGACCTGACCCAGGACTTTAACCCTGGCTCTTGGTCTCTACCTGCCTGGTTAGGGCTGTTTCTATTTTTCATTTGCTGCTTCAGTCCTTTCTTCTACTAAGAACATCCATGACATGCAAAGTGCTGCAGTAAGCACTTTGCTTCATTTCCTAAATTCCTATAGAAATTCAACAGCACTTTGTGTTTGGTTGTCTTCTTCGGAAACAAAAGGGCAGAGGCTGTATAGCCACGTTTGTATCCCTGACACAATGTCTGCACATGGTATAAGCTCAATCAATGTCTGCTGAATGATCTCTATAGACTGATGTCAAAGCCTTCATGTCCCACAGGTTTACTAGGTCAGTAAAAACAAATGGTCGTTAAAACAAAATGAGTCCTGCCTGTGTTGATGTAATAGAAAGAAACCTAAATGAAAGATGAATCTCCAGAGTGTAAAGAAAGGGAGTCATTTTCCAATGATGACATATAAGACACCACAACCTGGTAGACAACAAGAAAGGCAGTGTTCCATCAGAATAGGAAGAGGGAGTACCTGATCAAGACTGGAGGTGATGGAAGTAGGGTATAAACAGTAAGAATGCAAAGATCTGGATTAATTTTTTTTTCATGTTTACAACCCATAACCCAGAGAGCCAGAGTAAAATTTCACAAGGGCATTGAAGACACATAGCTTCTTAAAATTTTCTCCTTTTTCTCCATGTTTTCACTCCAGTATACTAGAGTATACATAATCTCTACAAAAAACAAAAAAGAAAAAGAACTCTCCATGCAGCATTTTTAAAACAATTCCTAGTAATTCAAACATTCCAACTTCAGTTACCACCAAGAATTACTTCTGTTCATTTCACCTGGGGCATATGCATCAAGGAAAGGAGTAGGGCAAAAACAGCCATGTTGGCGGGACTGCTTTGTGTCCACTGCAGTGAGGACCCAGACCTTGTACCAGCTTCAGGCCTTGGTCTATCATAGGACTTGGATTCCAAATGTCCTCTGGGTTACTGGCATCTTTGCCTCTCGAGCAGCCTGGCAGGAGGGAAGCAGCAGTGCTATAGCTTGAGCTCTCGCTCTGGCTTCATGCTGAAGGGCTCCAGCCGCTCACTCTCAGGCAGCATGCTGTTCAGCCTTTCCATCAGTGGCACAGTCTGGTCAATGCCCATCTGTATGCGGCGGAGGATGGCGGACATTTCGTTGACTTTCTGAATCTGCTCAGCATATTTGGCATACCTTTTCTGGCGTTCCTGCATGAAACTAAAGAGGGTTTCTACGGACAGATCCATCTATAAAAGACAAAAAGAGGTAAAATACATTAAACTTTGTTTATCCAAGTCCATTCAGGAGGGTCCACCATGAGGCACAGAGACCCACAGGTCAAGTGGGAACTGACTAGCTTTACAGGAGGCCTCAGGGGATAAAAAGCCCTTCATGGACACAGGTAATCAACTGCTACACCAGAACCGTTTTTCGGGGAGGACTAGGAGAGAACTGTGTGTCTATACCCTGTTGAAATCCTAAGATTTCTATTGTTTTCTCTACAGAAAAGAATCCTGGTCATGGAAATCAGACCAGAATTTGAATCTGGCTCTGCCACCTGAATTGCTAGTATATATCCTTTCTATTTCTGGGTCATCTGCAAAATACAGAACCTATATTCACAAGCCACAGAACTACATTTCAGTCAACAAAGGGCTGCATACACAACAGTGGCCCCATAAGACAACAACAGACCTGAAAAGGTCCTGTTGCCCAGTGACATCGTCGTCTTGGTGAGGCTGAAGCACAACACATCACTCACATGTTTGTGGTGGTGCTGGTGTAAATAAACCCACTCCACTGCCACTCATATAAAAGTATAGCACATGCTGATTATGTTCAGTATATAATACTTGATAATAAACCACTGTTACTGGTTTGTGGATTATTATACTATATTATCATTATTTTACAGTGAACTCTTCCTACTTATTTAAAAAAAAAAAAAAAGGATGATGATAAAACAGCTTTATTCCAGAATATGCATGCTACTGCCCTAAAGAACTTCCAGTGGGACAAGAGTGAAGGTGGAAGACAGTGATAGTGATGATCATGATCCTGTATGGGCCTACGCTGAAGTATGTGTATGTCCTAAAAACAAGTTTAAAAAGTAAAAATTAAAGAATTTAAAATAGGAAAAGAGCATATAGAATAAGGATGTAAAGAAAATAGGCTGGGGATGCTGTTTAGTGGATGAACACTTGCCTAACAGATGCTTGAAGCCCTGGGTTCAAGTCAGCACTACAAAAGAGAAAAGAAAGAAGGTATATTTGTATAGCTGTACGATATATTTGTGTTTTCAGCTGTTATTAAAAGAGTCAACAAGTTTCTTTTTTAAAAACTCAGTTTATAAAGTAAAAATGTTTTGGTAAGGTTAATTTATTGTTGAAGAAAAAAATTTTTAAATGTAGTATAGCCTAAGCATACAGTGTTTCTAAGTCTACAGTTGCGTACAGTAGTGTGCTCAGTCTTCACATTCGCTCCTTACTCATCCAGAGCAACTTCCAGTCCTTCATGCTCCTTTCCTGGTTAAGTGCCCTATACAGAAGTACCATTTTTTATCTTTTATATTGTATTTTACTGTTCCTTATCTAGGTTTAGAAACACAAAATACTTATCACTGTGCCACAGTTGCCTCACTATCCAATTTAGGATCACACTGTACAGGTACTGTAGCCCAGGAGCAACAGGCTGTACCATATAGCTCAGGGTGTGGAATAAGCTATACTATTCAGGTGTGTGTAAGCGCACTCTGTTCATACAACCTGACAACACATTTCTGTCATTAAGGGATGCATGTGTGTAATTTTAGCATTGCAGATCTGGAGTAAAGATTAATGAGATAACACAAGCAAACATATCTAACCCAGGACTTGGCATGGTACAGAGGGAGGTTAAAACATGTTCTTCATCTCTCCTCTCAACCTCCTCTCCCTTTCCTGCCCCCCCCCCTTTTCCTGAATAGCTGCAGTGATGCTTTGATCACACAGGGCAAGGGTAGCTCCTTGTCAGGACCAAAAATGCCAACCTTTCCCCTACTCACTTGCATAGAAACAGGAATGGAGAAACGCCTGCATTTTGTCTGGCTGTATTCCCTCCTCTGCATGGACCCCACCTCCACCCTGACACCTTGTTTCCTTCCAGACCAGGGAAGAAACAGTTCAATCTCCAAGACTGAACTATCCCAAAGTTCTTAACGCTACTTCAACCCTTCTTTCTTGCCTGTCCCAGGGACATGCCCTTTTCAACACCGGCATCAGGCCCAGTACTCATTCATACCACTTATTATTGAGTCTCTGAAAATGGTTTTTGTTTTAGAGCCAGAGTCTTGCTATGTTGCAAATGATCCTCCTACCTTAGCATCCTGAATGCTGGGACTAAAGGCATGTACCACCAAGGCACCATACCTGGCTTGAAAGTAGTTTTGATAAAAGTGATTGAACGCCGGGCGCGGTGGCGCACGCCTGTAATCCCAGCACTTGGGAGGCTGAGTCAGGAGGATCGCGAGGTCAAAGCCAGCCTCAGCAACTTAGCGAGGCCCTAAGCAACTCAGTGAGACCCTGTCTCTAAATAAAACCCAAAATAGGGCTGGGGATGTGGCTCAGTGGCCGAGTGTCCCTGAGTTCAATCCCTGGTTCCAAAAAAAAAAAAAAAAAGAAAAGAAAAAAAAAAGTGATTGAACAACATTAGTACTTGATTTTTCTATATTATTCTCTCCCATGTTTTGAAATGCCTCGAGGATAGAAAGAGGGGGGCACAGGGAGAGAGAGAGAAAAAAAATCCATCTTAATGGGAAATGCCAAACTATGTAGAAATAATTTGTACCTTCAGGGGGTTCTCTACAGCCCTATTCAGTCATTCAGAACTTTGGAAGCAGTGGTCAGTATAGTGTTCACAACAGTTACATGCCTTTTCAGGATGCCCTAGAAGTACTCTACCTTCTGAGGGATCATGGGTGATGTGGAACCAGTTGGAATCCCCATAAGAAAGCATGACTCATTGAGCTGCCTGCCTAGGGTTCAGAACCTTCTCAGGTTAATACACTTCACTTGGCAGGGGCACTCCCAGTGCTCCACCCTAATTTTACCAGTGAAGATAGACGCACTTAGTTTAAAAGAAATGGCCTCCAAGGCTCTAGCTTAGCACTGTCTAACATCCTTGACAATCCATTGACCCTGACACATAACCTCAGTTTTTACAGCCATCTTTGCAAAGTGTTTGATTAAATGGTATATACCTCCCTAACCAAGTCTACATCTAGCTGGGGCCCATGTTTAGTTTACCCAGAGCTTTTGTCCCGTCACTTGATGTTTAATGCATAGTCACCGTGAGCACACATATTCAAGCATGCTGTTCATACATGTTATATCACATCTTTTAAGAGTTAATTCCATAGTCCATGGAAGAAAAACAGTACAACAGAGGAAGCCTATAGCTGAGTGACAGAACCAAGATTAGAACCCAGATCTTCTAAATCCAGCATCTTCCTTCCCAAGAATTTCCGAGATGAGAGAAATGTACTACTGGTGATACATGAGTTGTACATGGCATGACATTAATGACCACTGAATCACATAATGGGAGAATTACCACTTTTAAAATTTCCCATTATCAGTTGCAAAGGAACTTGCAATTTGTGCAAGAACTTAATACATAGAATACTGTGATAAAATTAGTGATGCCTATTTTTGATGTCCCTGCCATTTATTCTCAAGACTGTACCTGATCTATAATCCCTATCTTTGCTCCTTGAACTTCTGAAATGACTTCATACACTTCTGAAATGACTTTACATAATAAACCAGTATATAATGCAATTCTGAATTTTTCCATTTTGATAATCTGGGAACATATCTTTGCCTTTCCTATTTCTATTTTTGGCACAAAGATTCTAAGATGATATCACATATACTAATTGCATTCTTCTTGATAAAGAGGTATTATAAGATTGTCTAAGGGTCCCTCACTGAATATTCCATAGCATCCAAAAGACATAGCTTACAAAACAGCAGCTTAACCATCCACACTGTAGCTAAAGGGCAACCATGAGGTTACCCATGAAATGGATAAAATTCTTGTTCACCACTCTCATCAGTTTATTCATCTACCAATCAAACAATGGTTACAATGGCAAGTTCTGAAGTCAGACTAACCAGGTTTAACCACTCTCTATTCAATAGTTATGTAGTTTTAGAAATTACTTAGAATGGAGATTCCACTGGGGCAAAGATTTTGGTATGCTTTAAACCCTGCTATATTTTCAGTACCTAACACACAGTAGGTCCTGAAAAAATATTTGAATAAGTGAAAACTTACCTAAGCCTCAGTTTTCTCGTCTGCAGAGGAATGGGGATAATACAAGTGGCTACTTCATGGGACTGTCCTGAGAACTGAGATACCACATGTATAACCTTTACTATACTTTCTAGCACAGATGAGCATCTGCTTAGTGTGAGCTAGTAACATACTAGTTGATCATGATCATGTGCAATGAATCATACTAGGTTCTAAGGACAGAGGAACTGAGAACCAAAACTACTTACACCCAAACAGTTTACTGTGTACATTAACATGACTTTTCCACTGTCTTTTGTTAATACGTCATTACTATTCGAGGAAACTAAGATAAAAGTTGCGAATAACTTTGGTTCAGGAACTTCTACACAAACACACACAAAAATCAACCATTTAAATAAACATCTACTTCATTTCCCAATAAACAGCAAACAACTATTTATTCTCCATAACTCCTGTCTCAAAACCTTCACCTTGTTATGACCACATGACTAAATTCCAGTGGGTGGCATGATGTGCACATGGGTCATGACAACTTCTGGGAACCTTCCTTAAAAGTTAGCTGGCCTGCAATCTTTGCTCCTCTTCTTTTGGATCCCTCTCTCCATTTTGCTGCTGCTGAAATACAGATAGTCTGTGAAGACCATAAGAACACTAAGGTTCTTGGGTTGGCAGAGCAGTGAGCTAGAAGCAGCCTTTCGTAAGAGCAGAGGCAGGCCTGCGCAAGAAGAATAAACTTTCATTTTGTATAAGCCACCATAATTTGGGTCTCTGTTAACACTAGTTGAATAAATGAGATAAAGCCCCTCACCTCAAGAAACTCAAGATTTAGTTAAACTCAGCTCCAAACCTTGCCCTACATATTCTTTTGCTGTCTGTGGTGGTAGTACTTTTCAAAGGACAGATGAAAAAACAGAGATTATTTGTGGGTATAATTGCAGGCTTCACTTAGGTATTCAGTATCTGTAGAATGTGCTCAAACTTTTTCCACATACCTAAAAATGGATGTTGTGGCCTGTTTGCTTACCTACCTGATCCATTCCATAAATGGATCCAAATTATCAGTAAGTCAAATCCAGAAATATACAAAAAGAATTTTAAGTACACAGAGAATATCCAAAATAATTTTGAAGGCTACGGTTGTAGCTCAGTGGTGGGGCACTTGACTAGCATGGGTGAGGCACTGGGTCCAATTCTCAGCACCACATAAAAATAAATAAAATAAAAAGACTGTGTCCATCTACAACTAAAAAAATTTTTTTAAAGAAATAATTTTGAAACAGAACGAGGTTTGAAGATTTCAACAATGCTATAATTGATTATGACAGTGTGATACTGGCATAGAGTCACATAGATCAATGAAACTGAACACAGTAAAGATAGATCTAACATATATAGTCAACTTATTTTAATTTTTTTAGCTGAAGATGGACACAATACTTTTATTTATGTATTTTTATGCAGTGCTGAGGATCAAACCCAGTGCCTTACATGTGCCAGGCAAGCACTCTACTCTAGCCCTACTCAACTTATTTTTAAGTGAAGGTCCCACAGTAATTCAATAGGAAAAAGAAAAAAATTTCAAAAAATTCTGCAAGGCTAATTGGATATTCATATGGGAGGGGAATGATTTTGGACCTCTATACCTTATGCCATATGCAAAACTTAATATGAAACGGATCAAAGACCTAAATGTATATGTTAACAAGATAAAACTTACGGGATAAAACAAGAGAAAAATGTTTAACACCTAGGGTAGACAATGATTTCAGAGGTTCAAAAAGAACTAACCATAAAAGAAAAAAATGATCTTTATCAAAATTTAAAACTCTTCAAAAGATACCACTAATAAAAGAAAAAAGCAAGCCAGAGACTAAGAAAATATTAACAATACACTGATATGAGACTTACATCCAAAATACATTTTTAAAAACTTATCCAAGTTCAATATTATGAAGAAGAAAAGATAAACCAGCAATTCTTATCAAAATGGCATGAACACTCTCTTTTTTGGTA
Source organism: Glaucomys volans (assembly GCA_020662805.1). Taxonomy (NCBI): domain Eukaryota; kingdom Metazoa; phylum Chordata; class Mammalia; order Rodentia; family Sciuridae; genus Glaucomys; species Glaucomys volans. The sequence continues at coordinate 76,209 of JAJEJO010000607.1, read as the reverse complement.
CTGGTGATTGAACCCGTGGCGCTGAACCACTGAGCCACATCTCCAGTCCTTTTTACATTTTATTTAGAGACAGAGTCTTGCTGAGTTGCTAAATGCCTTGCTAATCTATTCAGGCTCCTTCTCTCTCAGCCTCCTGAGGTGCTGGGATTACAGGCATGCACCACTATGCCCAGTTGGCAAGACACTCTTAACAGAAACAGAAAAAAACTGGTATAGAACCACAAATGATCTAGAATTGCCAAAGCTATCCTGGCAAAAAGAACAATGACTGAGGGACCACAATCCCTGACTTCAAAACATACAATAAAACTACAGTAAAGGCTGGGGATATAGCTCAGTTGGTAGAGTGCTTGCCTTGCAAGCACAAGGCCCTGGGTTCAATCCCCAGCAAAAAAAGGAAAAAGTTACAATAACTAAAACAGCACAGTACTGGCATTAAGACAGACACATAGGCCAGTGAAACAAGTAGAGGACCCAGAGATAAAGCCATGTATTTGCAGTAAACTGATTTTCAACTAAGGCACCAAGAACTTACACTGGAGAAATGACAGTCTCTTCTATAAATGGTGGTGGAAAACAAGATATCCATATGCACAAGAAACTAGACCACCATCTCTCAAACTATTTAAAAATCAACTCAAAATGGATTAAAGATTTAAATTTAAGATATGAAACTAGTAGAAGAAAACACAGGTAAAATGCTTCAGGACATTGGTCTAGGCAAAGATTTTTTGAATATGACCTCAAAGGCACAGGCAACAAAAGCAAAAATTGACAAATAGGATTATATCAAACCAAAAAGCTTCTACACAGCAAAGGAAGCAATCAGAGTAAAGAAACAACCTCCAGAATGGGAGAAGATATTTGCAAATTATTCATTCAATAACACATTAAAATCCACAATATATAAGAAACTCAACCCCTCAAATATTTTATGACACTCAGGCCAGTGACGTGAACAGCCATTTTTCAAAAGAAGATACACAAATGGCCAACAAGTATATTAAAAGATGCTTGACATCACTAATCATCAGGGGGATGCAAATCCAAACCATAATGAGAGACCATCTCACCCCAGTTAGAATGGCTATTATCTGAAAGACAAAAATAACAAATGCTGGAGAGGATGTTGGAAAAAAGGAAACCTTCCACACTGTTGGTGGGAATTTAAGTACAGCCATAATGGAAACGTATGGAGGTTCCTACAGAACTACCCCTGTAGTACACATACATCCCAAAGAAAGAAAATCAGTATGCTGAAGAGATGCTGGTAATTCAATGTTTATTATAGCACTATTCATAAGGGCCAAGATATGGACTTATGGTCTACCAAAGGATAAAGAAAATGTGAAACACACACACACAAAAGAATATTATTCAGTCAGAAAAGGAATGAAATTATGTCATTTGTGGCAAGATGGATGATCCTGGAGGACACGTTAAGTGATAGAAGCTAGGCACAGAAAGTGAATACTGTGTGATCTCACTCATTGTGGAAAACTAAAATAAATTGATCTTATAGGAGCAGAAAATAGAATAGTAGTTCCAGAGACAGGGAAGGGTAAGGAGCTGGGGGGTGGAGAGAGGATGGTTAACACTTATAGAGGTGCAGCTGGATAGGAGGAGTAACTTCTAATGTTCTGTAAGAGTACACCTGGATAACTTTGGTTAAAAACAATTGCATATTTCACAAAATAGCTAGTAGAGAGGATTTTTTTTTTTTTTTTTTGAACCAGGGATTGAACTCAGGGGCACTCGGCCACTGAGCCACATCCCCAGCCCTATTTTGTATTTTATTTAGAGACAGGGTCTCACTGAGTTGCTTAGGGCCTCGCTAAGTTGCTGAGGCTGGCTTTGAACTCGCGATCCTCCTGACTCAGCCTCCCAAGTCGCTTGGATTACAGGTGTGCGCCACTACGCCCGGCTTAGAGAGGATTTTGAATGCTCCAAGCACAAAGAAATGCTAAATGTTTGAAACAATGGATATGTCAACCACCCTGATCTGATTATAGTTTATATATACTTATATTGAATTATTATTGTACCCTATAAATATATTATGCATCAGTTAAAAGTAATTTTTAATTTTTAAAACAAAAGAAAAAAGGAAAGAAATCCAAATTTAGGATTTCTCCAGAGAACGTCTCTAGGGCCTCTGTCTCACTAAAACATTTCTGAATTATTGAATTCCTAAGGTGGAAAAAAATCAGTTTTCAGGATCTCTAAAAGGATAATTAAGACCCCTTTCAGGAAATGCACGTACGATTGCATAGCTGAACATAGACTGGCTTCATAACGAAAAGAAAAAAGTAAAACCCAAAGAAGCAGAGGACCAGTCAAGAGTCAATGGATGGGTCATATGTCTCTAGAAACCTATTGATGCCTTCGAGATTTTCTGTTTTGTTGGAGTATAGATTTTCAAAATAGTTTCTAATTATGTTTTGTATTTTGATAGTGTCCGTCATGAGAGTTCCTTTTTCATCTCGAATTTTAGTAATTTGAGTTTTTTCTCTTTTGTTAGTGTGGCTAAGGGTTTATCAATTTTGTTTATTTTTTCAAAGAACCAACTTTTTGTTTTGTCAATTTTTGGAATAGTTTATTTTGTTTCAATTTCATTGATTTCAGCTCTGATTTTAATTATTTCCTATCTTCTACTACTTTTGGTGCTAATCTGTTCTTTTTCTAGGGCTTTAAGCTGTACTATGAGGTCATTTATTTGTCACTTTTCATTCTTTTGTTGAATGCGCTCCATGCAATGAATTTTCCTCTTAGTACTGCTTTCATACTGTCCCAGAGATTTTGATATGTTGTATTGTTGTTCTCGTTTACCTCTATGAATTTTTTTATTTCCCCCCTATGTCTTCTGTTATCCATGCAATAGTTTAATATTTAATCTCCACGTGTTGGGAGTAGTTTCTGTTATTTTATTATTGATTTCTAATTTCATTCCACTATGATCTGACAGAATGTAAGGTATTACCTCTATTTTTTTGTATTTGCTGAGAGTAGCTTTGTGGCATAACACATGGTCTATTTTAGAGAAGGATCCATGTGCTGCTGAGTGTATTCACTCATTGCTGGATGGAATACTCTATATATGTCTGTTAAGTCTAAATTATTGATTGTGTTATTGAGATCTATGGTTTCTTTGTTCAATTTTTGAATTTGGAGGACATACACAATTTAAATAGACCAATTTCAAGCAATGAAATAGAAGAAGTCATCAAGAGCCTACTTACCAAGAAAAGTCCAGAGCCAGATGGATTCTCAGCTGAGTTCTACAAGACCTTCAAAGAAGAACTCATTCCAATACTCCCCAAAGTATTCCATGAGATAGAAGAGGAGGGAATACTTCCAAATTCATTCTATGAAGCTAATATCACCCTGATACCAAAACCAGACAAAGACACATCAAGGAAAGAAAATTTCAGACCAATATCCCTAATGAACATAGATGTAAAAATCCTTAATAAAATTTTAGCAAATCACATACAAAAACATATTAAAAAAAATAGTGCACCATGATCAAGTGGATTTCATCCCAGGGATGCAAGGTTGGTTCAATATCCGGAAATCTACAAATATAATTCACCACATCAACAGGCTTAAAGTTAAGAACCACATGATTATTTCAATAGATGCTGAAAAAGCATTTGATAAAATACAGTACCCCTTCATGCTCAAACACTAGGAAAAATAGGGATAGTAGGAATGTTCCTTGACATTGTAAAGGCTATCTATGCTAAGCCCATGGCTAATATCATTCTAAATGGACAAAAACTGAAAGCATTCCCTCTAAAAACTGGAACAAGGCAGGGATGCCCTCTTTCACTGCTTCTATTCAACATTGTCCTTAAAATTCTAGCCAGAGCAATTGGACAGACTAAAGAAATAAAAGGGATTTGAATAGGAAAAGAAGAACGTAAATTATCACTATTTGCAGATGATATGATTCTATCTTTAGAGGAGCCAAAATATTCCACCAGAAAACGTCTAGAACTCATAAATGAATTCAATAATGTAGCAGGATATAAAATCAACACTCACAAATCTAATGCATTCTTTTTTTTTTTTGCGGTGCTGGGGATTGAACCCAGGGCCTTGTGCTTGTGACTAATGCATTCTTTTTCATAAGCAATGAATCCTCTGAAAAAGAAATTAGGAAAACTACCCCATTCACAATAGCCTCAAAAAAATAAATAAAATACCTGGGAGTCAATTTAACAAAAGAGGTAAAAGACCTCTACAACAAGAACTACAGAACACTAACGAAAGAAATTAAACAAAACCTTAGAAGATGGAAAGATCTCCCATGTTCTTGGACAGGTAGAATTAATATTGTCAAAATGGCCATACTACCAAAAGCGCTATACAAATTCAATGCAATTCCAATTTAAATCCCAATGACGGACCTCATAGAAATAGAGCAAGCAATCATGAAATTCATTTGGAGGAAATAAGAGACCCAGAATAGCTAAGGCAATCCTTAGCAGGAAGAGTGAAGCAAGTGGTATCACAATACCAGACCTTTGACTATACTCACAAAACAATAGTAACAAAAACAGCATGGTATTGGCACCAAAATAGGCAGGTAGACCAATGGTACAGAATAGAGGACACAGAGACAAACCAAACACATAAATACAGGTATCTCATACTTGACAAAGGAGCCAAAAACATACAATGGAGAAAAGATAGCTTCTTTAACAAATGGTGCTGGGAAAACTGGAAATCCATATGCAGCAAATTGAAACTAAACCCCTCTCACCCTGTACAAAACTCAACTCAAAATGGATCAAGGACCTAGGAATTAGACCAGAGACCCTAATAGAAAAAAAAGGTAGGTTCAAATTTCATCCTATCGGCCTAGGACCAGACTTCCTTAACATGACTCCCAAAGCACAAGAAATAAAAGCAGGAATCAATAATTGGGATAGATTCAAATTAAAAAGCTTTTTTCTCAGCAAAGGAAACAATCAGCAATGTGAAGAGAGAGCCTTCAGAGTGGGAGAAAATCTTTGCCACACACACTTCAGATAGAGCACTAATCTCCAGAATTTATAAAGAACTCAAAAAACTTTATACCAAGAATACAAATAACCCAATCAATAAATGGGCTAAGGAAATGAGCAGACACTTCACAGAAGAGGATCTACAAGCAATCAACAGATATATGAAAAAATGTTCAACATCTCTAGTAATAAGAGAAATGCAAATCAAAACTACCCTAAGATATCATCTCGCCCCAATTAGAATGTCTATTATCAAGAATACAAGCAACAATAGGTGTTGGCGAGATGTGGGGGAAAAGGTACACTCATCCATTGCTGGTGGGGTTGCAAATTGGTGCAGCCACTCTGGAAAGCAGTATGGAGATTTCCCAGAAAATGTGGAATGGAATAATCATTTGACCCAGCTATTCCACTCCTTGGTTTATACCCAAAGGACTTAAAATCAGCATACTACAGTGATGCAGCCACTTCAATGTTTATAGCAGCCCAATTCACTATAGCAAGATTGTGGAATCAACCTAGAGCCCTTCAATAGATGAATGAATAAAGAAACTGTGGTATATGTACACAATGGAATATTATTTAGTCATAAAGAAAAATAAAATTGTGACATTTGCAGGTAAAGGGATGGAACTGGAAAAGATCATGTTAAGTGAAATAAGCCAATCCCAAAAAACCAAAGGCCAAATGATTTCTCTTATAAGTGGCTGATGAAACGTAACGGGGTGGGGGGGAGGTACAGGAAGATTGAAGAAGAGATGGATTGTATAGAGGAAAATGAGGGGTGGGGAGGGGGTGGGGAAGGAAAGATAATAGAATGAGACAAACATCTTTACCTGATGTATATGTATGAATATGCAAATTGTCTGATTCTACTTTGTGTACAACCAGAAAATCGATAGTTGAACTCCATTTGTGTACAATGAACTAAAATTTAAAAAAAAAAAAAAAAAGAGTCACTGGAAACAGGATAGGAGCCCAAGGAAAAGTCCTACAGAAGATAACTTGGAAGTGGGATCTGGCCCTTTTGGGATGAAGAAGTCAAGGAGATGTTAAGAGTACAAGTGTGAAGACTGTATCCTTGGGTACAGATCAGGAATAAAAGAATAAACTAGATGTTAATCACACAGTTGCCTTAACAGAATCCCTTACCTGAAGCCCTGACAGTACAGTGTGGAAGGCAAAAGTTTTGTTCAGTTTTCAGATCACTGTGAGGGCTCTGGGGCTTCGAGTTCATGATGGAGATTATCCTGAATCCTATCCTTTGTCCGTGGATAGTCCCTGCTGCCAAATGAGGAGTGGCTATTCATGGCACCTTTGCCCACTAAGATTGCTTATAAAACTTCAGAAGGAACCTTGCAGGACCTTTTCTGACTGAACTTCAGTGATGGAATAGGACCCAATTGCCTTCAGACCCACTGCCTTAAATTCTCAACTGTTTACCTTCCAATGACTTAGCCAGAGCTCTTATCTCAGGTGTGGGTCAGCCACCAAGACCCTGACAATGACTTGTTTACATATCTAAAGGCATTCCTTGGTACTCAAGAGTTTGGGAAGAGGAGAGCTTCTATAGAAGCTATAAAATGAAGAATTAATATAAGGCTAAGAAATTATTCCAGTTTTACAATCAAATATACACAGCTGTGGATGAAGGCTGTGGTATCAGACAGAACTGGACCAAAATCTTGATTCCACATATGATTAATTACCTTTGTGACTCTGAACCAGTTACTTAACCTCTTGAGCCCCCCCCCCTTTTTTTTTCAGTGCTGGGGATGAGCTTCAGCTTCTTCATTGCTAAACTGGGGATAACAATAGTACCTATTTCACAGTGTTGACAAGAGGTTAAATGAAAAAACATACAAAACACCCAAAACAGTTTCCAGAAAAAAAGAACTTCATAAATGATAAAAATATATGTGAACTGAAATGGAAACTGCCTAGAAACTTCTTTTATATATGAGGGATAGAAAAGCAAGGTAAGAAATGTAATAAGGGCAGAAAAAGGTGATGACATTTTGAGGTTTAGACAGACACACTCTACTTTTGTTGTAAAGGCAGGAGGAGCTCATGGTCATGCCTTCTCTCTTTTATATTTGTAATCTTCAAGGTTTCCACAACCATCAGATGAGCATGGACCATTGTGTTTTTTGCTGACATACTTTATCTTTCTTCTAAACTTCTGCTACTGAAAATCTTACAACGGTATTACATTACTCATTCCAAATTTTCCTGATAGAATCAACTCACATTACAAAACTACTAAAATCATTTACCTACAAGTTCTTCCACCTCGTTCTTTCTTTCTAGTGCTGGGGATAGAACCAGGCAGGGCCTCATAACATGGCAAGCATATGCTCTGCCACTGAGCTGCACCCCCTTGTCTTTTTGATTTATATCTTCAGTCATGAGATTAAGTATAACCAACTTCATGTACTACCCAAAATCATGTAAACAAGGTATACATGAGTGCATGTAATTTTTTAAAAAGTATTTAAAGTAAACAAATTTCAACAAATACCTTCTCCAAAAAGAGGACACTGCTTTTTTAATGCAACTTTTAAAAATGTAACTTTTGTTATATCAAATGTTCTGATAAAAGCAATAAAAGCAGTTGTGATACTGATTTGGGGTAGTCACCCTATGGAGGATGGCAGTGTGCTTGATATCATTTTCTTTTCAAAGAAAGGTCAACTTTTCAAGGTGGTGACTCATACCAGAAAGGCTCATAATTTTACGTTAGAAAAGGCAAGCAACATAACAATAAGTGCTTTATAAAGATACTGTGCATTTTCTAAATTTTAAAACTTTTAAGTTATAGATCCATACAAGATGGTCAAAATCAAGGTTAATAAATTTATCATGGGCCAAAAGAAAAGTGAGTAGGTAACTATGTTCCAACGTTCACAATATTCACATCTTTTTCCTCAACAGACTTGTTTTTTATCCCTACAATACTAAAAGTTAAAATAGAAAGGATGAGAAAGATGAGGTGATATGTGCCTATAGCCCCAGCTACTTTGGAGGCTGAGGTAGAAGGATCACTTGAGCCCAGGAGTTCAGAACCAGCCTATAGCATACTGAGATCTTGTCTCAAAAAAACATAAAATAAAATTTTAGAACGGTGCTGAGGTTGTAGCTCAGTGGTAGAACACTAAAAAAGATTGTCTATTGGTTTAATCAAGACTGTATTTAAAAAGTTGTTCATTTTTGGTATCCTTTAAAAGTAATGTGTGGGGAAAAAGAAAAAAGAAAGTAATGTTCAGCTTTTAATATGATATCTTTTAGTTACCTTAAGCCTAAAGGTCTATTTTTACTTGGTTGAAATTAATCGCTCACTTTCTCTTCACTCACTTTACATTTAAATTCCTGTTTTTTTTCCAAGGAGATCAATTAAGAAATACAAAGTTGGGGAAGAGGCAGCCATGAAGAGCCAAGGCCAACTAATCAAGGGGTGCCTATTCTCTTTTTATGGTTCCAAGTTTTTACTTGTGCTCAAAATATAAATACACAGTGATGAATAATTTTGCTTTTGGGGGTTTTCCAGCTAAAGGTATCAAATGGAAGAACTACAATTTATTCTGTAGTGCAGCCATCCAAATAATGAATTCTGAGATCAATAAAAAAAATCTGTTGAGATCTGGTCACAACCAAATGTCTAGCTGGACACAGGTCTATTACTGATTTTTGGCAATGGAGGCTCACCCCCCAAAATTATTGACATGATTAATAATTTATTACCATAAAAAGATAGGCATCTTCTGATTTAATTTGAAATCCTAATAATTGTGTGACCTTGGGCAAATTACAAGCTAAGTCTCAGCTTCTACTTTTTACAAATGGGGATAACAATACCTGTCTTTGTTTTCTCACAGTAGTATTATTAAACTGCAAATGAGATGATATATACAAGAGTGATTTGAACACAAACAGAACTATAAAAATGTAAGGCTATACTATAACAAATTCTACTGAATGGTCAAACATGTTTGAAGATTTATTTTTCAAGGGACTAAAATAAAATTAAGAAATTCCCAAATTATATGACCACATTAAAGGAACACGGCTTCAATCTTTAAAAGCTTCAATATCTACCTTTCTCATGTTTCTGAAACTCAGAGATACCAATTCTCTAATTAGGAAACAGTTAGCATAACTATACAAATTAATATGGTCCTGAGGGCAAAAAGTGGAGTTGCAATTATAGCTTAAGTCATCACTCCAAAGAAGATACCAAAATGGCCAAAAAGCACACAAAAGATTTCAACATCACTGGTTATTTGAGAAATGCACATCAAAACCACAAAGACACAACTTCACACCCATTAGGAAGGATAAAACAAAAAGGAAGAGAATAATAGGTGTTAGGATGTGGAACAACTGAAACTCTATGCTCTGCTCGGGAATGTCGAATAGTATAGCCACTTTGCAGAGCAGTTTGGAAGTTTCTCAAAATGTCAAACAATTACCATTAGCTAGCAATCTCACTTCCAGGTTAATACCCAAGAGAATCAAAACATAATCACACAAAAGCTTGCACTAATGTTTATAGCAGCACTGTTCATAATAGGCAAAAACAGAAATAATACAAATGTCCATCAACTGATGAACAAAATGTAGCTCAATACAATGGAATATTATTTAGCTGTAAAATGGAATGAGATATTGATATAAGATACAACATGGAAAAACCTTGAAAACATTATTCTAAGTGAAAGGAACCAAACACAAAGGTTCACAGATCATATTATTCCATTTATGTTAAAGGCTCAAGATAGGCAAATCTGTAGAGAAAGAAAGGAGGAGATTGTTAGTTGCCAAGAGTTAGGGGAATGAAGGTATAGGGAGTAAATGCTAATGTGCACAAGGCTTGTTTTAGGGGTGATGAACATCTTTTTAATATTTTTTAGATGTTGATAGACCTTTATTTTATTCACTTATTTATATGTGGTGCTGAGAATCGAACCCAGTGCCTCACAAATGCTAGGAAAGCACTCTGCCACTGAGCTACAGCCCCAACCCTGATGAACATCTTTTAATATTATTGGTATTTAGTATACCTTTCCAGTATACTAAAACCACTGAACTGCACACTGTAAAAGGGTGAATTATGATAATTATACCTCAATTTAAAAATAAATGAACATACTCAAGTATCTTTATTTCCTTCTTTCATGCCTACAACACACATAAGTAGCAGTCTCATAGCTGTTCCTTAAATCTGACTTGGCCTCAGAACATGTCCTGACACTGGACCCCAATTGGTCACTTTGAAATGATCAGAGTTCACAAAGATGATGAAACCTATTGGGTACTCCTGAACTAGATACACTGTTTAAGATACACCAAAACTGCTGAAGCTAAGTAGAACATTTTTAACCATAAAGGAAGGTGGTAGCTAAAGTCTACTACTAGAGGAATAGCCCAAGGTAAAAGGTTGTTTTCATTCAACCTTGGATCTTCACATTCACAATACCATGCATCAACTAACTCCGAAAGGAAGCATGACATACCAGTTCCCAGAAATCTCCTGGAACCATCCTTGCTTACTCTTAAACTGAATTCTAGTCACATTCTTCTTTTTTCAATAAAAACTACATATATTTAAGGCATACATGTGTTTTGATATACAGAATAACAGGATTATTATAGTCCAGTTAATTAGCATATTCATCCTTTTACATGGCTACCATTTTTATGCTTCTGATTAGAGGCACCTTCTTCAAGATCTTTCTTTCACCATACAAACCCAGTACGTATATTTAATTACTTCAGCTTTCATCCATCGGCTAACTCTACTTCAGAAAACAGGGATGCCTCCCTGCCACCAAAATTGGGCACATTTGAGCCCACACTCCATCTAGACT
>JAJEJO010000607.1:9721-65320 GCA_020662805.1 Glaucomys volans | reverse complement strand
GGATACAGACAGATTATAAAGGCTACTAGGCTGTAGCTTTTCAGAGTGACTTTCAGAGTCTTTCAGAGCCAGTATTTTCTGGCTTTCTGACCCTCCACCAGATCCCAAGAGGATTTGTGAGTTCTCTATATGAATCTTTTCTGGATGTCTTTCTCTTGCACAATGACAATAGGCAGACGTTTTCATTAATTACACCATAGGCTGAATGGCACCAGTTACTACATACTAGACATTTTGAAGTGACCTTGTTCCTGAACACAATAGTTTTGAAGACAGAGTTTTGAATAGTCTGTAATGGAAGTTTTTAAGAATAAACTCCTGTTCTTTATTCTCATATGCATACTGTTGCTCTAGCAAGTCTCAGTCTACCTGTTTTAACAATACCAAAAATGAAATCTATACTAATTTCTTCTGGAAATCTCTGCCCATTACAGTAGGATGACAAGGTAGACCTCATTATATGATATTCAATGATTTCCTAGTTATTTTAATTAATGTAATAAAATAGTGTATAAAAGTTAACTATAATCCATTGAGTATCTACTAAATGTCAGATATTATACTGTGTACTTTATATATCATTACCTTTATTTCTCACAACAATCCTGTAGGGAAGATATCATTCTTTTACTAACGATGAGGATTTGGATCACACAGTTACTGACAGTCAAGCTAGAATTCAAATTCACCAGACCCTTACCTGTATTTTCTACAGAGCAAATTAATTCAAATGCCAATTCACTTAAATTAAACACACACACTACTGAGCAAAGCATTTAATGCCTTTCAAAATCCTTAACAGATGAATTCATATGGCAAGTTTTAATGTTTTCAGGTGGAGTGGAAAGTAAACCATCAACATTTTTTTTAATTGTAGATGGACACAATACATTTATTTATTTATTTATTTATTTATTTATTTATTTATGGTGCTGAGGATCGAACCCAGTGCCTCACATGTGCTAGGCAAGTGCTCTACCATTGAGCCACACTCCCAGCCCCAATATTTACATTTTAATAACAAAAATAAGAGATCACCAGATCTAACACGGACATTTACAAAACAAAAACTGAGAATATACCAAAGTGAATAAACTATTTATTAGCAGATAAGCCTGAAAGACATTTTCACTGACAAAGTCTGTTTATACCCTTTATACTAAGACACTTCACTTATACACTTAATTCACAACCCTTCACTTCACCATGGGGGCTTAGAACAAAAAAATCTTACAGTGGCAAGGGTCTTGAGAGCTCTTTCAATCCTACCTCCTCCTCTGACAGATGATGCCTACTCAAGAGTGATTAAGCAATTTGCCTAGATTTATGCAGTTGATCCTGACAGAGTCAGGACTAGACTTCAGATTGCCTGATTTCAAAGGGTCACCACCCCACATTACTGTCAACTGTCTGAAGTCACTGAAGTCTGCTAGTGACATTTCCTTTTTCATAGTTCTATCTTGCCCAATGAATTATAACTATATGTGAAAGCTGGGATCTGAAATTAAGTTTTTCATGGCACCATTTCTGGCCATAAGGGAAATAAAAATCTATGGTAAATCAATATCAAAAGTCAAATGATAATATCAAACCAAACATCTCCATGTCATTAGGAATAAGAACCTGCTCAGGTGAGCCTATATTTGCAATCAAAAAATATCAGTCAAAATTATGCACACGTCTGTTTCCTTTTGTATTACGTAAGCCTTCTCCAGCTTCTTATTACTCTCCATTTCCTGTTGCACAAGGACAAACAATGGGCAGACTGTTGCCTATGTTTCCATTATTTACACAGTCTGAGTGGCATCCATTACCACATACTGGACATTTTGAAGTAACCCTGTTTTTTTTGTTCAAATAATGTATCTAAATGTCTCAGTAAAGGAAAAAAAAATATTGAGGTCTTCAGAACAATTAAGAGATACCAGAAACTCAGGAATCTGAACTGCCTCCCTTTATTCCAATAATTATTTTATGGCTTGCCCAACTTCCTTTTTCCTTCTTACTCTTGGCAGTATACCAACATGGGAAAGAAACCTCACAACTTTTAATTCCCCAAATTAAATATGTTAAAATCAGGCAAATCATACTCCCAACTCCCACCTCATAAAGGGTTTGGAAATGACATTGAAAGGCGGCAAATCAGGAAAAGAAAAAGAAGGGCTGGGGATATAACTTGGTCAGTAGAGTGCTTGCCTCACATGCACAAGGCCCTGGGTTCAATCCCCAGCACCATAAGAAAAAAAACTCCTGAGAAAAAGAAAAAGATCATGGGTAAAGTTAAAAATTCAAGGGCAGTAATCTCATTCCTCAGTCTTCCTTGGATTCCATGAAAGACTATAGTCAAGGACACAGACATCTCAGATTTTTGTGAGAGTCCCTACTCCCTAAGCTGGGCACTGTGGCCCTCTCTCTCTTTCTCTAAAGATTTCCTCTCTACAATTCCTCCAGAGTGGCGGTGGGGAATAATGAAGCCCCCCAGCACAACTCCATTCTCTGGCTTCCCAGACGTCCCTCTCTGGTTTACCTCCATGCCTTCTTCTGAGAAAATGGCAAGCTCCTTTCTCAAAAACATGAAGAATATGGAAAAATTATCACAAAATAGGCAGAGTTATTTAAAGTATGTAAGTGTGAAATCTTTATAGTTTTTTTTTTTTTTGGTCTGTGGCTACATCCTAAAAATGCTGCTTTTCAAATGTAAAAGTATACTGTGATACTATGATGGGAAAACCAGAAAGGAATACTGGGTAAGGAAAAGTAAGCATTAAGCATGAACAAGAAGAGGTGGGAGGTAAAAACCCTTTAAAGAACTGAAGAGAAAGGAAAAACAAGGAAAGGCATGACTTTGTGGATTAATTAAGTATTCTAAAATGCCCTCATTTATATACCCAAAATATCAATGAACATGACATTTTTTTTTTCATTGCACAAATTCTTTTTAAATACTTTTTAGTTGTCAATGGACCTTTATTTGCTTATTTATATGTGTTTCTGAGAAATGAACCCAGTGCCTTACATGCCAGGCAAGTGCTCTACCACTGAGTCACAACCTCAGCCCACAATACTTTTTGACTCAGAATAAAGACTCTAAAGGTGGTGTGGAAAGAAATATCTTAAAGTAAAAATTTTCTACCTGTGAAAAAAGAACCAAAAGCATACAACATGGGATGTTGGTAATGCTGATACCAACATAGTAATTTGGAATACTGCCACCGATGCCAGCCAAGTGCTCCCAAACACTATGCTGGATGACCGTTCCTGATATCTTAGGAACAATAGTTAACAGTTACCTACTATCATTACAAGGAGTAGTAATACCACAGCCGTCAGTTTTTCACAATTTACCTGAACTAGAGTTCAGAGACCCATATCATTCCTCTTGCAGAGAGCTAATCTCAACTTTGCTGCATAAACTGATCCAACAAACATTTCCTGAGTATCAGGGGAGGAAGGGAGGCAGGAGATCCCTCTGACCAAGGGCAACTGGGATCACTTTATGTATATAGGTTATTTTTGGCACTCAGTGATGGAGCAGGCAAAGGTGGGAGCAGACCCTAGCAGGAGGGACAGCAATAGGAGGCACACAGCAAGAGCGGAGAACAGACAGCAATCTGAATCTCCTGGTTTGGGGAAAATACAGATATGACCATTACCACACAAGATGGAAAGGCAGGTGAGTGGCTGATTGCACAGAATACAAGTCTCAGCAAGGCCAAGGGAGAATTCTTAAACTTCCAGATGGGGAAGAAAAGAAAAGAAACAGGTATTTAAGGGGGATGGGAAGAAAATATTACTGAAACTGCACTGTATCTGTGCCACTAACGCTCATACTTCACAAAAATAACGTTTTGCAATCCCTCATCAGTCTTGCTGAGTATAAAATAAATGATTTTTATTCCAAAAAAATTTTTTTTTCTACATAGTCCCTTAGAGTCCTGCAGAGTACTTTAACATTCCTTGCTTCCTTCATTCTGGGCTGCAGTGTGGCTGTCATGAGCAACTTCCAGTAATGACTTCATCTGACCTGAGCAAGTGATTAGCTCTCTCTACTCATGTGTAGAATGGTAACTGTGGAGTCTTGACAGATGTGGACTAAAGTCTTAGAATATTAGTGTGTAGTTTATTAACATGGGCAGAAGAAAGTTAACTGTTGTATTGCCTCAAGCTTTGAGGACACAGACTGCAGGAGTCTGAAAAAATTACGAGTTGTTTTTAAGAGGAGTATAGATCTGTATGTGTCCTTCAACTAACAACAGAAACAAGTAAATATCCAGTAGCAACAAGTAGTTATCCAGATTAATATCAGGAGATTGAAAATGAGTACAATCTTGACTAGCTCTGTACTAGCCAGTAGGTCTTTATGTTAAAAATTCCTTTCTACAAAGGCCTTCCCAGGCCACTCTATCTATCCCATTGACATTTCACATCCCTTTTCTCACTTTATTTTTTCATTCTTAGCACTTACCAGCATCTTACATGTTTGCTTCTTTACCTGTTTCCCCACTGAAATATAAGATTTACGAAGGAAGGATTCTGTCTGTTTTCTTCAGTGATCGATTATTCCTCAACACCTACAACACAGGCTGGTACTAAGCTATTTCAAATGAAAGGAACATGTGAAAGCACACATATACATAAAGTTCTGAGAAGCATATTCTATCTCAGAAAATCATAACTCTGCATAAAAAGAGAATTCTTATAAGACTCATATTCTGAGTAAAAAAAACAACAATTTTCCAAGTTGAAAAAAAAAGTAATCCAGGTTCAAGATAGATTTTGTAAAATACAGAAAAAGCAGCAAGCTAAAAGAAATTTCACTGATTATATCATTACTGAAGTGTAACCATAATTAATTAGCTGTCATTTTCCCTTCTTTCAAGTCCTTGAAAAATATCTAACAGCTGAAATCTTATTAAATATATAATGTTAAGTCCTGGTTTTGTTCACTAGTAGTTGCAAGCATAATCTTCTTAATGTTCCCTGGTTTTCATTGGCAAGAGGACTTAAACCAAGTAAAATTGACCATGGAACTTTGCAACAGCCCTTCTAAATCTCAAAAGTTGAGCTAAAGATGATTTTAGTTCAAAGACGACAAAGATGTCTAAATTGTTGCTCAAATTTAGTATAACCATGGGCACATATGTACCCAGGCCTCTGGACTTAGCTATGGTTACATAATTGAAATTTGGCCAAAGTGATAAGCAACACTTACAGGTTCACTGCACAAGACACCTCCATCTGTGCTATTCCACTCGCCATTCTGAAGATTGAATGCTATCAGTAATGTGGTCTTTGGGGATGACAGAGCCACAATATGGAAGGAATATGAATTTTTGAACTCAATGGATGAGAGTCACCTGCTAACCAGAAATATCTACCTTGAACATGAGCAAGAAACAAACTTCTGTTGAATTTGAGCCATTACAGATCTCTGAATCAATTTACAACTGCAGTTTAGTCTACTCTGCCAACTGCAACTCTCAAAATCTTTATTTTCTAACAAAACGAGAAAGCTTACTAGTTAAAAGGATGAAGTAACTGAAGAATCTGTTAAGTTGCTCATTTAACAAATATTTGTTTACTATGTGCCAGGCACTGTTTGAGGCATTGCACCTGTGTTAGTCAACTTTCTATTATTATATAAAAAAAAGGTAATTGACTTTTAAAAAGTCAAAGTTTATTTTGGCTCGCAGTTTTGAGGGTTCCAGCCCATAATTGTTTGGGCCAGTTTTGATGCAGCACATCATGGCAGGTGCCTGTGACAGAGAAAAACTCCTCACTTGATGGCCAGAAAATGAAAGAGAGACACTGAACAGGTTGTGAGACACTCAGGATCCCATTTACAGCAGAAGCAATGTCAAAATTTGCTAAAATTCCTTATTATTGTTTTTTCACTAAAGACTTACAGGACAGGGAATATCTTCTCCCAGTCCTAGTACCACTTCTACATCCCAGGTGCCCTAAATACACCAATCTACTGGTTTATAACCACAGGTACTCTGAGGTTCTTCACAAGAGAGGACCTCCACACTGCTCATTCAGGCAGACTGAAAATGAGTGGGGGCAGGAAGACAAAGGCTCCAGTGCCTGGCACATGTGGTTACTCCTAGTAGGGCAGGCAGAGCTACCTATCTAGGGACATATTTAAGGAAGGCAAACTAGGGTGAAATTCAGCTGTTCACACATGCTCATATGTCAATATCCAGAATATGAATGGAGTTAAATCTCAAAACAGTCAAATGGGCTTTGTGCTCATGCCTTGCCAAAAAACACAAGCCTGTGTTTCCTATTGGCAAGTAATACACTAAACTCAAATCTTTTCCGGGATTTCTTTCTTTTGGCAAGATAGTGCTGGTATAAAATATGAGACCAGACCAAAGGAAGAACTGTACAGCATACCTTACCACCGGGTGAACCAGAATAAGATAAATCTATTTACATTTCCTGCCACCCCAGAAACCAGCTGTATTACTTATTGAAAACAAAGGTAGCCCAAAGGACAAAATCGGGGAGGGTTATAATTATATTGCCTGGTCTCAACCTGAAATTTACACCAGAGTAACTTGTAGGATAGAAAGGGAACAAAAAATTTTCTTAAAATACCTTGCTTCAGTCTTTCAGCAAAAAGAAGACAGAGAGATACCTCAATGTTCTTGTCAAAATTTTTAGTTTTAAAATAAGTGCTTCTGATTCATTTTATAATTTCAGGTCAAGAAAGCAGCAAATAATGCCAGAATATGTTTAAAAGCAGCAATAGGAATTACCAATATTGTTTAAACAAGATTCAGGCTGGGTATGGTGAGATGTGCCTTTAATTCCAGAAATTTGGAAGGCTGAGGCAGGAGGATCACAAGTTCAGGGCCAGCCTGGGGGACTCATTAGCAACTTTGTGATACCCTGACTTAAAATAAAAAAGTAAAAATAGGGATGGAGATGTAGCTCAGTGGTAAAGTACCCCTGGATTCCCTAGTACTGCCAAAAAAATTACAGTCAGTTCAAAGGGGTGGGCAGGCAGACAGTGTCATTTTGCCAGTGGTTGTACCACAATGGGGACAACTCATTTAACTTCAATCAGTCTCTGCCCTGGGAGAAAACATAGTACAGGAGATCAGGTCAAATACTGAAAAAATGGTTTCAGCTAAATCTTTACCTTACAACACTATCCAAAGAAAGCAATTCCTAACCTGCCAGGGTGGAGGTCCAAAAATTGCAGCTCTTGTGCATTCCTTCAAACACCAGTTGAATGTCTATTAGTGAAAAAGGAGTTGGGTGAAAAAGAGTAATTAAAAATCAAATGAAGGATCCAAAGAAGAACATAAATATAGACTAAATATTCCTTAAAGAAATGCTTGAGACCAGAAGTATTTCAGATTTTAGAGTTTTTGGATTTGGGAATATTTACATAGACTTTACTGGTTGAGTATCCCTAATATGATAATCTGAAATCCTAAATGTCCCAAAATCTGAAACTGTTTTGAGTGCTAGATTGTCAATGCTCAAAAAGTTTTGAATTTTAGAGCATCTTGGATTTTGGATTGCCAAATTGAATATATTCAACCTACAGTACAGTGCAGGGGAAAAGGGTACTAGCAATCAGGAAGACTTGTCCTGTTATATCATCTTAAATCATTAACTATAGAAATGTCTTGGACAAGTCCAAAATAAACTTTATGGACCTTGACTTTTTTTTTTTTTTTTTTTTGGTGCAATGAAAAGGGTTTAATTAGAGAAACTTTATGGTTCCTTAATAATCATAGATCTTCCTAACAAATGAAACCCTTTCTCACCCATTCATCAGAACCCTCCTCCAACGCTTCTTATTGGTTTATGCTAATGCAGTATGCTTACCAATGCATCTAAGAATTAAAAACACAGAATCAGATTATGGATTTACTCTCAAGGTTAAGCAAGTATACAGTAACTGTAACAAAATAAACCTTGTGGCTTATCTAAGAAGGCATTCCAGTCTATGAATACATTTACCCACTGACAGCAACTACAGTTAAATGGAAACATGATCCAGATCAGTGACAAGAGAAACCCCAAGGACTCAAACTATTTCTTCCTGGGGCTGTGTGTCTGTCATCTTCCTTTCCCCAGGACTTCCACCTGCAAGGAAAAACACACATGAGAAGGAACTATGCTTCTTTCTCATTTGCCTTTCAGTCAACCCAAATTTCAACGATAGATGTAACTTAAAACTGAAAACATCTGTCTGTGAACTTGAATCCTTAACTAGAAAGGATGTGATATCACAGAACATCAAAATAGTAAGAAGTGATACAAATAACCCAATCAATAAATGGGCTAAGGAAATGAGCAGACACTTCACAGAATAGGATCTACAAGCAATCAACAGATATATGAAAAAATGTTCAACATCTCTAGTAATAAGAGAAATGCAAATCAAAACTACCCTAAGATATCATCTCACCCCAATTAGAATGTCTATTATCAAGAATACAAGCAACAATAGGCGTTGACAAGATGTGGGGGAAAAGATACACTCATACATTGCTGGTGGGGTTGCAAATTAGTGCAGCCACTCTGGAAAGCGGTGTGGAGATTCCTCAGAAAACTTGGAATGGATCCACCATTTGACCCAGCTATCCCACTCCTTGGCCTATAACCAAAGGACTTAAAATCAACATACTATAGTGATATAGCCACATCAATGTTTATAGTAGCCCAATTCACTATAGCTAGATTGTGGAACCAACCTAGATGCACTTCAATAGCTGAATGGATAAAGAAACTGTGGTATATATACACAATGAAATATTATTCAGCCATAAAGAATAATAAAATTATGATATTTGCAGGTAAATGGATGGAATTAGAGAAGATCATGTTAAGTGAAATAAGTCAATCCCAAAAAACCAAAGGCCGAATGATTTCTCTTATAAGTGGTTGATGACACATAGTGGGGGTGAGGGGAGGCAAGGGAAGAATGGAGAAGGGATGGATTCTATAGAGGAAAATGAGGGGTGGGGAGGGGATGGGGAAGGAAAGATAACAGAATGAGACAAACATCTTTACCCTATGTTTATGTATGAATATGCAAATTGTCTGATTCTACTTTGTGTACAAGCAGAAAAATGAGTTGTACTCCATTTGTGTACAATGAACTAAAATTAAAAAAAATTTTAAAAAAGTGATATATCCATGGTCTGGATATATCATTTGTTACCATGCATTTTCACATCTCTCAAGACCCATGTTCTCCAAGGAACCCATTTTGCTATTCACAAAGCAGAACAAACAGTTAAATTAACTACAAAAATTCCATGAGAGGACAGGAATAGGAAAGATAGCATAAATCTAATATAAGTTTCCTATGTACACATATTAAATTACCTAAGTGGACCCCACCATCGTGCCCACAAGAATGGGGTCCTAATTAGAATAAGATATATTTTGTTTGTATAATTTTATCAAAATGGATTCTATTATATAATTAAGAACCAATAAAATATTTTTTAAATGAACAAAAATTCCCCAAATTACATATTTACAGCATGAAAGAAATCATGCAGTTTGAGGGAAACACAGTGCACTAAAGAGTATCTGCCTCTTTTCAGTTCTTCATCACACTTGGGTTGTATGTGCAGAGTTGTAAAATGGTCAATATTTAGGCTCCTGCTGGGGTCAAGAAACCTCATGTGGATCACTTCAGTGGTAAGGTCAGGCCTTTCTCCTTCAGTCATCATTTATATTTAGGATAACAAGAAGAGCTGACACTAAAGTGATTAGTGCCTGTGACAGGCACAGGCACTTTACATCATTTAACCCTCAAACAAAACAAAACAAAAAAACAAAAACAAAAAACCTCTGAGGCAGATCCTAGTCTTACTCACTGATCACAAGAGGAAACTGAGGATCAGAAGGATTATATAACTTGTCCAAGGCCACACAGCTAGTAAGAGGCAATGCCAAGATTTGAACTCCAGCAATGGAGCTCTCTAGTTCATACTCAGAACCTCTATGCCAAACCATCCAAATTAAATACAAGTTTTCCCAGTCTCAACAGAGTCCTTCATGCTTCATAATGCTCATCACTGTGCCACTACCCAACCACCACTCTAAAGGAAGGGTATCCCCCTTTTTCACAAATAATATCCAAGCTCCTGGGTGTGACTGGTCTGCACAGGTATCCTCCCTTCAGAAACTTGCCTGCATTTGCCCTGTGCTCACAAAACAAAGGCTCTATAGAGGGCTAAGCCCCACCCTCTCTTGCCCCCTTCAGGACCTCTAAGACTCCATTTTCCCCTTTATCTTTGATCTTGTCTTTTCTGCCTCTTGCCCCTGAACCTACAAACATGTTCAATAGTACTATCTGGAAAAAAAACAACAAAAAAAACCTAAAAACATAAAAATCCCCCTTGATTTTAAACATTTAAGACTTAATTTTGGCCACAACTCACTTGTGACCCCTGGTAAATTGCTCAAATATCATTCAATTCCTATATACAAATAATGAAAGTGCTGGATTAGAGGATCTCTAGGGGTCTTCCAACTCCAACACTCATTATACAGTCCAGAATGCAGATATTTTTTTGAGCATGTTTACCAAAAGTCAAATCAGTTTCCTTATTGTTCCTGAAGCCCCCAAATTAATTTCCTTCCAAGAGAACTCGTAAACTGTTCCCCAACCAGCAATGCCCCGCCTCTTTCTCTCCATTTCACAAATCCTGGTTTTCTCTAAAACCTAGCTTAATTTCAACTGTTCCAGGAAATCCTGATCTTTAACTCATACAGAACTTTAGTTAAGCATTCTATATTGATAGTAACTTATCTTTCATAGTTTTGCTCTATGTATCTTCATTCTCTCATCCAAGTTAAGCTCTCAGAGGAGGACAATGTAGGGTTTCTCTGTTACCCACAAAGGACCTCCCACTAAGTGGGTCTGTAATAGTTGTTCAGTAATGCTGGCTGGTTGAGTGAAGGTAGTCATCCCATGGCCATTAAGAAAACTACTGATCAAGGTGTATTATAAGACTCTGACATGAAAGCAACTACTTTCATTATTTCTCTCCCCTCTCGTGTACAGATGTAGACATTAACTTATAATTCAAGAGCATCATCCATACCTAACACAAGGCAAGCTTAGCTTAGATTTTCTTTTATCTGAATCAGAAATTGTTATGGCCATGTTTCCCATTGATCTGACCTTGAGAGATCACAGGCACTATAACTTTATGAACCTCTAGCAGAATCAGGTTCTGCATTTCCACCAATACATATTCTCCATGGTTACTAAGCTTCCCTGCTTTTCAACATACTACAGCATTATGTTACTTCCTCACACTTCCAACCAAATTTCTAGGAAACATCTGAAATAATATCAAAGTTAGTGTTTGACCAAAGCAACATCCTTTGCCTTATTCATTTGGAAGTGATTAATCTCAACATTAGGTTTATAGCGAGCAAAGATGGATGCACATGTTCCAGGAGTTTGCTAACACTCACCAACAGAGACACAATGGACACATTAAATCACCAATGAAATTTTGAAACATATTTACATCTTCTGCCCTGAGAGAGCTTCTGAGATGTTTGTTGCTCAGTACTGTGAGTATTGTGGTATTCACAGGGAGTATTCACGTACTCTCTGAATTATTTTTGGTGACTTCTCTTTGAATCTAAAACAAATTCAAATTTATTCTTCCTTAATCCTTAAACTTTTAGCTTTACAGGTTGAATATCCCTTATGCAAAATGCTTGGGACCAAAAATGTTTCAGATTTTGGAATATTTGCACATACATGAGATATTTTAGGGATAGCACTTACATTAAACATAACTTATATACACAGTTGAAAGGTAATTTTATACATTATTTTTAATGCACCTGCAACTTGTCATGAGGTCAGGTATAGACTTTTCCACTTGTGGCATCATGTTGGCACTCAAAAAGTTTTGGACTTTGGAGCATTTCAGATTTTGAATTAGGGATGCTCAGTTTGCACTGACCAATCAAATAATTTTAAATTCAGTTTAATATTTTTAAATGAAAGTTCTAGAATGCCAGAAATTCTGGATACATACTAGAAGCACCTACAGTAATTTCTTAAATACCAACACTCAGCCTCCCCTCCCTTCTCTCACTGCCCTTCAAAGATTTTGATCTAATTAGTTTAGAGTAAGACTTTGGCATCTGTATTTTCTGAACAGTATCTATGCTAAACGATTTAAGGAATCATTAGTAAGTATTTTAGTTGTAATAGTATTGTGGTGAAATTTAAATAAGGTCTCAATTTAGTTAATAGTTTTGTGCTAATACTAATTTCCTGGCTTTGATCACTGTACTAAGATTATGTAAGATGCTGACTTTAGGAAAAGCTGCAAGAGGAATGTTCAGATGTTTTCTAAATTATTTTTGTGACTTTTCAAAGCCTAAAATTAAATAAAACCAAAAAGTTTTTTTTCTTAACCTTTAAACTTTTATTTTTTTGTATTTGTTTTTAACTGATACTTGAAACTATGAAAATCACATATATTAGTAAGGTAAGGTGATGTTTTGATGCATGAATACACTGTACAATGTTTAAATCAGGTTAAATGTATCCATCTCCAAACCAGTGTTCTTTTTTAAAGAATACTTACTTTTAAAGTTACACATTTAAATATGAATAAAATGAAACTATAGAACAGTCTAGTTGTGGAGGTGGCAGCCAGTGAGTAGAGTTTATTAATGAATGCAATAACTGAACAATGAATACATGAAATTTCACCATATTAAGTCCATTTTCTTCAGTGTGTGTGTAAAATTTTCCATCATTTGCACTTGAGGAAAACATTTCCAGTCCATCCTAACACAGGGCCAGAACCAAGAAATACTACTCTAAAGTCTCAACAATGTGGTATATAAGAAGGAGCTCTGTGAGGTGCTACTAGTCATTAAATACTTTACACAGCATTTGATACTGAGCTTGTTAGTCAATCTCTGTACTACACTGTGCTAAACTGAAAAACAAGATCTAGATTGGAGGACCTTTTAAGAAGCAGCAGCATCAAAAAGCCAATTTATTATTCTAAAAACTTCCTTTTGAGATTAATAGAGTTAATTTCCAGCACAATGGTCAAAAATGGTTAAAATCATATGCCTATAAGAGCATTCATTTCTCAGTGTCCTAAAAAATCTTTACTTTTATGGGATGTTAATAGATATTACCTTTGAGATAAGAGTTCTGAGGTCAAGTAAGTTTGAAAAGTGCTAGTTTCCTTTATAGTAAGACACATAAAAATTTTTAAAAATATGCACTGTGCTTGCTCTCTAAAGAATGGTGATAAGAGTATGCTTTGTCCTCTTTCTAGAACTAGTTTTGTAGAATTTAATTTATGAAATAATTCTCTAGATCAATGGTTCCCAAATCCCACCTAATGAAGGGTAGCATCAGTATGGTAAATTATTAAAATAATGATTCAAAAACCAAAGCCTAGACCTACTTGGGAGGAGGAGGAAGATCAGTATTCAAACAAACCAAAAAAAAACTAAAATGATTGCTGATGCATAATCACACTTAGGAAGGAAGTAGAGCTCTGTAGACCATAATATAGTAAAATAAATTTATAATATTTACAAGGACATATCAATGCCAAGTAATACAAAAGTTCGAATTTAATCGTTTTTCAAGTGAAAGTATTTAATCCATGAAAGAAGAGCACATACATGCAATATTTCATAAAAAATAAGTACTAAAACATAGGAGGTACTGGCATATTTAAATCTGTTAATATAATTAATGACTGCTTTGTAATCTCAAGGATGTACTACCTCTATTACTAATTGGAAAGTAACTTGCAGTGAATCTCAACCCATTACTTGTGTCTTTTTTAAAAAAATATTTTTTCTAGTTGTCGATGAACCTTTATTTTATTATTTCTATGTGATGCTGAGAATTGAACCCAGTGCCTCACACATGCTAGGCAAGTGCTCTACCACTAAGCCACACATGTCCATCCTCTCTCACCAGAATAAATGACCCAAAGGCCATTTGTTGAACAAATCCAGAAAATGTCACCCACATGCATAGTTTCTCAGAGATAGAGTTCCTGACCTTTCCTTTATATGACACTACCTCTAGTTGTCAGAAATATAAATCCCTTCTTGACTGAAAACTTTGGAAGATATATTTACTCATTCTTTGAGTAAAGGTCTTCAAGAACTTTGCCATACTGTGGTTTCATCAATGATACATTTCAGTGCTTAAAAGAATAACCTACACTGTTATTTGTAATTATACAACATTTATACCATTTTGTTTGGTTAACTAGACTTTGACATGAATGACATTTTGTTTTTCCTCACAAAAGAAGTATTAAGTAGGCATAATCATTTCCATAAAATCAAGAAGAATAACTGGGCAAGTAGGCATAATCATTTCCATATAATTAAGAAGAATAACTGGGCTTTTCATGTGCTAATATAGTGAAAAATATAATTGAGGGAGATATCAAGCCTTCTACTTTCAAAATGATAACCCACTGGGAAGGAAAATACAAACTGGATACAATAAACAGCTAGAGTCATAATGTTAGCTACAACAAATTAGCAGGACTTTACACATATAAGTAACAGCTAACACTTATTAGGCAATTTCACTGTCACTTAACTCTTGAGTTAGGTTACCACTATTAGCCCCATTTTTCATGAAGAAACTTAGACAAAGAGAACTTAAACAATTTCCAACCAAATTAGCAGTGAACCAGAATTCAAACTCCAGGTTAGTCTAGCTCTATGGACCACTCGTCACATTTACTGTTAGGAAAGACAATCTCCTCAAAGCAATGGGGACAAATGCCCAGCCTTAGATGGAAAATAACTACTTTCCATAAAGCTGGGATCACTGGCTATTGTGCCCAGTAGCAAAGCAATCAAGAGTTCAAAATAATGAATCAGCAATGCTTTTTTCCCACAGCACATTACCTCTTTGATTCGTTTAACCAAAGCATTCTGATCAAAAGCAACAGCTTCTGCACACTGGTGCAGGTGATCCTGGTATCGGAGGCAGAGCTGCAACACCTGTTGAGAATCGAGTTTCTCCAATTTCGTATTTGTTGGGGAAGTCTGGCCACTCAATAGCCCTTCAACAAAAGAAAAAAAGAAAAAAATGAAATGGAAGTTTTTGCTAATATATTCATGAATAAAGTAGTGTAATAAATTCTCTGATGACAGGGTAAAAGACAAATTAAATCTTGCATCTTCTTATATGCTAATGATAATTACTGCAACTATCATTTATATAGCATCCATCGTGTACTAAAACCACTTTTGCCAAATGCTTCCTGCGCATTGTCTTTCACACTTACAATTCTCTGGAAAATAAGACATTATTAGCCTCATTTTACAGATTAGGTAGCCAAAAAAACAGAGAAATTGAGTAACTTTCCCAAAGCTGTTTAGCTAGTATGTGTTTCTCTTAGAGCACCTGATTTATCACACTACTTCAAGAATTAGGAGTATAAATCCCTACTTGATTGAAAATGCTGGAAGATATATGTATTTAATTTTTCACAATAATTGAAATGGTTGTCTGAGAAACTAAGAAGAAATAAAATGCATAAGGAAACTGCTAGGAGATGCTAAAATGAAAAATGTAACAAGTAGACTCTCTGCTAACATGACCTAAACTTGTTCTTTACATTTTCTTCCAACATCAGTTAGTTACATAACTATTAAACTCCCCTAATTTTAGCAGAGGGCATTATATTTTCAAAGCCTTTCATATTTATAACAACCTCTCTCTTCTTTAGTAAAAGGCAAAAGATTTATACAATCTGGAGAGAAACCAGAAAATCTCCTTTTCTTTAAAGAATACAGAACAGAGTAAAATTATTAGCATTTACAAAGAAACCAAATAAAGAGGTTAAGCGACTTGCTCACAATCATAAAGCAAAGTCTTGGCCAGAAGTTAAGCCTATGAACTTTTGGTGAAGTGCTTTCTGTCAAGGCAACCGTTCTCAAACTTTTTGGTATCAGAACCCTTTTACATTCTCAAAAAATTACTGAGGGCCCCAAAGAGCTTTTGCACATGTGGGTTTTACCTACTGCTATTTACTGGTTAAAAATTAAAACTGAGAAAATACTTAAATAATTTTTAAAATGATAAAACTATAACATGTTAACATGAATACTATATTTTCAGGGAAATATCTGTATTTTCCAAAACAAACAAATATCTGTATTTTCCACTGAGAAGAATGGCATTGGTTTATGTTTTTTAAATTACTGCCTTAATAGAAAATAGCTGGATTATCTTACCTGCTTCTGCATTTAATCCACTGCTATTGCATATCATAACGCCTCTG
This sequence comes from Glaucomys volans, assembly GCA_020662805.1. Taxonomy (NCBI): domain Eukaryota; kingdom Metazoa; phylum Chordata; class Mammalia; order Rodentia; family Sciuridae; genus Glaucomys; species Glaucomys volans. Next base: position 49,010 of record JAJEJO010000607.1, on the reverse strand, counting down.
GAAAACTCCATCGTTATTTGTATAAGAGAATGACCGTGATTTGCAAATAATGTCTAAGTATTATTACAAAAACAGTTTTGGCCTTAGAGACTACCTAGTAGAGTTTTAAGGATCCTAGGGATCTGCTACCACATTCTGAGAACCACTATGCCACACTATGCTCTATCTCACAGAAGAGCCAATGCTATAGCACAAGGTACAGCAAAATACAGGTGACAATGCAGGGAACATGCTAGGCATGACTGGGACAGATCCATTCACATCAATGCTCATCCGGAGGGGCCCTTCCCCAGTTCTGCTCCCCAATCATTAACATTGTTTTGAAGCATTGGAGCTTAAACAAATGTCCCAGCCCCCAATCAAAGACACTATGAAAAACTTCCCAGTTGGGTTGCCCCAGAAAATCTTTGGACATGCTGGTTCATGCTCTCATATTTTTATGGGACCTAAGAGAATAGAGTGCAGATTTGGAACCCAATACACTCCTCAGCCTCCCAGACAGTACACTGCCAACTCTTGGTCTCTCGGCTAATCCACTGCAGAAAACATAAATTATCTTAATTGATCTACCTGTTAGTAGTATCTTGTGGTGAATTCAGTATTAGTAGCAATGGATTTTTTCATTGAAATTTTTATTGAAAACTATGGACACAATCCTTTACCCCAGATTTCCCCAATAGTAACAGTTTGTAAAACTGTAGTATAATATTACAACCAGGATATTGACATTGACATAATCTAAACTTATTTTAAATTTCCATTTTATTTACACTCATGTTTATGTATTCAGTTCTATATCATTTTTCCACATGTGTGCATTCATGTATCCACCAATTAGACAATGAAAAGTTCCATCACCACAAAAATTTCTTGTGTTGCTTTTATAGATACACCTTTCTCTCTCCCTCCTCCTGCTCCATCTTTAAACCACAAATCTGTTCACTATTTCTAAAATTTTGTCCTTTCAAAAATGTCATATAACTGGAATAATATGTAACCTTGTGGGATTGGATTTTGTTACTCGGCATAATACATTAAAGATTCGTTATATCAACAGTTTGTTCCTTTTTATTTCTAAGTAGTATTCCACAGTATGTATGTACCAGAGTTTAACCATCTACCCACTAAAGGACACTTGGGATGTTTACAGTTTGGGGTTATTACAAAGTTTCTGGAGACAGTTATGTACAGATTTTTATGTAAACATAACTTTTCATTTCTTAGGGATAAATGTCCAGGAATATAACTGCCAAGTAATATTCCATGTTTAGTTTTATAAGAAACTATCCAACAGTCTCCCAAGTACTTGTAAGAAGGAAAATTTTTTCAGACCCAAAAGTCTAACAAAATTATCAAGGGTTACCCTGTCATTGACAAGAAATACAATTCAGGAAGGCCAATGTGGGAAAAGTTTTTGCTGTCAATTGAAAAATTAAGGAGGACAGAGGAGGCACCATGAAAAAAGGAATAAATGATTTTGTGCCATCAGTAGTGGGCCAGGATAACGAAAAAGTCATAAAGGAAACATGGATAAATTTAAAAATATAAAACCCAAGGCTCCTCACGGAAAAAAAAAAGGTAAATTAAAATGTAAAAAATACAAATATATGGGAAAAATATTTGCAACTCCTATCACAAGAGTAATCTTCCTAATATAGAAAGCTCCTAGCAACTGGCAAAAAAAATAGCAAAAGAAAGATGAACAAAGGATATGAAAAGACATTTCACAGAAAAGGAAATACCAAAGCCTCAACCATAATGTGCATAAATTCACTCATAAGAAAAACAAAACTTCCCAGAACGCCCATTTTTTACCTGTCAAATTGGTAAAAATCCAAAAGCATGAAAAACATTCCCTAAGTGGAGTGATGAGGAAACAGGCCTTGCTGATTAGTGTGTAAGTCAGTAACACTGCTTTGGAAGGCAATTCAATGTGGATAATAAAATTATAATTGCACATAGCCTCTGATGCAGTAGTTTCACCTTGAGGAATTTACACATATGACATGCTGAATGACATATAATGTGCATATATTTATATAAGTATTCATTATAGCAGTGACAGTAACAGGAAAAGGTCAGCAAAGACCTCAATGTCCACCAATAGGAGGCTTGTTAAATCAAGGTACATTTCTAACTAGTATATGAACACAGAAAATAATTAGGAAGCTCTCTATGTACTCTTACGGGAAAAAAAACTCCGTAATACACTAAATAATAAAAAGGGGTATATAGAATAGCAAATGGAGTATGCTATCATCATGTAAAAATGGAAATAAGTAAATAAAACTGGTGAAATTAAGTTTAAATTAAAAAACTATGGAATGATATATAAGAATTAGATGGACAGCAAGGAAAGAAGAGGAAACCATAATACATTTTTAACATAATTTTATTAACCAAATGAATGCATTATCCCCTTGAAAATTTTTTAAATAAATTCGTTTTAACAAAAAGTGGCTTTTTGTCTTTCCCATCTATCAGTAGGGTCTTCTTAGGCAGGTCTCCCCTTTTCCCCCACCCCAGTACTCCATTTTCTTTAAGTTTAAAACCAGTTCCATATCTTCCATCCTGACTAAGGTTTATATGACTGAACAAACCTTCTAAAACAGCATGTTCTCCAAGGTGATTAAAAGTGTAGTAATAAACTGAGCTGGTTGAAGATAAGGACCATGTGTTGCTTATCTTTACAACTCTTGTGTCTAGCATAGCACCTGGCACATAAAAGACGTTCAAGTTAGAATAAAGGATGCAGTCACTGCTGAATTCCTAGGAAACAGAGAGCTAAGAAAGATTTTATGAGGGAAGGCGGCTTCCTAGGATCACTCCTCTGCATGTTCCACACACATCTAAAAGTAAGGTCTTGTTTCAGTGTTGATCTGCTCTTTCAAGGTGAATGAGGAACGTCTTCAGTGCTTGAGTAGACTGCTGGGAGTTGTGTCACAGAGGGAAGTTGTGCCAGGAGGGAAGCTACAATGCCAGTCCAAGCTACCAGATGCTTGAAGCAGAGAGCCCAGAAGCCAACCTTAGCTCACAAACAAAACCCTTACTCTACTTCTTAAAGAAAAAAGTATGGGAGGGCAAGAGGAGGACTTAAGAAAGTTGCCAGATCTAAAAGGCACACTAAGTTGTTTAATTTGCCTAGCCAACTTCAAAGTCAAAGAAGTTACACTTTGAGTCATTTTTCTGAATCACAACTGTACCCTCCCCCTAACCATCTAAAACCATAACTCAGGTGCATGGATCTATCATTAGAATGTGCTTCCATCACCTGTGAAACTCCAAATATTCGCCACAAACCTTTCCCTGGATCCCAGAGGGGCAAGACAGAATAGAAGAAAAAAAGAAGATAGGCCACTTTTCCTACCTTTGAAGCAATAAAGTCAAAGCAATTCAGGCAAATTGTAGAGGTAATAAATACAACACTGTCTTACCATTAATAAAGAAAGAATTACATAGCACCCTACAAATTATTTTTGAATAGTTTTGTAATTATTTATAATAGGAATTTTTTTTACTTGTGAAAATTCTCAAACTGTAGAAAAATAGGGCAAAGATGTATACCTAAATACCCACCATCTAAACTGAACTAATGTTTTGTCATATCCATCTCACTGTATAAATTTTTTTCTTTTGCTGAGCCATTTATAATTATATACAGACATCATATACTTTGCTTCTAATACACCACAAAGAAAGACATTTGTCCACATAGTTTTGGTTGATTTTTTATGTTAAATGAAGGAATTTTCTAAATAATGTCTCTCTTACTGTTTGGAACAGGGCATCCATTAATTTTAGTTTTCGAATTCTTCTTTAGCTCAATACAGTGATGCACACAAAGCAGATGTTCATTGAGTTAAAAAACCTGACCTAAATATTCTATATGTTAAATTTTGAGCTTGCAAATAGTAAATACTGGAGACATTTCCTAAAACCATGTTAAAACCACTTTGTTTACACATGGATGACAAGTGGGCCCCAGAGAATGGGTAAGGGAGGACCTCGATTTGTTAACTACAGAGCCAGCAAACTGCCATCTGTACCTACCTCTTTTTGTAAAGTGTTGAGTGGAAAAATCATTAGGGTTAGAAATTTGGAAAACATTTTGCTGAGTAATCCTTTTCATTCTGAAATGTTAGGTGTGTCAGGGGGGGACCAGTTTTTCTAAAGCACAATACAGAGCCATATGGGTATTAACTTGGGCTATTATCAAACTGAGTTCCTCAACCCCAATGGACTTGGTTACTTCTAGAACTAGAAATTAGTATTAAGAGTGTTGGAGCACATGTTTTAGAAACAGTATAATGAGCTCCATTTCCTACTACACAATACAGAAATTTCAATCCATGTATCTTTGACAAGATATTGTGAAGTTAAAAATTAAGCAACATATTATATAAAAAGAAACCCCTCTGGGATGAATGTTTGTCCCCTCCCTCCGCCCAAATTCCTGTGTTGAAATCCTAACCCCAATGTGATAGTATCAGGAGTTGTGGCCTTTGGAAGGTAATGAGGTCATGAGGGTGGGAGCCCTAACAAATAGTAATGTCCTTATAAAAATGGACATGAACTGCGCATAGTGGCATACTCCTGTAATTCCTGTTACTCCAGAGGCAGAAGGATCACAAGTTCAAGGCCAGCCTGGCCAACATAGCTAGACACTATTCCAAAATATAAGAGAACACCCTTGGGTTCAATCCTCAGTACTACAAACAAAGGGACAAGAAACCTGCCTCACTTTCACTGTCTTTACTTTCAACCACACGAGGACACAGCAAGAAGATGAACATCAGCAAACCAAGAAGCAGCACCTCCACCCAAAACCAAATTTGCTGGCACCTTGATCTTATACTTACTTCCCAGCTATAAGAATTGTGAGAAATAAATGTTTGCTGTTCAAGTCACTCAATTCATGGCATTCTGTTATACCAGCTTCAAATAATACCTCAAAAACTAGTAAGAGATTTTTTACTGTTGGTCACAATATATTTCAAAGACAAAAGCACTTAAGTTCTGCATATTCTTTACTTAATATTACTCTATTTCCCAAAGCCATTTCCTACTCTTTTCCTAAAAGAAAAGTTCACAGACATCTTCCCTATAGGATTTTGTGATGTGTGTCAATGATCAATTCATTTAGGATATTTAGAAAAATGGTACACTACACCCCATGGCTGGTTTCCTTAGAACTTCAATCCCCATTCAGTCACCTTAGAGCAGTGCCAATCTCACCCAGGAGAAGCCATCTAAGAGTGGCTAAAAATGTAACAGGGGCTGTGTAGCTCAGTGGTAGAGGTACATGCTTTGCAAGTGTGAGGCCCTGTCCCTCACACGCCAGCACCAGGAAAAATTTTAAAGAGATTGGCTATGGACCTTGCTTTGTTTGGTTAAACTGTGGCAGAACAAACGATAAGCACAAAACAGGCCCAACCTAAAATGACAACACATCACAATGTTTGATGTTTGGTATAGCTGGGTCATAGGGTAGTTCCATTCTTCTAGGAATCTCCATGCTGATTTCCATAGTGGTTATACTAATTTATAATCCCACCAATAATACTGTAAAAGGATTCCTTTTTCTTCACATTCTCTTCTGCATTTATTATTGTTTGTATTCTTGATGACTGACATTCTGACTGGAGTGAGATGAAATCTCAGTATAGTTTTTATTTGTATTTCCCTCATTGCTAATGATGTTGAACATTTTTCATATATTTGTTGGCCATTTGTATTTCTTCTTTCAAGAAATGTTTAATTAATTTGCCCATTTATGAATTGGGCAATTTGATTTTTTGGTGTAACAAGTTTTTTTTATTTATATATTCTAGATATTAATCCTATCAGAAGAGTAACCAGTAAATACTTTCTCCCATTCTGTAGATTCTCTCTTCACATTCCCAACTGTTTCCTTTGCTAGGCAGAAGCCTTTTAATTTGATGCTATCCCTTTTATTAACTCTTGGCATTATTTCCTGGGCTTTAGGGGTCCTACTGAGAAAGTTGTTCCCTGTGCCTAAGCACTAGAATGTTGACCCTATATTTTCTTCTAGGAGTTGTATAGTTTCTGGTCTAATTCCTAGGCCTTTGAGTTGATTTTTGTGCAGGGTGAGAGACAAGGGTCTAGTTTTATTCTTCTACATATGGACAACCAGATGTCCTACCACCATTTGTTAAAAAGGCTATCTTTTCTACAAAATGTTTTTGGCAACTTTGTCAAGGATCATATGACTGCAGATGTATGGGTTTGTCTCCGTTTCTTCTATTCTGTACCACTGATCTATGTGTCTGTTTTTATGCTAGTACCTTGCAGTTTTTGTTACTATAGCTCTACAGTATAAACAGAAGTCAGATTATTGTGATGCCTCCAGCATTGTTTTTTTTTTTTAGATGTTGATAGACCTTCATTTTATTCATTTATTTATATGCGGTGCTGAGAATCGAACCCAGTGCCTCACACATGCTAGGCAAGCACTCTACCACTGAGCCACAACCCCAGTCCTTCAGCATTGCTTTTTTTACCTTAAAATTGGTTTGGCCTACTCTGGGTCTCTTATGCTTCCAAATTTTAGGACTGATTTTTCCAGTTCTGTGAAGAATATAATTGGTATTTTGATGGCATTGCATTGAATCTGTATATGGCTTTTGGCAGTATGCTATTTTGGTTTTTTGTGTTTTTTTTTTTTGGCGGATGGGGGTACTGGGGATTGAACTCAGGGGCACTCCACCACTGAGCCGTATCCCCAGCCTTTTTCATATTTTATTTAGAGACAGGGTCTCACTGAGTTGCTTAGTGCCTCACTAAGTTGCTGAGGCTGGCTTTGAACTAGCGATTCTCCTGCCTCAGCCTCCCAAGCTGCTGGGATTACAGGCATGTGCCACTGCACCTGGGAAGAATGGCCATTTTAACAATATAAATTCTGCCTATCCATGAACATGGGAGGTCTTTTCATCTTCTGAGGTCTTTTTCAATTTCTTTCTTCAGTGTTCTACAGTTTTCACTGTAGGGGTCTTTCACCTCCTTGGTTAGATTTACTTGTAGGTATTTTATTTTTTGAGGCTATTGGGAATAGAATTGTTTCATTTCTTTCTCAGCAGATTTGTTGTTGGCATATAGGAAAGCTACTGATTTTTGTATGTTGATTTTGTAAAGTGCTATTTTGCCAAATTTGTTTATTAGCTCTGGCAGTCTTTTGGTGGAATTATCTGGATCTTCTAGGTACAGGATCATATCACCTGCCAACAGTGCTAATTTGAATTCTTCCTGTCCTATTTTTATTCCTTTTATTTCCTTTTCTTGCCTAGTTGTGTAGAACTTCTAGCACTATGTTAACAGGAGTGGTTAGAGTATACATCCTTTTCTTGTCCCAGATTTTAAAAGAAATGCTTTCAGTTTTTTCTGATTTACTATGAAGCTTGTTTCGGGTTTTTCATATACAGCTGTTACGATATTGAGATAGGTTCCTTCTTCCCCAAGTTGCTTCTGTATTTTTATCATGGATTTTGTAAAGGCCTTCTCTGCATCTATTGAGATAAGTGATTTATGTCCTGAATTCTATTTATGTGACAAATTATTTATTGATTTGCATTTATTAACCCATCCTTGCATCTCTGGAATAAAATCAACTTGGTTGTGACATATAATCTTCTTAATATGTTATTGAACATGATTTGCAAATATTAAGTATTTTTGCATCTAAGTTAATCAGGGATATTGGCCTATAGTTTTCTTTCTTTGATGTGTCCTTATCTGGTTTTGGTATAAATGTGATATTGGCTTCACAGAATGAATTTGGAAGTGTTTTGTCCAAACACTATTTGGACACTATTCTATTTCATGGAATAATTTGAGGAGTACTGGCATTAGTTCCTTAAAGGTTTGGTAGAATTCAGCTGAGAATCCCTCTAGTCCTGGGCTTTTCTTTGTTGGAAGGCTTTTTATTATTGCTTGTTACGGTTTGGATGAGAGATGTTCCCAAAAAGCTAGCATGTGAGACAGTGAAAGAAAGGTCAGAGGAGAAATAATTGGGTTGTAAGAGTCTTAACCCAGTCAGTGGTTTAAATCCCTGATAGGCATTAATTGAGCTGTAACTAAAGTGGTAGGGATGTGGCTAGAGGAGGTGGAAACTGGCATGTGGCTTTGGGTATATATTTGTATCTGGTGAGTGGAGTCTCTGCTTTCTGATCATCACGTAAGCTGTTTCCCTCCACCACGCTCCTCCACCATGATGTTCAGCCTCGCCTAGAGCCCCGAGGAATGGAGTCGAACTTCTATGGACCAAGACCTCTGAAACTGTGAGGCCTCAAATAAACCTTTCTTCCTAAAATTGTTCTGGTCCGATCCTTTAGTCACAGCAGCAAAAAAGCTGCCTAAAACACTGCCTGTATCTCACTGCTAGTTATTTTTCTGTTAACGTTTTCTATGTCCTCTTGATTCTGTTTTGGCAGACCATATTTGTCTAGAAATTTATCCATTTCTTCTAAATTTTCAAATTTATTGGATACAAATTTTCAAAATATTCCCTAATCTTACACTAGATTTCTATGTCTTTGGTGATTTCTCTCTTTTTTTTTTTTTTTTTTTTTTGGTACTGGGGATTGAACCTGGGGGTACTCTACCACTGAGCCACTTCCCCAGTCCTATTTTGTATTTTATTTAGAGACAGGGTCTCACTGAGTTGCTTAGGGCCTTGCTAAGCTGCTGAGGCTGGCTTTGAATTCGCGATCCTCCTGCCTCAGCCTCCCAAGTGCTGGGATTACAGGTGTGCGCCACCACGCCCAGCCTGATTTCTCCTTTTTCATCACTAATTTTATTATTAATCTGGATCTTTTTCTTTCAGTTAGTTTGGCTAAGGGCTTATCAATCTTGTTTATCCTTTCAAAGAACCAACTCATTGTTTCATTGATCCCTTGTAATTTTTTTTTATTCTCATTTTCACTGATTTTGGCTCTGATCTTAATTACTTCCTTCTAACTGGTTTTGGAATTGGTTTGTTCTGCTTTTTCTAGGGCTTTAAGAAGCATCATTAGGTTATTTGGGATCTTTCAGATTTTCCTATGTAGGCATTCATAGCCGTAAACTTGTCTTAGAACTGCCATCATAGTGTCACAGAGGTTCTGAATGCTGTATCGTTATTCTCATTTGAGTCTAAGAATTTTAATTTCTCCCTTGGTTTCTTCTATCACCCATTCATTCCAAAAGCATATTGCTCAATCTCCACGTTACAGATTTTTTAGGGTTTTGTCATGTTGTTTTCTAATTTCATAACATCATGATCTGATAAGATGCAAAGAATTACCTTTTTTGTGTGTGTATATTTGCTGAGAGTTGCTTTGTAACCTAAAATGTGGTCTATTTTGGAGACTGTTCCATGAACTGCTGAAAAGAAAGTGTATCCAGCTGTTGTTGGATGAAATATTCTATGAATGTCTATTAAGTCCACTTGATTTACAATATTTTCAAGTCCAAAAAGTCTCTACTGAGTTTATGTCTAGATGACCTATCTAATGGTGAGAGATGTGTTGAATCGCTCAGTATTATGTACTAGGGTCTTCAATTTAAGTAGTGTCTCTTATGTAATTAGTTACACACACATTTGGGGCATAAATATTTATTATTGTTATATCTTCTTGTTGGATTGGTCCTTTACACATGAAATGAACTTCTTTGTCTCTTCTGATTAATTTTGGTTTGAAGTCTGCTTTGTTGGATATGAGAGTAGCTACTCCTGCTTGTTTGGGCTTCCATTCTCATTGTATGTCAATTTCTATCCTTTCACTCTCAGCTTGTGACTGTTGTTTGCCTGTTAGGTACATCACTTGCAAACAACATACAGTTAGGTCTTGTTTTTTAATCAAGTCCATGTCTTTTCATTGGAGACCTGAGACCATTTACATTCAATGTTATTACTAATAGATGTTTGTTAATTCCTGCCATTTTGATTTATGTTTAATTTCATCCTATTTCTCGTTTGCTTACACTTTATACTTTGAATGAGCTTTGTTCATTTGTGAACTCTGGGATTTGTTTTTTATTTCCTCTGTGTGGAGTATTTTGTTAAATAAGTTCTGAAGTTTGGTTGTCATGAAGTTTTTAAATTGCAGATGGACATAGTACCTATTTATTTATTTATTTATTTTTATGTGGTGCTAAGAATTGAACCCACTGCTTCACACATGCTAGGGGCTCTACCACTGAGCCACAACTCCAGCTAAAATTTTTTTAGTTTCTGTTTATCTTGGAAGATTTTTATTTGTTCTTTGATTTCTGAATGACAGCTTTGCTGGAAACAGCAGTCTTGGTTCCAGTTATTTTCTTTCAGAACGTGGAACACATCTGGAATTCTAGAATCCTGGAACAGAACTGCAATTTCTAGAGGAAGTCTTGCACAGCACTTGTGGTTAATTTCAGTCCAATTCAGTTTTTAGCATAGTAGTAGCTACCCATCCAAAATATTCCAGCCCCATACAGGAAGTTACGCAAGCATTCCAGTAGCAGCTTGAACACAGCCTGCTTGAACCAGGGTGGGCAAAAGAGATCCTGTCCTGCACATATCAGGAATCTGTTTTCTGCTCCCTAATGACTGCCTCAAATCACAAAGATGCAGTCAAAGAGTTAAAAACCCTGCAAAGTAGACAGGCAATATGCCCTGAGTGGTTGAGCCTGCAGAGGTCCTGGGAAGCCAGGTGGCCACATCCACTCATCCACAATCCTCTGAAGATCTTAAGCAGTCCACCTGAGTGGCTTGGTCCATCTGCCAAGGCCCATAGGAAACAGATGGGCAGACTTTCCCACTTCCCTCCGCCCACACAAGCAACTAGGCAACCGATCCTCAACAGGTGGTCTCAAGTCCCTAAGAAGACACCTGGATAGCCTTCAGGGATACCAGGCACACCACTTGGGCCCATAATATAGCATGCCCCAAATGGTTCCCAGGCACTGACAGGCCCTTTGCCCCACCAGGCACACCATATTACAACCACCTGGGTCCACCAGAGTGGCCCCACCCCTGCACAAACCTCAAAATTATGGCTGCATCATCTCTGCTGACATGCTAGCTGTGCCTTGCCTGCATGGGCCCAGTGAAGCAGCCCTGCCCACATGCAACCCACAGAATTGGATAGGTATCTCACAGCAGCAGATAGGAACACAGTACATAAACCCAACCAATCTAAGAGAGCTGCATCCCAGCTAGTGAAGCAATCTTAGTAGCCTAGGCCACTAAGATATCTGCAGGCCTTGGCAATGTTTATTATAACTGAAGAAACCACATGGATACTACCTACTACACTGTGCCCACCTGAGTCAAAATCATATGGCTTAGAAACCAAAACCTTAGGACACATCACCAGAAGAATGTCTTTTACTGTGAAAATCATATAAAATTAATATAGGCAACCTATCCATCAGATACACTAATGTCAACATAGGGACATGAGAAGCATAAAGAAACAAGATAATATGATGTCTTAAAAACAAAAAAAAAAAACCCAGAAAACCACTAACTGTAGCACCATACTGCATAGAAAAAGAACTGACAAACTTCCTGATAAAGAAGTCAAAATAATGACTTTAAGGAAATCAACCACATATAAGAAAATACACAGACAGTTCAATGAAATTAGGAAGACAATTCATGATCTGAATGAGAAATTTAGCAGAGATAAGGGGAAAAGGGCCAAATAGAAAATTTGGAGCTGAAGAACTCAATAAATGAAATAAAAAATACAGCTGAGATCCTCAACTGTAAAACACATCGAACAAAAGAAACAATTTCTAAGCTTAAAAATAGGTCTTTTAACACAATCACACAAAATGAAAAAAAAATTTCTTTTTTTTCCCCTAAAGGACAAAAAACAACAAAAAAGCCTAATGGGACACTTCTAAGTGAGCAAATACTTGCAGTGGCAGTATTCTACAAAGGAGTGAAGGGGAAAGGTATAAAGAACCTAATTAACAAGACAATACCTGAAAACATTCCAATTCTTGGGAAATGTATGAATATTCAGATCCAAGAAATTTAAACTTATGAGGTCCTAAGCAACTGGAGGGGGGGTGTCTCTGAATAAAATATAAAAAAGGGCTGGGAATGTGGCTCAGTGGCTGAACACCCTGGGTTCAATCCCAGGTTACAAAAATAAAAAATAAATTAAAAAAAATAAATTAAAAAAAGGAAGAAAAGAAAAAGTAAATGAAAGGATGGGGAAAAATATGCATGCAAGAAGTAACCAAAAGAGAGAAGGGTTGCTATGCTGCTATCAGACAATATAGACTTTAAATTGAAAGATTACAGGAAACAAAGGACACTACATGTTAGTAAAAGATTCAACAGCAAGAACATGTAAGAATTATAAATGCTTATAAACCTAATGACAAACCACCAAAATTTGAGGCAAAAACTAACAAAATTGAAGGAAAAAATAGTTCTACGATAATAAGAGACTTCAATAGGCTACTCTCAATACTGGAAAGAACAACCAGACAGAAGAAAAGAAAGAACACACAATAAACCAATTAGACCTAACAGACATTAAACACTGTACCTTACAATCACAGAACACATATTCTTCTCAAGAATACATGGGATATCTTCCAGAATATGACCATATATTGGGCAACAAAGTAAGTCTCAATAGATTTTAAAAGATATATAAAGTATCTTCTACAATGAGATGGAGTTAGGAATCAATAACAGAAAGAAAACTGGAAAATCCACCAATTTGTGGAAATTAAACACCACACTTTTTTTGTTGTTGTTGTTCTATTTAGTTATACATGACTGCAGAATGCATTTCAATTCACTGTACACAAATGGAGTACAACTTTTCATTTCTCTGGTTGTACACAATGTAGAGTCACACCATTCACGCAATTATACATGTACTTAGGGTAATGATGTCCGCCTCATTCCATAATCTTTCCCACCCCTAAACATAACACTTTTAAATAACTAATGCATCCAAAAAGAAATGAGAACAGAAATTTTTAAATACTTAGAGATAAATGAAAATGAAAACACAACATACCAAAACATAGGATGTAGTGAACAGAACTAAGGGTGAAATTCACAAGTACAAATGTTCACATTATAAAAGAAAATCTCATATCAGCAACTGAACTTTACAACTTAAGGAACTAGATAGAAGCAGATGAACAAATTTCACCCAAAGCTAGCAGAAGGATAGAAGTAATAAAGTTGAAAGTATAGATTACAAAAATAATAGAGGAAAAAAAGAGAAAAATCATCAAAACTCAAAGCTGATTCTTTGCAAAGAGCAACAAAATTAACAAAGTTTTGCTAGAGGAATTAGGAAAAAGGAGAGAGAAACTTTACTTACTAAAATTATTCTCTCTTCATCTAGGGATCAAATGCAGGGCCTCATACATGCCAGGTAAGCACCCTACCACTGAGCTACACCAACTCTCAAATTATGAAAATCGGATATGAAAGTGGAGGAACATTACTACCAATTCTTTGGAAATAAAAAGGACTCTATGAGAGTACTCTGAATAACTGTATAGAAATAAACTGGATAACCTAGATGAATTAACAAATTTCCTAGAAACAGTCTACCAAGACTAAACTAAAAAGGAATAAAATCTGAGCAGATTAGTAACTAGTAAAAAGATTGACTAATCAAAAATCTTCCAACAAAAAAAAAGTCCTAGACATAACTAGTGAATTCTATCAATCATTTTAAAAACAACACGAAACCTTCTCAAACTTCTCTAAAAAAAATTGAAGAGGGAATATTCCCTACCTCTCTTTTTTTTTTTTTTTGGAACCAGGGACTGAACTCAGGGACACTCGGCCACTGAGCCACATCCCAACCCTATTTTTGTATTTTATTTAGAGACAGGGTCTCACTGAGTTGCTTAGGGCCTCGCTAAGTTGCTGAGGCTGGCTTTGAACTTGCGATGCTCCTGACTCAGCCTCCCAAGTCGCTTGGATTACAGGCGTGCGCCACCACGCCCGGCTCCCTACCTCTCTTATGAGGATAGTATTACACTGATATCAAAGGAAGACAAAGACACTGTAAGAAAACTACAGACTGATAAATCTATAAACACTATGTAAAGACCTTCAACAAAACAGTAGCAAAGGGCTGGAGTTGTGGCTCAGTGGTAGAGCACTTGCCTGGCATATGTGAGGCCCTGGGTTCAATTCTCGGCACCATGTAAATAAATAAAATGAAAGATTCATTGATAGTTAAGAAAAAAATAAATAAACAAACAAATAAAATAAAGGCATTCTGTTAATTTACAACTACAAAAAAAAATTTAAAAAAAAACAGTAGCAAAGCAAATTTAGAAGCATAAAAGGATTACATATCATGATATTCTTGAAATGAAAATTAATCAATGTAATACACCATATTAAAAGACTGAATGGAAGGAAAGAAAAAAAAACACAAGATCATCAATTCATACAGAGAAAGTATTTTACAAAATTCAATATTCTTTCTTGATTAAAAAACTCAACAAACTATAAATGAAGGAAATTACTTCAGCGTAAAAAAAGCCATACATGAGAAATCACAGAAAACATCATATTCAATGATTAAAAACTAGGGTTGGTGATGGAGCTCAGCGGTACAGTGTTTGCCTACCATATGAGAGGTATTGAGAAGAAAAAGTAAAAATTTTAAAAACTAAAATTTTTTCCTCTAAGATTAGTAATAAAACAAGGATGCCTACTTTCACCATTTCTATTCAACAAAGTACTTAATTGTTCTAAGCAAGCAAAGAAATGAAAGGCATCCAAATTGGAGAACATACATTATATGTTTTATATTGTATATAATAATCTGTTTGCAGATAATCTTATAGAAAACTTAATGATTCTAAAATATATTGTTAGAACTGATAAATGAATTCAGTAAAGTAGCAGGATACAAAGTTGACACTAAAAATCAGTTGCATTTCTTTTTTTTAATATTTTTTTAGTTGTAGATAAACACAATACCTTTATTTTATTTATTTTTATGTGGTGCTGAGGATCAAACCCAGTGCCTCACAGGTACTAGGCAAGCAGTCTAACACTGAGCTACAACTCCAGTCTATCATTTGTATTTCTACACACTAATAAAGAACAACCCAAAACACATAATAAGAAAACTCCATTTACTTCCAGCAACTTGGGAGGCTGAGGCAGGAGGATCTCAAGTTCGAGGCCAACCTTGGCAACTTAATGAGACCCTGTCTCAAAATTAAAAACAAAACAAAACAAAAAACAGAGCTGGCTGTGGAAGGAAGGAAGGAAAAAAGGAAAGAAGGAAGGAAGGAAGGAAATAAGCTCCATTTGCAGTCACATCATAAAGAACAGAATACTTAGAAATTAGCCAAGGAATTAAAAGATGTATAAAATGAAACTATGAAACACTGCCTAAAGAAACTAAAGTTGAAATAAACTAATGGAGACATATTCCATATTCAGACTGGAAGATTTAATATTGAGATGTCAATACTGCCAGGTGCGGTGGCGCACGCCTGTAATCCCAGCACTTGGGAGGCTGAGGCAGGAGGATTGAGAGTTCAAAGCCAGCCTCAGCAACTTAGCGAGGCCCTAAGCAACTCAGTGAGACCCTGTCTCTAAATAAAATACAAAATAGGGCTGGGGATGTGGCTCAGTGGCCGAGTGCCCCTGGGTTCAATCCCCAGTTCAAAAAAAAAAAAAAAAAGATGTCAATACTACCCAAACTTATCTCCAGATGCAAGGCAATTACTATTAAATCCCAATGACATTTTTTTTTTTTTTTTTGCAGAAACAAACCCACCCTAAAATTCACATGGAGTTTCAAGAGACCCTAAATAACTGAATCAATACTCAAAAATATGAACAAAGCTGGAGGATTCTCACTTTCTGATTTTGGGACTTGCTACAAGGTGTGGTAATAAAAGCAGTGTGGCACTGGCATAAAGAGAGACATAAACACCAATGGATTTTAGAGCCTTGAGATAAACTCTTGAACATATGATCAAATTTTTTTTGACAAGAGTGCTAAGACCATTCAACTGGGAAAGAAAAGTCTGTTCAACAAGTCATGCTAAGAAAATTGAATATGCACATGTAAAAGAATGAAACTGGACCTATACCTAATACCATATATAAAAAGTAATTTATAGGGGCTGGGGTTGTGGTTCAGTGGTAGAGTGCTTGCCTGGCATGTGTGAGGCCCTGGGTTCGATTTTCAGCACTGCATATAAATGCATACATACATACATACATAAAATAAAAGGTTCACTATCAACTAAAAAAAATTTTTTTTTAATTTAATTTCAAGCTAGACACAGTGGCTCATGCCTGCAATCCCAGTGTCTTGGGAGGTTAAGGCAGGAGGATTGCAAGTTCAAAGCCAGCCTCAGCAATTTATAAGATCCTACATAACTTACTGAGAATCTATCTCAGAATTAAAAAAAAAAAAAAATTTAAGGGTTGGGGATGTGGCTAAGTGGTTAAGCAACCCTAGGTTCAACATACATTAAAAAAAAAAAAAAGGGGGCTGGGGATATAGCTCAGTTGGTAGAGTGCCTGCCTCGTAAGCACAAGGCCCTGGGTTCAATCCCCAGTACCGCCAAAAAAAAAAAAAAAAATTTTAATTTAAGATGGATCCATGATCTAAAGGTAAGACCTAAACAATAACTCTTATTGTTTTAATTATAGTTTGCTTTTGAAGAAAATATAAGGAAAAAGCTTCAAGACATTGAATTTGTCAATCAATATTGGGCTATGACATTAAAGGAAAAGACAATAAAAGGGAAACAGATTAAACTTCATGAAAAACTTAAAATGTTGATACTATCAACAGAGTAAAAAGGCAACCCACCAAATAGGAAATTTATTTCTGATGCTGATGATTGAACACAAGGCTTTGTGCATGCTAGGCAAACACTCTACTACTGAGCTACATTCCCAGCCCATTCTTTCTTATTTTAAAAAAAAAATTAAATCCAGTATTTGATAAGGCATCAATACCCAGGATATATACAGAACTCCTAAAACTCAATAAACAACCAAAAAACTCATTTCAAGAACAGGAAAAGGACTTGATGTTTCTCCAAAGATGATGCACAAGTGTCTAAGAGGCACATGAAAAGATTCTCAAGGACATTAATCATCAGGAAAATGCAATCCAAAATTAGCATGGGATACCATCTCACATCCATAAGATGATTACTACCAAACAAAAAACAAAAGCATTGGCATGGAAATGGAACACATCTTCACTTTTCATGGTGATGCAAAAGGGTATAGTTGCTGGAGGAAAGAAAAAAAATTAAAAACAGAATTACTCTGTGATCTGTTTTAATTCTTTGAAAGCAGGGTCTCAGACATATTTGTACATTCATGTTCACAGAGCAGCATTATTCACTAGAGCTAAAACCAGAAATAACTCAAATTCCCATCAATGGATGAATGGATAAGCAAAATGTGGTATTCCTTAAAAAGGAATTTTCTTTTTCCTTTTTAAAGCTGAGTAATATCCCATTATATGTTTATATGTATAAATAACACTATCAGACATATAGAATAGTCAAATTCGTAGAAAAAGAAAGTAGAATGGTGGTTGCTAGGGCCTGGGAGGAGTGATAAACGGATTGTTTAATAGATCCATCATTTCATACAATGAAAAGAGTTCTGAAGATGGATGGTAGTGATAGTTGCACAACAATATGAATGTACTTATTATCACTGTAGACTTAAAAATGATTAAAATTGTAAATTTTTTATTAGTTATATTTTACCACAATAAAAAAATGGAAGAAAATAAACAAATTACCATATGATCCAGCAATTCTACCTCTAATTATAAACTTTAAAAGAACTAAAAGCAGGGACTCAGATATTTATATAACAGTGTTCATGTGCTCTACCACTGAGCTACATCCTCAGTCTTTTTTAATTTTTATTTTGAGACAGGTCAGCCTCAAACTTGCAATGCTCCTGCCTCAGCCTCCAAAGTTGCTATGATTGTAGGCGTGCACTACCATGCCCAGCCAAAAGTCCATATCCTAAAATTGTGGTCCCCAGTCTATGGCACTATTGGGAAATAGTGGAACCTTTAAGGGGTGGGACCTAGTGGGAGAAAGTTAGGTCTTTGGGGATGTGCCCTTGAAGAGTATCCTGGAGATATAGTCATGATTTTATATAATAATGTGAATACACTTAATGCCACTGAGATGTATGCTCACAAAAGAATGATAAAATGATAAATTTCAGTTATGTATACTTTACAGTAAGGTCAGAAGACCAATTTTAATTTATTCTAAGCAAAAGTATTCCATGATACTCCTCTAATAAGGAGGAGAAGGAAAAAACCGTGACCAAAGGGCAACATAATAAAAACATTCAAAAGGATAAAGAAAAAAAAAAGTCCCATCTTCTTGGGAAACAATAAACCAGGTTTTCTGAAAATCTAAATTTTCCAAATGTCATGTTTCTAAGGGAAGGGAAATGAAGTGTTAATCTACATTTTTAATGCCATGTTTCTTTTAACACATGATCAAGACTAGTTCAAAATTATTTATAGAAAGGAATGTATTTAAATTCAGAAAATCCTCACTCTTAGTATGAAAATAAACAAACATTATATTCACAATTCCAATGAGAAAACTTTCAACAGCTCTCACTGAATGAAAGCAGAGCCCACTCTGTCTCATGTCTATAAGAATGAATGCCAGTATGTAGAAACGGGCCACATGGGTTCTCCCAACAATTTGGCAGCTACCTCTCACAAAACCCAGGTGTTCTCCACTTGTTGAAACATCAACACTCCCAAACCAGATAAAGTTGTTTGCAGCAACAAAAGGATTCTTTTTGTCTTAAAGAGTTTCCTTTAAGGAATTGAAAATGTTCTTTTAAAATCTGGCATTTAATAGCAGTTCTATTTATGGCAGTTTGAATTACAGACAACCGTTTAGAAATACAGACTATATGAGGCACACTCAAGCTAATTATAAAATGGGGGACTATATTTATAGTCAACAGCAATCACATTAGGGCTTTGAATTTTTTTTTTTTTTTTTTGAGATTTTCAGCAAGATGAATCATGTGGACCCACTTTAAATAAAACAAAGTACTAGAAAAGGATGGGGGGAAAACATGTAATACTAATGCCAAGAATATTCTTGCTCAAAGGCATCACCCTGAGCGCCAATGAATAATAGGAAATGGGATTGTTTACACTGGAAAAAAATGCCCTGATCAGATGGGAAGTTCTTACTTAAGAGTGGCTTAAAATGCCAGGCAATACTGTGAACTTAGATCATTTCTAAGAACAAAATTGATTTTTAGATTAAAAAAAAAAACCTAACTTTTCCACACATGAAGTCTAGTATTAAGGAAAATAATTTCAACTTCTATATGGGTTATGTCCAATTAATGCCTTCTATAGAGTTAATACCCAAAGAGCTGGCAACAAAGCCAACTGTTGTACATGGGAGTCTCTTGGCCTACTACACTATGAAGTTGAAAGACCAAAGACTTTTTCCCCACCTGCCTTGCAGCTAGCATGCAAATTCCACTGATCTATCTACCCACCCCAGACTCTCAACAGGGAACAAATGTTGCAAAACAGAGAATTTCCACTAGGCACGTTCCCAGCTAACAGCAGTTTCTAGCAGTGTTTCTGAGGGAGCAACAGAAGCAGACCTGTGGCAAAGTCCAGTCTCTATAGATAGCCAGCACCGTCGGTGGTACAAGGTGGTGGCTCAGTTCTATGGCATGATTTCAGTCATTATATTTGACTAGTTAGCCCAAATGATTCCAGAACTCTTCTGGTGATTCTGTGAGCTAAACTCTTTATCTGCTTAAATCAGTCAGGAAATCTGACTAACAGACTTATATTCAAATTCTGGATCAGTAAAAGAGGGGTAATACATACCTTAAAGGTAGCTGGAAGAACAATACTTTCACTTTTTTTTAAGTGGGACTGAACCCAGGTGCACTTTACCACTGAGTTACACCTACAGCCTTTTTTTTTTTTTTTTTTTTTTTTTTGTTACAAAAAAAGGGACTTGTTAAATAACTGAGGCTGGCCTTAAATTTGCAATCCTCCTGCTTCAATCTCCCAAGTTGCTGTGCACGTGCCACCACACCAGGATTAACTTGAATGTTAAAGCCCTTTGTAAGCAATAAGATATATTACCACAATTTACTTAAATTTAACTATATGTCAGGCCCTATATAAAGCATCAAACATCTCATGAGTAGGAAAAACAATAGAGGCTGGGGATATAGCTCAGTTGGTAGAGTGCTTGACTTGCATGCACAAGGGAGTGCCATTATTAATGTTAACTATTGTTTTTCTTTTTTTTTTTTTTTTTGGTGGTGCTAGGGATTGAACCCAGTGTCTTGTGCATGATTATAAATAATCATGAAAAAATTGCAGTGATGGACATAAGTGCTGGACCTAACAAAAAACATTGTGTTATTTTTGTTGACAGAAATATTATTGCAATTTGAGGGAGAGCTCTGGAATCATCAAGAGACTCTAGTGTACATGATTTGACAACTTATTTTAGGAATTAATTTAGAACATCACCTTCCTCTTAATTTATGCTTAAGCTGTGCTTATTTGAGATTTGGTAATACTTTGGAATAACATTTTCAGTAGTAATACAGCTCATTTATAACTAAGTCCTTCCCTCTGTAGTCTACATTTCCGGACCACACTTGACTGAAGGATATCTTTTGGCATTTACCACAGAAACTTTTTTGTATGCTGAAATGCCTGTTCTTTCTCCAGTTACCCTACAAGGTCCTTGAGAGAAGGAATAAGGTATTGTTATCTCTGACTCATACAAATTAGCTCTCCATAGATGTCTCCATAGATGTCTGTTTCATATACTGAGGAATGCTTGTATTTGAATGAGTTCTACACACACACACAATCCGTGCTTGCTATTGTTTGAATGTTTTCCTGCAACATTCTGCAGTTATTGCCATTCTAATAGTATTAAAGAGGTAGGGCCTTTAAAAGGTAATGAGGTCATGAGGGCTTCTCCCCTCATGGAATGGGTTTAAGTGCTCTTATAAAGGGACTTGATGGAAGGAGTTCCCTTTTTGCCCTGTCTTCTGTCATGTGAGGACACAGCATTCAAGGCACTAACATGGAAGCATAGACTGTACCCTCACCACACAACAAATCTGTATGCACCTTGAACTTGGACTTCCCAGCCTCCAGAACTATAAAAACTAAATTTCTGTTCTTTACAAATTTTCCATTCTCAAGTTCTCTGTTACAGCAGCACAAACAGACTTGCTCCCTTGAGACCTGACAAAAGAGCCCTAATAACTTCTAAGAGGCTCAAGAGCCTTGTTACTTAATTCCATTGCCCCCAAAACAAAGTTCTGAATTTAAATTTTACTCTGTTCTTATCTCTTCAAAGAAATGAACTCATTCCTGTCTCTGAAGTAAACTTACGTCACCCACATTTGAAGATATGGGCTCTTCTTGTGCAAGTACTGAATGAGTCCTTATCTATAAATCACTTGACTGCAGCCTTTTGAAAATTCAGCAAAGGCAGTTATATAGAACTACAAGATAAAAGTGATACCAAAGGTCAACAAAACCAAGCATTAAACTCTGTTCCTTCCCCCTAGCAACTACATAAAAATACACACAAAATATAGACCTCATCATCACTAAGTCAAAGCTTGATCTAGGGTCATTAAATCATATATTCAGCAGGTCCATTAGTTGGTTCTCTGACCTCTGGCCTCAAGTTCACTGAGATAACATATCTGAATCCCTAAGTGGCCATAAACACAAGATTTCCTATCCCAGAGCTGACAGATTGGGTTTCTACATTCCAAATCCATCAAGTAAGCGTGTTACTGCCTTTGCTGTAGAAGATATCCAAGTTATAAAAATTCAAACTTTCCCCACTATCCCTAAAGCGCACAGCTGTAAAAACATGCTCCTTTATGGAACGTGTTGGCTGATAATATGCAGGAAAAAAATCATGTACTTATTTGTTACTCTTTTCTCATTTTGTACTTCAGTTTCCCCAGGAGCAGGAATATGCCCCACTGGGGCCTAGGGAGAAAAGGGCCATCATAAGAAGGAATCCTTGATGTGCCCAAACCAAGGAGAAAGCATCTGGAATTACCAAAGGGAAGCAAGCAGAAGCAATATGCTTCTCGTAATGACAAACATACTACCAATGTGATACAAAAATTGAGTAATCTAAGATCATGAATATATTTTGAATAGAATACATCTAATTTTATGATGAAATTAATATAATTAAAGTTAGGGTAACAGACTTGTAAACTGGTTGGACAGATTTTTAATAGCCGTTTGTCAGGAAGGGTCTTTAATAATTCTCTGAGCTGCAACAACCTTATCGGACAAATGAGGTAAATACCTACCTACCACAACAGTTTACAAGGACTAAATGAGATATATAGCCAGGTGTAATGGCACATGCCTCAGGAGGCTAGACAGGAGTATCGAGAGTTCAAAGCCAGCCTCAGCCATGGTGAGGCACTAATCAACTCAGTGAGATCCTGTCTCTAAATAAAGTACAAAATAGGGCTGGGGATGTGGGTTTAGTGACCGTGAGTTCTATCCCTGGTACCAAAAAATGAATGAATGAATGAATGAATGGATGAATGAATGATGAATGAATGGATGAATGAATGAATGAATAAGATATATAAGACCTTGAAACCAAAAAAGGGGGGAAGGGAGGAAATAAAATGTGGCTGTTACTATTAATAAAAAAGTAAATAGGTCCAAATCTCCATCATGTTGGCCTAAGACCAGATTTCCTTAACATTACTCCCAAAGCACAAGAAATAAAAGCAGGAATCCATGATTGGGATAGAGTCGAACTAAAAAGCTCTTTCTCAGCAAAGGAAACAATCAGCAATGTGAAGAGAGAGCCTTCAGAGTGGGAGAAAATCTTTGCCACACACACTTCAGATACAGCACTAATCTCCAGAATCTACCAAGTACTCAAAAATCTTTACACCAAGAACACTAATAACCCAATCAATAAATGGGCCAAGGAAATGAACAGACACTTTACAGAGGAAGATCTACAAGCAATCAACAGATTTATGAAAAAGTGTTTAACATCCCTTGTTATAAGAGAAATGCAAATCAAAACCACCTTAAGATTTCATCTTACCCCAATTAGAATGTCTTTTATTAAGAATACAGGCAACAACAACAGGTGTCGGCGAGGATGTGGGGAAAAGGGTACACTCATACATTGCTGGTGGGAGTGCAAGTTGGTGCAGCCACTCTGGAAAGCAGTGTGGAGATTCCTTAGAAAACTTGGAATGGATCCACCATTTGACCCTGCTATCCCACTCCTTGGCCTATATCCAAAGGACTTAAAATCAGATTACTACAGTGATGCAGCCACATCAATGTTCATAGCTGCTCAATTCACAATAGCTAGATTGTGGAACTAACCTAGATGCCCTTCGATAGATGAATGGATAAAGAAACTGTGGTATATATACACAATGGAATATTATTCAGCCATAAAGAAGAATAAAATTATGGCATTTGTAGGTAAATGGATGATGTTGGAGACTGTTATGCTAAGTGAGATCAGCCAATCCCAAAAATCCAAAGGCCGAATGGTCTCTCTGATAAATGAATGATGATGCATAATGTGGGGGGGAAGGGTGGCAAGAATGGAGGTAGGACAGATAGCATAGAGGGAAGGGTGGGGTCGGGGTGGGGGGGTAAGAAGAATAACAGAATGTGTGATAGACATCATTGCCCTGTGTACATGTATGAATGCACCGATGGTGTGACTCTACTTTGTGTACAACCAGAGAAACAATAGCTGTACTCCATTCATGTTCAATGGATCAAAATTAAATGAATTAAAAAAAAAAAAAAAAAACCTAGGGACATAGCAAACACCTGGAAAAAAAGAAAAAAATAAGACTGTGTGCACCCAAAGCATTTCTTACGTGCAACTTCTAAAAACAGTAATGAGGGCTGGGGATATAGGTTAGTTGTAGAGTGCCTGCCTCACAAGCACAAGGCGCTGGGTTCAATCCCCAGAACCACACACACACACACACACACATAATAATAATAATAATAATAATAATAATAATAATAATAGTATCTAAATATATATTCTGGAACTTTTCTATTCACTAAGAATAAAAAGTATGTGGCAAGTTTTTCTATCCTATCAATATTCACATATATAATTTTCACTATAAAGACAGGATAAAACTAAATTATACATCAGAAGGAAACAAATACTTTAAGGAAGGAAGCAAATACTATAAGTCATATATATGTTTGTTTTCATATTAACTGAAGAAGGTTAATAGTTGAAATTGTTACAGAATTATTTAAGGGAGTCTTTTGGTGCTGGGGATTGGATTCAGGACCTTTTGCATGCTAAGCATTAACTCTACCATTGAGCTATATTCCCAGCCAAGGAATTCTTTCATTATAAAACAAATTAAAAGAATAAGTGAAGATTATATAAAATCAAATCTGAGTATATGTGAAGGAAGAGAATCTAATTAATCAAATTTGTCCAATAAACAAGCAGATTGCTTTGTATGACAATGGGTTATTTGGGATTAGATGTTGGATAAAATTAATATTAGAAGTCTACTTCCATGAGATACTCCACAAAACACACAAGTGAGGAGCTCTGCGATAAGAATATTAGATGATCTGGCTTTTTAAAGTACCTTCCACCTCCTTAGATTCTATAATCCTTAAACACTACAATATACAACTAATTCTCCACAGTAGGGTAGAGTTTCCTTCTAATAATGTCCCTAATAAAAGAAAGGTCTCCAAATTCAAGTAAGATAACAGATTTGCCCCTCAATTCAAATATGACAGAAGCTGAATTAATGAATATCATGATTCTGAAGCATGTTCTGTTTTCCTCTCTTTTGAATGCTTTTTCCTCCTTGGATGTTCTGCTTATAATCTATTCAAGCTAAGTACATAAACATTCATTAATCTCTTCTAGAAATCTATAACAAAGGAAAAAAACTCAGATGAAAATTTATATACCAAGTTTTTTTTCACTACAGTATTATCTTACTACCCAAAACATCCTCCAATGATTGTTAATCTAACACATTTACACAAAGAAATGTAACGTAGTTATTAAAATGGTGTTTTCAAATTATATTCAATGACATGAAAATGTCACAATTTAAGTGAAATTGTGATATACAATGCAGATTCAGTATGAATCTAATTATAAAGTAAATATATGCCTGATATATGTTCAAATTAAAAGGAAAAATATAACAAAATGTCAGCACTAGCTATATCTATATGGCAGAATTTTTATAATTCTGTTTTCCAAATTTCTTTAAATAATCATATATTCATATTGTGAATGGGAAAAAAATGAACAAAAAAGCTATGTTATGGGGCTGGGGTTGTAGCTCAGTGGTAGAGCCCTCACCTGGCACACGTGAGGTACTGGGTTTGATCCTCAGCATGACATAAAAATGAATAAAATAAAATAAAGGTATTGTGTGTCCATCTACAACCAAAATTTTTTTTAAAAAGCTATGTTATGGTTATCTTGGATTTGTAACTCAGAAAGCAAAACAAATCCTTTAAAAAGGAGAAGACTGGTATTTATTTATTTTTAATATTTTTTAGATGTAGACAGACCTTTATTTTATTCATTTATTTATATGTGATGCTGAGAACAGAACTCAGAGCCTCACACATGCTAGGCAAGCACTCTGCCACTGAGCTATAGCCCCAGCCCCCAGGAAGCCTGGTATTTAAAAAAACAAAAACAAAAAAACTCCAAGTTTTTGCATCTGACCACATGTTTGAGATGGTTGCTAAGCACACTGTTGTCTTTAAATTAATCAATAAACAAGGAACAGCTGGAACAATATCCAGTTTTATTGAGGATGCAGAACAGGAACTCTCATACCTATTTAGTAAGGATATAAATCAACATAATCACTTTGAAGAGTAAATTGACTGTGCCGAGTAAAGTTGAAGATACGTATGCCCTACTACACATTAATGTTCCTTGTCATATATACCCTAGAGAACATTAATACATGTGCAAAAGGAGATGTATATAAGGATATAAACTGCAAAAATTGCTTAACAGTCAAACTATTGAAAACATCCCAAATATTAATAGAACGATTGATAAATATACTGTGAAATATTAATTCAATGGAATACTATACAGTAGTAAAAACAAACAAGGCACATATCAACATGGGTTAAATTTAAGTAAAAGAAGAAAAAAGAGGTGTATGAAGGATACATATGGTATGATACAATTTATATAAAGTCAAAACAAATGAATATTATATATTGTTTAGAGATACATAAATATAGAGCAAATAGCAAAGCCATGAAGGAAAAAAAACGAAACAAAACAAGGGTATGATAAATACCAAAGTCAGATTAATGATTTCCTATAGAGTGGGAGGGAGAAGGAAGGAATATCTGGGAATGTTGAAAAGGATAGGAAGAAGCCAGATGTGGTGGAGCATGCCTACCATCCCAGAGGCTCAGGAGGCTAAAGCATGAGGATGGAGAGTACAAAGCCAGCTTCAGCAAAAGCAAGTTGGTAAGCAACTCAGAGAGACCCTGTCTCTAAATAAAATAAAAAATAGCACTGGGATGTGGTCAGTGGTTGAGTGCCCAAGTTCAATCCCAGATATAAATAAATAAATAAATAAATAAATAAATAAATAAATAAATAAATGAGGGCTGGGGATATAGCTCAGTTGGTAGAGTGCTTGCCTCGCAAGCACAAGGCCCTGGGTTCGAATCTCCAGTACCACAAAAGGAAAGAAGGAAGGAAGGAAGGAAGGAAGGAAGGAAGGAAGGAAGGAAGGAAGGAAGGAAGGAAGGAAACAAACAAAAAAGGATAGGAAGAGAGCTTTTACATTTACTTGGAAGTATTCTCCCATGCTCCTGGTGGGGAGATCTGAAGCAAATATGGCAAAATATTAAAATCTGATAAAGTTGGTGAATAAATACACAAACTTGTTTTTTCTATATGCTCAGATACGTCAAATGAAAAAGAAATTGTAAGTAGCAGCTAGCAAATCTCTATTAAGGGCAAGTTCTCTACCCGCAACAGTAATCTTAAACTCTTTGGGGTCTGAGACTCATCTGCAAAGCTGATGGAAGCTATGGTTCTACCTCCTGACAAGGTTTGTACACTACTCCTCACCCTCATACCTTAGAAAATATTCAGGAACTATCCCTCTCTTTAGTCATGTGTTAACTTAAAAGGTTAGGGAAGCATTAGAAGAAACATTCTTATACTTACTTAAGCCTTAGAGAAAAACCAAGGTTCTATTAGGTAGATAATATTAGGCTGATAAAATTGAGGTTTGTTCATATTTCTCAAATTTCTCCTTTATTTGCACATCTTATTCAATAATATTTAATTTGGCCAATTTGGGTTCACATTTGGCTAATTATGCTTATCTGTTCCAATAAAGCACTGCACTGCTTTTGAAAAGTGCAGATGACGAAAAAACTGACACTTTCAACTAACAACTCAGTTGAGTATAAAGGAAAATGGCTGATCAGACCTAGAAGCCACAATGAAAGCGAAAGGTGGCAGTGTACCTAAATTGCTAGCTGGTCCAGAAGGAGTCTTTTGAAACTGAAAACTGTAAATGGATGTTAAATACTACAATTCAACATACTTTAAAGGTTTTTAACTGATGTAATCATCTCAGAGGGTCCTTCTCTTGGAAGTTCCAGATCTGTAGTAGCCAGAATTATACCAGAAATACCAAAGCTGTAAGCTTAATAATGCCATGCAAAATCTCCAGTTTGTTTTAATCTTTCATCACCTCCCTGGCTTCCATCTTTCCATTTCAATCCCAATATTTTCTTCATGCCTGCCTCTTCCTCTGTTCTCTCACTACTCCCACCTCCCTACAACTCTGCCTCCATCTCGGGGCCACCCATTTGACACCTCTCAGAAAAAGAGCCACCCACAGAACTGGAGAACTGGTGCAGACTTGAATAACAATGGGCTAGTTAAGAAGACATTTTGCACCTCACCCTCTCTTTCCTGGCAATGTACTTCTCTTCAACCATCTTTCCAAACTTTTTTTTTTTCCCCAATACTGCTTTCTGGTTTTTATTAAATCCATGCTGAATGATGAAATCTATGTGTAACAGTTCACATTTGGAATGTCTCACAAAGGTTCATGTGCTGAAGTGAAGGTTTGGCCCCCAATAAAGCAGGGTTCAGAGGTGGGGCCTTTGGGAAGGTTATTATACCATGAGGGCTTTAACTTCAATAGTTATGATGGAGTCATAATTTGATAGTAATCCTGGCAGAAACTGTGAGAAGTAGGACCCAGTTGAAGAGAGTGGGTCCTTGGAGGCGTGCCTTGAGGACTTTTATCTTTCTCTAGCCCCTTTGGTGCTTGTGCACATTCCTCCCTTGCCCCTCTCCCTCTCTCACTGCTTGCTGGCCACCATGAGGTAAGCAGGTCTTCTCCACCTCACCACAGGCTCAAAACAATGTATGTAGCTGACTTGGACTGAAACCTCTGAAGCCATGAAGTCAAAATAAATCTTGCTTCCTTTAAGTTTTTTTCCTCAGGCATTTTGTCACAACAATGAAAAGCTGACTAATACACTATGCTACATAGTAAATATACATATTCCTAAGACTTAGTGGGGTGTGGCTTTCCAAGATTTTTTTCCAGTGCTAGGAATTAAACCCAGGGTCTCACATATGTTAAGCAAACACTCTACTACTGATCCACATCTCCAGACCTTTCCAAGATCTTTATGCAAACAAACACAATTGTGCTGCTTAGTAATACTATAAAAAAACACATTGTTTTTGGTGTCCCCTGTTCCCTCAGAGAAAGTTTGGAAGAGTAAGGGCTTCTCCTGACCAGAACAGAGACTGCAGGCACTACTATTATTTAGTGGGCAGGGAAGCTAACCAATTCCAATGCAGAGCACACTGCCACACTATGAAGACTGGTACATTCAAAATGCCAGTAGTGTCCCCAACCCATTCCCTGACTACTCTTATGAAACACTGGATCCCAGACATTCATTTAGTCAGATAACTCCAGCTAATTTTAGTAAGTATTTGGCAAACCTTGACATTTCCTGGCTTTTTAGGAAGGTATAAAATCAGTCTTCTGAATTTGGCTGCCCAAATTCCCAAAATGGCATAGAATTCTTGGAACAGGGAAGCAGGTGGTCATGTACACTCCACAAAGTCTGCAGTATTACCTCCTGGTGTTTGGAAAGGCTGGTTTAAAAGACTCTATTTTGAGTTTGATATCACTGTATTTTAGAGACTTCTTCACTCAGACTTAATGCAGCACTATAGTGAGCCAAAAGAGCAACAGGGGCCGTTCTTGAAAACTAGTCAAAGCAGTTACACAACCCTCCACAGGGATCTGAGAACAACAGCCCTCAGAGAGAGGGTGGGAGGGGCCTGGTAAACATCTCTTTCTCTCTTCGGTTCATGTTCTAACTCAGATTCCTTCTGATAAAACAAGCATGGCTTTTATATCACGTTAATTCTTTTTGTAACAAGCAACTCATTCTCACATTCCTTCTACAGCTTATTTTTCCCCCATAATCTTCACCCTTTGCCCGCAATTCCTCCTCTCCGCCATGTTGTACTGTTTGTATGGAAAAAAAATTTTTAAGAGTTGCTTCTTGCCAAATGTGACATCAACTCATTCTTATTTAGTGATGTCCAGCAAGAACTTGCTCTCCCAAAACGTTTGTTCAGTTTTGAAGCAACAAGATGACTAACTGCATTCTGTTTTCCCTGTTGCTCATTTTTGATGCATTTGTGCATCTTCTGAAACAAATGACTTACCTCTTTTGTATTACCCAAGGCACATACATGTATATAAAGATCTTTCCAAACAGCTTCAGTGAGACAAAGCATTGCCTCTGAATTACTAGGAAGGAAAAAGATAACATGATAACAAGACAACTTGGTGGTTTTAACCTCCCTAAAACAGATATCTCCGGGGGCTGGGGTTGTGGCTCAGTGATAGAGCACTCGCCTAGCACATATGACACACTGGGTTCAATCCTCATTACCATATAAAAGTTACAAAAAAAGTCATAAAAAATAATAATAATATGTATGTATGTATGTGTGTGTGTGTGTATATGATTTCAGCAATGAGAAAGGGCTACAGATATTAAAACCTAAAAATTCTATTCCAGGTGGAGAATTTTGTAACTTGGTGAGGGGAAAAAAAAAGAAATAAAATAGTAAAACAGACATATTTAACATATTGGCAAGGGACTAGGAAAAAACTAAAAAGCAAACAATTTTCTTGTACATGTATAATAAGCTAAAATTTAGAATTATTTTCAGATAGCTCATTGGGAAAATCGGTGTTCTTCTTCAAATGTGTTCTATTATGATGGAACTACCAAACTATGTCAGGTAGTAACCCTCCCTCATGAAAGTCTTCTTTAAAACCCTTCCCATTCCATTCTTCTGTTTAATTAAAAGGTACAACTAGAAAGACCATTATTCCCTACTTCTCCTTCCTTCAGTGAGCAACACTAGCAGCAAACCTGACTTAATTATAATGCAAAAGTTAATTTCAATGTGGACTGTTCTTGGGCACCAATGCCATTCTCACATTCCAATATCTGCTGACCTGATCCACATCCAAAAGGTTGTGAAATGACATTAACATTTTCCTTTTTCATCCTCTAGAATATCAAGGCATTTTCAGGTTTCCAGTGCCATCCTGGAGGTGTTAGTTTAGATCCAACTGACATCTAGAAATGCTTTAAGAGGGGCCATTTAGACCTCAGAAGTCTTTAGGTAGACAACTATCTATTTTGGGGGTTCCAAAGTTGTCTAAGATACAAAGTTTCAAATACAATAAGGAAAGAACAGGAAAACATATCTTTCTGAGGAACTACAACTATTTAACAAACCAAATCCCTAGCTGGGGGTATACTTCAATGGTAGACACCTGCTTAGTATAGCTGAGGCCCTGGGTTCAATCCCTATGTGTACCACTCACGCACACACACATATCTACAGACAACAGTCTACAGAGAAAAAGAAAATCATAGGTTTGTGGGGCTGCTGCATGTGCATGTGTGCATGCGTGTTTTAAATTAGCCAGCAAAAGACAAAGGAAAAGGCCTTGAAAGTTATAATTATAGAAAACTGCTCAGGTGACTTCATCCCACCCACATGCTTTTGATTTTCAAAAAGTGATGAGCACTTTTTAAATTAGTATTCTGGAAGGGCTGCAGCTGTTCAGTACAGATTTCATATGCTCAGTTAAGAATGTTATTTTATCAACATAAAGGTCAATGGCTTCTAATTGAGGGTGGCAATTTCCAACATGAGTACCATAAATTCATATTAGTATTCACTTTTAGTTAAAAGATACAGACCCAGAAAATTGAACTACTTCTGAGCAAAATAATAGATTCATAATCCCCCATTCCCTCACAGGAGTTTTAAGCTGCCTTTCATAAAACATTGAATGTGTGTTAAGTATATCAACAAAGAAACATTTGCCATGAGCATGAGACTGCACTCAATGAACCCAGGGTCAAAACAAGTCAGAAAAACAGCATATTTGAAAGACATCTGCTGCTCCCATTCCCTACTACCCTTCTCTTCCCACCCACCCAGGACCACGTTCCTAAGTGGTCTCCTCCATAACGAGAGGGTCACTATAAGGGTGGTAGGGCAGGGAAGGTCCTGTGTGAATCATTGAAATGACTTTGACTAGTTGTGATTTCACAGAGTCAATTTAAAAAATTAATCTGTTTTCCAATTCTGCCAATATTCTGCTCCATGAATCAAGCAGACCTATGGCTATTTTTCTTTTTATTTCCCACACCAAATCTGCTAAATCCTGTCATTTCTTCTCTAAAAATGTCTCTCAAATTTGCCCTTCCTTCCACTGTCCCAGGCTTAGCCTAAACTAATCAGTTTGCTCATCAGCAGAAAACTACAAGTCTCCTAACTGCCCGCCCATCTCTGACCACTCTCACACTAATCATCCCAAAACCATAGCTTTCAACATATCAATACCATATTTCCTATTGCAACAAACAAAACTAAAACAGCAGTTGTAGTTTTATGGTATCACCTACAAATTCCTTTCCCTAGCCTAATATGAGCCTCCACAATCTGGGCCCAGCGTTGTTTTCTGACTTTACTTCCTTTTTTGGGGGTACTAGGGATTGAACTCAGGCACTCGACCACTGAGCCACATCCTGAGCCCTATTTTGTATTTTATTTACTTCTTATTCCTCCTTAGCATGCATCCTTCACTTCAATCAAGCAGATATTTCACTGTCTCTACCCCACCTTCCCAACTGCAGCACACTCAGGGTCCTTTACTCAAGGTCCTTTGCTCAGGATGTCTTTCCAGTCTAGGAATTTCTTCCTCCATTCTCCCAACCCAAGCCAATGAATCCCACCAAAATTCTGCCTGTCCCATTAGGTTCAGCTCAACTAATAATTCCTCTGGACAGCTGTTTCTATGATTATGGTACACCTCTTCCAGTGCAGTAAAAACAGTTTGTCCTTTAGAATACAACAGACCTGAGTCTAAATCTTGCTGGAAGCTAAGCAAATTGTCTAATGTCTCTGGAGCTCAGCATTACCTATAAATGAGGATGATGTTATTATCTCTTTCACAGGATTGTTTTGAATATTTAAAAAGATGGAGAAAAACTAGTATAGCACTTGGCACAGCGTAGTCACTCAACAAATGATAGGTATAACATTGTATGATATTACACTGATTCTAAATTATGAATGCTATGCTTTTAAAACCCTATGCTTTAAACTGATTATGATGCTTTGTTTTTTTCTATTAGCATGTAAAACTCCTCAAGAGCAAAAATTGTGTCACATCTAGTTATACCCCACTTTATCGGTTCAACTCTCTGAACATCCAAGAAAGAGGGAAAAATAAGTAAAATGTCTTATAGATCACCAAAATAGCTATCAGAAGTCCCATACAGTAATGCCTATGTATTTTGGTAGCAGGAAGCCCTTCAGACTGCCCCATAGGCCTACTCATTTTTATTTGGCCTTCCAAGCTGACAGCTGCAAATTAGGAAGTGACTAACACTTGCTAAGAGCAAGAGAGATGACAAAAAAACTGTAAGAAGGTAAGATATACATCTTATCAGTACAAAATTATAAACAAAATCAAGCCTAGTAACCAAAACTTCTGCTCTAACTGGAGTAGTGGCAGTTATTCCAGAGATAAAGTAGGCCTAATGTTCACAAATGGAGAGATAGACAAAGTTAAAATAATAGCCATCTAATTCCAAGGATTATAATTGCTCAAGAAAAATTTTTGCATGCAGCAATTGAGTCCCCAGTATATACCAATACATACTACATAAACCATACTGCTCACAAAAGTTGATTTTCCCAATAATTCTCAGGGAAGTCTTGGTGTCCTTATTTTACAGATAAGGAAAATGGGACGTCCTTGACGTTAAGTATCTTACCCAAAATCACATGGCCAATGTGTAACATTTTCCAACCCTGAACTAACTTCAAAGTCTGTACTCTTTTCCCATTATGCCAGATTGCCCATCCATACCCTTGTGAATTTTATGCAGTGATTCTAAATTATGATGGAGTATCATTCCAGTTCTGTTTAATATATCTAGTAATTAGTTTAAAACTAGACAAGATAGTATTGGGGTAATGGGAACAGCTTTTCAGAATAATCAGATCTAGGTTAAAATAGATTTTTAGTCACTTCCTAGCTGCACTACATTGAACAGATCATTTTCTCAATAAGCCATGACTAAAAAGTACCTATATAATAAGGCTGTTGCGGGAATTAAATGTGAGATGCTTCATGGAAAGTGCTTAGCTCACTGCCTGATGCACTGTAACTGCTCAATAAATATTACCAAATTATTATTATAAAAACTTCATCTCAAAACTCTACCTACTAATAATTTCTATTGGCTGCAGTTCTGATCAAAGAGACTTGAAAAATCAGATCGAATCCTTTATTTATTTGGCCACCATTTAACATTAGAAGACAGCTGTGTTCCCCTAAGTCACCTTTTATCCAAACTTAAACTCAACTGCTTAAAATCTTCTTTACATGACAAGGTTTCCAAACAATGACTTCTGGTCACTCTATTCAGGATACACTCTAGTTTATAAACATCTTCTGACACGTAACATCCAGAAAAATTCTCACAGGTATAGGAGATTGGTGCTGGGTACTGTTCCTACAACTACTCCTCCCACTTCTAAACTAGAGATCAATGAAAGCCCCCAATGAATTGTTATTGGGTCAGTTGTCCCAAATCCTGTCCTAATGCAGCTGATTGATTTAAATCTAATGCAGAGCTTGACATTTATTGCTTTCAAATGTTTTTTTGATTTCAACCTTCTTTCAAGTCTACTGAGATCATTTTGACCACTGGTTCTAGCATCCATTGTTAGTTTTTCCATCCAATATTTTATGATCCACAAATATGACTATATGCCTTTATCTCTTTACTTAAGGTCAATCAACAAATCTTTAATCAGTATGTATTATGTCCAGGGTCCTTTGCTAAGTATAGTAGGAGCTAACTCAATGATATAATGATGAATAAGGTAGAGATCAAGGTCAGAACCCCGAAGAATCTCACTTACAATCTTCTTATGGGCTTATCTTGGAATTTTTTAGTTTGTACAAGCCAAAACTGATTGAAGGCACAACAGTTTATAAATATTTGAAAAGGGAGCAAGCTATGAAGGTACAAAGAGTTGAAACCAATGAATGGAATGTTACAGTGATACACATTTTTGAAATCATCACCCTCTTTGAATTACCCCTGTACCTTTTTAAATTTTTTTGGCACCAGGGATTGAACCACTAAGCCACTTCCCAGTCCCTTTATTTATTTTGAGAGAGGGTCTTGCTAAGTTGTTGAGGCTGGCTTTGAAATTGCAACCCTTCTGCCTCAGGCTCCAGAGCCACTGGGATCACAGGTGGGCACCTTCATGCCCGGCTCCTATGCTCCCCCCCCCTTTTTTTTTTTTTAAATATTCTTTTAGTTGTCAATGGACTTTATTTTATTTATTTGTATGTGGTGCTAAGAATCGAACCCAGTGCCTCACAAATGCTAGGCAAGTGCTCTAATACTGAACCACAACTCCAGCCCCTCTGCTCCCGTTTAATGTGACTACTTTTTCTGTATCTAAGCTTCTGGCACCCTCCTATTCTCCACAATGGTGTTTTAATAATTTCACCTACAAATTATTTCAATACTCTGGACAGGAGAGGTGGGAAAAGAGTGGAAGGAAGAACAGAGATGACAAAAACCAGAAATCAATGCTTTTTGATTAGCTAAGTGCACTTATAATGATCTTCTATCTGGGATTTTAGGGGTGTCTTATCAATTCCAGACAATTATCTTTTGTCTTGACAAAAAACAGGGAAGCAAAAACTATGTTAAATAGTTCTGCTCTGTCATACATTAACATGATGTCAGCTAGCCCAAGAAACTGACCATACCTACTTATTACTGCTTTTGCTCTAACCATAAATTTCAGTTTCTCAATTCCTTCATTCCCTAAATCTCGGAACTCTCCATCTAACCGAGCTTTCACATATCTTGACGCTATTCATTCAAGTCTGTATCACTCTTGTATATCTGTGTTTTGTTACATCTGCTTCTTTCTACATTTAGAACTCATTTTTTTTCCAAGCTCGGGAACCCAGGACCTTGCAAATGACAGGCAGGTGCTATACTATTAAGCTATACTCACAGCCCTAGGATACATACTTTTAAAATTAGACATTTTGGAAGGTTCTCTGAACAGTCACAATGGTCATCTCAACATTCATCTTCCTCCCCCCACCTCATTATAATGATTTGAAGATAAGTCATCAATTTGGGGATGGTCAAAAAAAGGATGAAGGAGATGGGTTAAGAAAAACCTATATTCTAGTGGAGTGAACCATTAGAATATAAGTTCTGTGAGATCAGAGATGGTATATTTTGCTATTTGCAGAAAAAAGGAATAATCATACATAATCTTAAAAGAATGGTAAGAAGAGAGCTTTTAAATAAGGCAGAATAGCAGGAGCAGAAGTGTGGAGGCAGTAAAGAAAGGAAGCAGTCCATTATGGCCTGGAGCTCAAGACACAAGCAAGCAGTAGGAAATGAGGATATCAAGACTGCTTGAAGTCTCTGCAACCAGCTGAAGCTTTCATACCCAAATCTGGTAGCCACAAGCCACCAATAAAACATTCTGGGGAGAATTCACATATCTTGAAGTAGACTTAAGATACATTCCAGCTGGTAAACAAAACTAATTAGAGGCTGGAGATACAGCTTAGTGGTTGAGTGTGTGCTTAGCACAAGTAAGGCCTTAGACTGTCACCAGCACCAAAGGGTGAAAAAAAAACTAATTAGAAAGAATTATAAATGTGTGTTAAAAATATTTGTATGAGGCTAGGAAAATAACTGGGTAGAGATAGTTAATCTTTCTACATATTAGCTGAACTCAAAGAACTTGCTTCAATAAC
Source organism: Glaucomys volans (assembly GCA_020662805.1). Taxonomy (NCBI): domain Eukaryota; kingdom Metazoa; phylum Chordata; class Mammalia; order Rodentia; family Sciuridae; genus Glaucomys; species Glaucomys volans. Next base: position 12,490 of record JAJEJO010000607.1, on the reverse strand, counting down.
CTGTATCCTATCCCTGTGCTGGGATGACTGAGACTCAATGAGTGTTACCAAAGTAAAAATAGAAATGAAACAAGGCCAAAATAAATAGGCCCCAGAACTGTAGCTTCTTGCCAGAATTTACTACAAATGGACAACTGATTTCAACCATTGCTAAAAGAATGACTTAGTTTCTAACCAAAGGGAATTAAGCTCATGTCTGGGCACTTTTTTTTTTTTTTCCTCATTTCCATCTAATGCTTTTCATGTGTGAAGCAACCTGGATAGTCTGTTTCTGTCTCTTCCAGCATATTGTCAGGAAATGGGAAGAACTGCAGAAAGATAGGTTTATCCAGTCATGGTGTTAATGTTATCTTCCTCTGGTTCTCAGGCCAGACGCTCAAACGGCCCTTACCTTTTTTTCACGTGTCCCCCTTGTCAGTCTAATTTCCTTTCACTAATTATTAATGTCTATGCTATTTTTCCTTATTACATAATTATGTTCACTGCCTTATAGTCGTTTTACTGATATGCTTATCTATTACTGCTCAAAGACCAAGTCAAACACACACATACACACACTGTATATATGTATATATACGTATACATATATATACACATACACATACATTACATATACATACACATACACACACAGTGCATGTCATGGTGAGATTTTATCTTCTTTACTTACAGATACATTTCTTTTGCTTTTGGATATTAACTATCCTAGCCAACATTGCCTCCTTACTGATTTCATGCAATCTAAATTAGCAGCAGCCATGACACTGCTATTCTATGTGAGATATGGAGCAGGTCTTAATAGAATTTATATTCTTTCTTCAATGGTGTGATTTTCATCTCTCTAATCACTGTCTATGTTTGGGAAGTGTGGTCCACAGCGTGGATTAAAGTTTCAAAAAAAAAAACCAAAAAACCCTCAATGTTTTAAATAAGCATTGTACTAGTAATAAATATATACAACTGTCATACATGGAATACACAATAAATACCACATGAATACTATGTAGAATAAACAATGCCAAAAAGACACCAAAAGGAGACTCAATAAATATAAAAATAAAAAGCATTATTTCTCACTCATTATATGTAAGATTTCTTTCCCTAAAAAAATACTGAGTAGCACATAGGAAATTTGGGTTGGGGTTGTGGCTCAGTGAAAGAGCACTTGCCTAGTGTGCATGAGGCGATTCACAGCACCACATAAAAATGATGGTATTATGTCCACCAACAACTAAAAACAGAACATAGGAAATTTAAAAATATACATATTCTTGACAGTTCTGTCTGTTGACTGTGGTATGACATTAGCTCTCCCCTAAGTTCTGTAACTATTAAACATTTTGAAGTGATTTGAGTAAGGTCATTCAGTATGTTAATCACGGTGATCAAAAACAAAAATTTCCTCAACAATATAGAAACGCAGGCTAAATCTGACAATAAACTATGGATGAATGTTAAATAGTACACTGAAGATCCAAATACATGATGGGGAAGTGTGGCTTAATATCAGTAGATGTGAAAATGACTTCAGGGCTTTATATGACTCAATATAATGGTTTTAGATGACTCAAGTGCATGTGGCTGCCAAGAAGGCTTCTTAACTTGAGCTTTATTAAAAGAAATATATCATGCAGAACAAGACTGAGGATCCATCTCCCACTTTGACCATTATGTTCAAATCCGGGGTCATACTCTAAAAGGGCCACCATGGAGTATGTTTAGCCTTCAGATCACAAGGATGAGTAACACAAAATCATGTTATACAAGAACTAAAACTACTAATCTGGAGAAATTATTTATATACATATCTACATATATATGTAAAAAATACATATATATATATATATATTTTGTGTGTGAATGCATGCACATGCGTGCAGCCCCAGGGATCGAACCCAAGAGTACTCCACCACTGAACCACATCCCCTGCCCTCTTTATTATTTGAGACTGAATCTCACTAAGTGGCCCAGGCTGGCCTCAACACACAGTCTTCTGCCTCATCCTCTCAAATTGCTGGGATTATAGGCAAGCACCATTGTGTCCCCCATGTTCTATAATTTTTAAATTAGCACATACCGTTTTTATGATCAGATTGAAAGACGTTTCCATTTTGGGGTGGGGGGACTTTCAATAATGCCCAGTGTTGAAGATGGTATTATGGAATTAAAAAGTTCAGACAGTACTGGTTTTTACTATAAATAGGTTTATTAAATCTTTTGGAAAGCAGTTCTGTCATACATTGTAACTGCATAAACTGTTGTTATAGTGGCTTTATCTGAAATCACCAAATTCTAGAAAAAAAACCCAATGCCCTCCAACTGGTAAATATACAGTCATGCTCTCCAACTAGTAAATGTATAGTCAAACTATGATACATCCATAAGAAGGAGTACTGGTCAGCAATAAATAGGAATAAACTATTGATAGAATCAATATCAACTGCATTATTCTTGGTGAAAGAAGCTAGACACAAAAGGAAATGCACTATGATTCCATTTTAATGGCATTCCTGAAAAGGCAAAACTATCGGGACAGAAGTTCAGTATGGTGGCACATGCCTGTAATCCCAGTGACTCAGGAGGTTGAGGCAGGAGGATCGCAAGTTCAAAGCTTCAGCAACTTAGTAAGACCCTAAGGAACTTAGTGAGACCATGTCTCAAAATAAAAAATAAGAAAAAAGGGCTGCTGAGGATGTGTCTCAGTGGTTAAGTGCCCCAGGTCCAAATTCCAGTATTAAAAAAAAAAAAAAAAAAGAAAAAAAAAAAAAA
>JAJEJO010000606.1:1410327-1457082 GCA_020662805.1 Glaucomys volans | reverse complement strand
CTTTAGTCTGTGGGCATGTTTTTCTATGAGATGAGTCTCTTGAAGGCAGCATATTGTTGGGTCTTTCTTTTTAATCCAGTCTGCCATTCTATGTGTTTTGATTGATGAGTTTAGGCCATTTACATTCAGGGTTATTATTGAGATATGACTTGTATTTCCTGCCATTTTAGCTTTTTTGGGGTTTTTAGCTTAACTTTGTTTCTCCTTTGATTGACTCTTTCTTTAGGGTAATTCCTCCCCATGATGACTGAGATTGTTGTTTTTTGTTTCTTCCTCTTCGAATATTTTGTTGAGAATGTTCTGTAGGGCAGGCTTTCTCTTTGTGAATTCTTTAAGCCTTTGTTTATCATGGAAGGATTTTATTTTGTCATCAAATCTGAAGGTAAGTTTTGCTAGGTATAAGATTCTTGGTTGGCATCCATTTTCTTTCAGAGCTTGAAATATGTTGTTCCAGGCCCTTCTTGCTTTTAGGGTCTGGGCTGAGAAATCTGCTGATATCCGTATTGGTTTCCCCCTGTAGGTAATCTGCTGCTTTTCTCTCGCAGCCTTTAAAATTCAATCTTTGTTTTGTATGTTAGGTATTTTCATTATAATGTGCCTTGGTGTGGATCTGTTGTAATTTTGTGCATTTGGTGTCCTGTAAGCTTCTTGTAATTGATTTTCCATCTCATTCATCATATTTGGAACATTTTCTGATATTATTTCATTGAACAGATTATTCATACCCTTGGTTTGTATCTCTGTGCCTTCCTCAATCCCAATAACTCTTAAATTTGGTCTTTTCATGATGTCCCATATTTCTTGGAGGTTTCGTTCATGATTCCTAACCATCTTCTCTGTTTGTTCGACTTTGTTTTCAAGATTAAATATTTTGTCTTCATTGTCTGAGGTTCTGTCTTCCAAGTGATCTATTCTGTTAATTATGCTTTCTATTGAGTTTTTAACTTGGTTTATTGTTTCCTTCATTTCCTTGTTTCCTTCAAGGATTTCTGTTTGTTTTTTTTCTCAGATCTTCTATCTCTTTATTGCAATGATTTTTTGCTTTCTGCAATTGCTCTATTAGCTGATTATTCATAGCCTGAATCTGCTCTCTTGTCACATCATTCTCTTCTCGGATCATTTTAATTATGAACATTCTGAACTCCCTTCCTGTCACTCCTTCTACCATGCTGTCTTTGGGTTCTCTTGATATATCATCTAGGTTTGTTTGGGACACTTTCTTCCCGCATTTTCTCATGTTGCTCATGTATCTTCCCCTCTAGTAGTGCAAATCAGAGGGATTGTGATTTCCCTGTAAAGACTTAAAGTGTCCCTGCAGATTTCCAGTAACTCACCTGATGTTTGAGAGGTGCTTGATTAAGCAGTGACCCAAGAAAGCTGCTGTCCCACTTCCTCCAGGTTGGGAATGATCAATGCTTCTGGGCAGAGGCAGCCTGGTGTTGATAGACAATCAGATACAGCAAGGTGCTAGACCCCGGGCCAGGGTGTGGACCTGGCACTAGACCAAGTTGGGGTGGGGGCACAAAACTGTGCTCAGTGATGGAGTTACTGGGCTTGAAAGCCCAGGCAGGCCTGAGCTCCTCGCTGGGGACTCAGTCCGTGGCAGGTGGTCACTCTCTGCCAGGGAAGCTGTAAAATAGCGCCGAAAGGCCCAAACTCCCCGCTGGAGCCGGAGACTCCCTTCACTCCAGGCCAGGCCTCCCCAGGAGACGCCTCGCAGTGGTTTGGAAGACTGGAGCTCAGCTCTGAGGACTCAGGCAGCCCCAGATGGTCGCCCTCTGCCAGGGAAGCTTCTCAATGCTGTCCAGGAAGAATTCTTCAGGCAAATTCGGCTACCCTATAGGACGCCTCTCATGTTGAAGCTCAACGCAATCACTCTGTCCACGTAAATACTGAATGCCTGAAGTCACTCAAGCAGAGATGGAGGTTACAGAAGGTGCAATCAATACCAATTCCACACCACGCTCAGAATGTTTTTCTGACATAACCCACGATATTATGGGTATCTCAGGTTTCATGATTTTTTTGTCTTTTAGTCACTGAGACAGTCTCAATGTTCAATAGCAGGTTAGTAATTGTTTCCCAAATGATGTGAAACAATTACTGGCAGCCATATCTGGAAACTTACTGGTCCCAAATCCCAATGGTGACCACTGAGAGGTGCTCATGGGCTTCTGTCATTGGATCCAGTTTGCAAGAGTGGGAGTGACAGACACTTCCAAAATCATCTGAGAGGGGATCATATGGGCCCAAAGGCCCTGAGAGTAGTACCAGTTTCAGTATTCAGACTTGCCTTGCTTTTGTTCAGCTCTCCATTCACACATGGCTTTCTTTCCTATAGCCTTATAGATTGGAGCTAGCAATATTTCTAGGTGTGGGAGGTTCATTCTCTAAAATTCAAATAAACCAACCAAATGCTTGTCATCTTATTTGGTTCTAAGGGTAGATAATAAAGCTGTTTTTAGTTGCTTATAGAATGTCCCAGGTAGCTACTGCCCAAACTATTCCCAGGAATTTCATTAGGCGGGCTGTTAGATCTTTGCTGACCAGCCTTGGTCAGTCATGTGAATCACCACTGCATTCAAATCAATCCTAGCTTTATCTTCAGTTTCTGATATTATAATAATGTCATTAATATAATGTCCTATTAAACTGAGACCTTCATGAAGTGCAGATCCCTCTTACCCAAATTATGACAGTGAACTGGTAAGTTCAAGATAATTAGGCAGCAGAAGAGCAAATATGAATTGGGGTCCTTCCCACATGAATGCAAAGTGAGGTTGGCTCTTCCCAAGATTTAGATGGAGAAGAAAGTGTTTGTAAGATCAATCACAGAGATAAATTTTCCTTAGCCTGTTGAATTTTTTTATCTTGTTGAAACAATGTCGGGGACTGCTGAGGCTATGATCAGTGCAAGTTCATTTAAGCCTTGGTAGTCTGCTATTAGTCTCCATGTGAAAAAGCCACCATCTTCACAGGTCATAGATGGCTATCACATAGAGACTTCATTAATACCAGTACTCTAGCTCGTAGCATGCCATTGGTTAAAATGGCAACTCCTTCTCGCCCAGCAGGTATTCTTTATCATTTTAAATTAACCAACCTGTGTAGGTCCAAGCATTTCAAGTGTTCTCTTTTCAGCATGTCCATTCAAGTCTGGTTTGAGGGCAGACTAGCATGATTTCTGTTTTACGATGTTTGTAGGGGAAGAATCCTCAGCTGGACATAATATCCATGCCAATAATACATTCAGGTAAAGGAAACATGACCACTTCACATAATATCTGTTCAAAAGTCCCAATTTTAATCAAACTTTCACCTTAATCTCATGAACTATTGCATCTCCATATCCTCCCAATCTAACTTCAGGTCTATTAAGACTACCAATAATTTTCAGAATCACACTGCCTGGGATCCTGCATCAAGGACTACCAAAATAAGTATCTGTCCCCTGGCCATTTTATCTACACATTAGTTCTAGGTCTCCAGTCCAGCCAGAAGACCCTACCTCTTCTGTCAATCTTTGCCTTGATTAATATGCCACACCCATGATGGAGGGAATAAGGCATTCTGTAAGTCCACAGATAGGAACTTTGGTAGAATTGTGTTAATCAGCTTTTCATCTCTAAAAGAAAATATCTGAGATAACCAACTTATAGATAGAGAAGAGGTTAGTTTTGTAACACAGTTTTGTAGGTTTTAGTTCATGATTATGTACAGTGCCATGTTAAGATTCCCACCTACATTGGAATACTATAAAGTATCTAGGCAGCTGTGTCCAACAACTCTACCAATCTAATGTGAAACAGCCAAGTAGCCCTACTTACCTTCACCTCCATAACGACAGGAAATAACTGGGAAGCCCATCCTGCATGGATTAGCTTGTTGAGGCCCCCAGGAAAGTATCAGACAGCCCCACCTACCTTCCTGCTGCCTCCAGATGGCCCCATCCACCCATCCTCATTCCTGGCAAGTGGCCAGGCAGCCTACCTTGAGTGATTTGGTCCACAGAAGACTTGGTAAGCAGATGGGCAGCCCTACCCACCCATCCACCCATGACCCTGGGAAGCAGTAAAGCATCCTTCCCTGAGTGATTTGGGCCCTGAGAAGTAGATGGGCAGCCCCTCCTGCCCATCCATCCTCAGCCATGGGAAGCAGTCTATCCTCAGCAGGTTGGTCCCCCAAGATCCTGTGAAGTCACCCTTATAGCTGTTGGACACTGATATATACCCAACCCCACTATTAAGCACACTGTGTCTCATCCATCTGGTTTCACTGTGGTGGCTGTGACCCAATATTACCCTCAAAGATTGATGGATGCCAGGTGCACCATGTGCAGAGCTACCAGAAAACCTGCTTCACCTAAGAGAGCTGAATCCCAGATGACAGTGCATAACCCATATGGTCTAGGCCACTGAGGTACCTGCAGATACTGCTGTTGTTGATTACAGCTGTAGAAGCTACACCCTATAATATTGGTAGAGGCAACTTTCCTGTCCTATGGACAGATAGCAATAAAGGGACACAAGAAGAATGCAGAAACAAGATAACCTGTTACCACTGAAGGACTCCAATAACCAAACTGTCAAAAAATTAGGTATAGAAGGAATGCACTTCAACATAATAAGGGACATACATGTCAAACTCATATCCTTTTTTTATCATCCTAAATTATACTGAATGAGGTAAAAGCTGAATTTTTTCCCTCTAAGTCAGGAATAAAATAAGGATTCCACTTTCACCACTATTATTCATTATTGATCGAATGCTTAGAGCAATACAGCAAGAGAAAGAAAGAGAAAGAAAGAAAAAGAAAAAAAGAAAGAAAGAGAAAGAAAGAAGAAAGAAAGAAAGAGAGAAAGAAAGAAAGAAAGAAAGAAAGAAAGAAAGAAAGAAAGAAAGAAAGAGAGAGAAAGGAAATTCATATAGGAAAGGAGGTGGTCTAATTATCCCTGTTTGCAGATGATAGAGATAATCCTAAAGATTCCACCAAAAATTGTTAGAATTGAAAAACAGATTTGGTAAGGTTGCAAGATATAAAATCAATGTGCAAAATTCAGTAGTTTTCTTTTACATCAATAAGGAAATTTCTGAGAAAGAAATCAAGAAAGAAATTTTATTCACAATAGCTATTAAAATTACCTAGAAATAAATTTAACTATGAAAATGAACATCTGTTAAGAAATACAAACTGGTGAAAGAAATTGAAGAAGACACAAAAAATTGGAAAGATGTTCCATGTTCATGGATTGGAAGAATTAATATTGTTAACTACTCAAAGCAATCTTCAGATTCAATGCAATTCCTTACAAAATAATGACATTCTTCAGAGAACAAAATGCTCCCCAAATTTGTATGAAACCTCAAAGGACTGAATAACAAAACAATCTTGAGCAAAAATGTATTACAAATTAATAGAAAACAAAATAATATGATACTGGCCCAAAAACTGACACATAGACCAATAGATGCAGAATATAGAAATAAATCCACATATTTACAGCCAACTGATTTTCAATAAAGACAACAAGAACATATATCAGAGAAAGAAAGTCTCATATGTTCTTGTTGTCTTTATTGAAAATCCGTTGGTTGATAAGACCAGACCCTTATCTCTTACCATATACATAAATGAACTAAAAATGGATTGAAGATGTCAATAAATGTAGGACCTAACTATGAAACTACTAGAAGAGACTGTGGGGAAATTGCTTCAGGACATTGGTCTGGCCAAAGATATTTGGGATATGATCCTAATGGCATAAAGCAACAAAAGCAAAAATTTATAAATGGAGTGACATCAAACCAAAAAGCTTCAGTATAACCAAGGAAAGAGTAGAACAGGGTGAAGACACAATCTATAGAATGGGAGAAAATATTTTGAAGCTATTCCTCTGAGAAGGGATTGATATCTAAAATATATGAAGAACGCTCAATGGAAAATAATCTGATTTTAAAAAATGGGTGAATGACATGAACAGATATTTCTCAGAAGACAATATACCAATAGCCTACAATGAAACATGATCATTATCATTATAATATATCAGGAAAATGCTAATGAAAACACAATGAGAGTTTATGTCATCTCAATTTATATGACTAAATCAAAAAGACAAAAAATGGCATATGCTGGTGAGGATATAGAGAAAAGAGAATTCTCACACACTGTTGGTAGGAATGTGAATTAGAACATCTATTAGGGAAAACAGTATGGAGGTTCCAGAAAAAATTAGAATGATCCACCCATCACACTACTGGGTGTACAGCCTAATGAACTGAAATCAGTATGTCAAAAGAGGCATTTGCATTAGCATGTTTATTGCAGAATAGTTCACAATAGCTAAGATATATAATCAACATAGGTACCCATAAATGGATACGAAAATGATGGAATATAATTAAAACGTAAAAAGGATGAAATTCTATCATTTACAACAACATAGCTGTAACTAGAATAAGTAGGCACAGAAAGACAAATATCATGTATTCTCACTTATTATGTGGAAACCAAAAAGTTGATCTTAAAGAAGTGGAGCATAGAATAGTGGTTAACACAGCCCAGGAAGGGTTATAGGGGAAGGGGTGTGGGAAGAGAATGGTCAATGGGTATAGGGATGTAGATGGACAGAAGGAATAACTTTTAATATTCTACAGGACAGTAGGATAACTATAGTTGGCAATAATTAATTGAATATTTCAAAATAGCTAGTGGAAATGATATTGAATGTTCCTATCACAAAGAAATGATAGATGTATGGGCTGTTGGATATGCCAATTACCCTGACCTGATCATTATACAATGTTTACATGTGCTGCAACATCACATTGTATCCCATAAATATGTACAATTACTATGTGTCAATTAAAAATTTTTTTAAAAAATTTAAATCAATGGAAAACTACCATAACCCAATTTGGGTAGGTTTAATGACCTTGACCCATCAGGAATGAGGGTCTAGGTCACCCCACCAGATAAATAACCATGACTAACTTAAGGGTTTAGTGAAGGCCAAGAGAGTACAGATTATGCTAAGTAGGTGGTTATAAAAATCAGTTATGACCACGATTAGTTACAGAAGCAAGAACTATAATTGTCATCAGCATTTTCTCCCTGTGTTGTTATGAATGTTTGTGTATTTTTGTTCTTAAAACTTTTTCTAGTGTGTATATTTTGTATTTCTATACATGATGTTTTTGTTTTCTTCCTTTTTTATCCACTTGTCTTGTAACATAAGATGTACTGACATTATGTCATATGATTTAGGTACTTTTAACTTTATGTCATATTACTCAAGCCACAGGATGTCAAAGAGAAAAGTAAACACCATCCAAGATCCATATGTCCTCTTCCAGGGACAGGGTTAATGCACTTTCAGTTTTACACAGGATAAATGTATCAATTTAGGCACAAGTATGATCTTGTCATTGTCTTCATATGGAGATGAAAAATGATTTAATGAGGTGCATGTGGGTGCCAACTTGACAAGAGTAGGCTTGGAAAGGTTAATTTTATGTGTCAACTTGATGTTTTTGAATGGAATTAATATTTAAATTGATGAACTTCGAGTAAGCAAACTGCCCTCCATAAGATGTGGTGGTCCTTGTCCAATCCACTGAAGGCTCAAATAAAACAAGAAGACCCACCACCCTGAACAAGAGGGAATTCCCCAGCAGTCAGCCTTCACACTTCATTTGCACCATCAACTCTCATAGTTTTGCAGTCTGCCAACCACACTGCAGATCTTGGACTCTGCATCCTTGATAATTACATGAGTCGATTCCTTACAATAAATCTTCAGACATGCATCATACATACAAACAAACACACACACACACACACACACACACACATGCACACATCCTAGTGGTTCTGTTTCTTTCAAGAACCCTGATTAATATAAGAGGCATGATAAATACAACCTACTTTTGAATGGTTCAGAAAACATTTAAATTAGAAAAAATGTGGTAAAACATCGAAAATCGATGAATCTGGGTAAAGGTGTATGGGAATTCTTTATATTATTATTGCAACTTTTGTGTATGTTTTAAATTATTTCAAAGGAAAGCTTTGAATAATTGTTGTAGGTGGTCATTTCTTTTTCAATTGACAAAATTCAAGGAAGATCCTGATTAACGTTTTGCATAATGGGCCAGGATTTCTTTTATTTTGAGTTTTTTCCTAAAACGAGAACCCAGATTTAAGAAAGTCCTGGGGGAATGAGGGTGTCAGGAAGTAGGGATGAGGGAATGGGGAGAGTCATACACGGAAGTAGAAAAGGATAATACCAGAATGCATAGTCAGTCGATCTCTCATTGAGACACCTGGGACTAATCCTGTGGGAGACCTATGGGAGGCAGCCTCCAAGATGTCCCCCGTGATCCCTGGGTTCATGTAGTCATATCTCTATGTAGTGCTGCACCAGGGTTGGTCTGTGCACCCAATAGCACACAGTACAAGTGATGATGTGTCACTTCTGAGATTAGGTAATAAAAAAGACCATGGCTTCCTTTTGGGGCACTGGTTTCCTCTCTCTTTCAGATGATTCATTTTGGGGAAAACACATGGTGAGGAGCCTTACAAAAGGGGTCCATGTAGCAAGGTGAACCTTCCTTAGTTGAAGCCTCCTACCAACAGGAAGAAGAGTGAGCTTGAAGTGGATCTTCCAGACCCATTCAGGCTTCCATTGATGGCAGCCTTGGCTGCTTGTGGGAGGCAAAACCACCCAGCCAACTGGCTCCCCAGTTCCTGACTCACAGAAATTGTGAAATAAGAGATGTTTGTTATTTTAAACCACTGAAGTTATTATACAGCACAGGTAATTAATATTGGACTCTCTGAGGGACTGCGTTGAACATACCTTAGAAACATTCCAACAAAGACTGGAAGGCTGGGACATTTATCCACCCAATCCCATTCTCACTCTGGATGAGGTTTTCTCCTGGAGAGCCCTCAGGGAGGGGACAGGAGGTGAGATGCTGTCATCATGCCAGAGCGCCTAATAGCTGAAATCAGAGATAGGCTGAGGGTATGTGGGATGGGGGCACCAACAAGCATCCACTAAAGTATCTAACCATTGTACCATTTTTAACTCCACTAGGACAAGATACAGGTTTTACATAATGTGAAGTTCTCTGCAGGATCATTTCCCTCTTTATTTACTATGTTAATTTTTCAGTCTGCAAAGTTTCTATCATGGAAACATTAGCCCAAGAAGAACCAGGATTTTTTAAAGACTTTATTTTTCTGATTAAAAGAGTAATAATCTAGTAGAATATTTTTGAAAAGACAGAAATACCCAAAAAAGAAAAAAAATTAAAACACAAAAATGCATAACTCAGGGACTGGGAATGTAGCTCACTGGTAGAGGAGTATGCATGTGTCCCTGAGTTCAATCCCCAATACTGCCAAAAGAAAAAATAAAAAACGAAAAAGTACCATTCACAATTTACCATTGTTGAAGTCTTGTGCCATTTTGTTGTGGTAAACACACACACACACACACACACACACACACACACATTTTTTTTTTATTGGAATCATATTAGTCAGTTTTCTAGCCTGCTTTTATTACTAGCAAATACATTGAGCACACTATCCAATGTGAGCTAAAACCTCTTGGATAACTAAATCTCGGACACATCATTCAATGAAAAGCATGAGTACAATTTCTCAGGTATCAGTTATGTTTTCCAATGTGATAGTTAGCAGATAGAGTTCTGAGCAAATAAGGGTGTGACATCACCTTTTTGAGCAAAACTGATAAATCCCGTGCCCTGATCTCTAGAAGCAGGTCTGCCATCATACTAAAATGAACTTTTACTTGGTTTTTTCAATGTCTTTTAAGATTTTTCATTAAAAACAAAAATGAGCCGTGCCAGTGGCCCTGCTTCTTGTATTCAGGTGCTGCTCCAAGAGTCTGGCCTTGTACTCATTCCACACTTGCTGTTTGGCCAGGTGCTCCTGAATGGCCTCCTCTGTGGGGTAAGGACTAACCAGCTCTAATGCTGCTCTCCTGAATTCAGTGTTGGCTTCTGCTAGAAATAATTTTTTGGGAATAAAAATGCATTCTGCTCCTTGACTAATCTAGAAGAGAGAAAAAATATGGAATGCTTAGTTATTTAATGCACAAAGGAAATGTAGTGTAGGATCAAACATGGACTTGAAATAGTTAACATGCCCCACCCATGCAAGGGCCTGATCAATCAACATGGATGTGTTCCATGTAAGAGGAGCTACAGACTGATCTGCCTAATCTGGGAACCAGGTGGCAACTATAAAGGCATTTGGGTCTGTCTAGTTCTGACATCTTCCTTGCCAATACCTTAAGAGATTAGATTCTACGTAAGGAGTACGAAAGGATTAATTTAGAAAATAAGAATGGCAGCTGGGTGTGGTGATGCATGCCTGTAATCCCAGCTACTCAGGAGGCTAAGGCAGGAGGATTGAAAGTTTGAGGCCAGATTGGGTGATTTAGCAAGACCCAGTCTCAAAAACAAAAAAATAAAAATAAACAACTGGGGATGTAGCTCAGTGGTTGAGCATTTGCCTAGCATGTGAGAGGCCCTGGGTTACATGGCCAGTACCAAGAAAAGAAAGTCTGAGTGCAGGGGGAAAAAATCTTTAAAAAAAGAAAGAAAGAAAAAAGAAAGGATGAATGCCAAATGGGACAAATCGTACATGGTTTATGTACAAGATAGGTAGTTATATAACAATGTGCTAGTGACGGGGAGTATGGTTCTGCTGAATTCTCCCTCATGGAGAATACTAAGGAGGACTTAGCATTCCAGTCCCAGATGTTGCTCCTCTGCTGGTTCAGGTTCTGTGCCTCTGACTTCTGTTTACGCTTCGGTGTTACAGCTGGGTCTGTGTATTCCACGGATACAGCTATGAACAAGACCCCAGTCACCTCCTCCTATCAGACTCATTCTCTCTTTAATTATTTACAATTTCTGCCTCCCTCAAGGTTCGTTGAGGTTTTTTCATTGTTGTTTTTGGTTTTGGTTTTGCAACTTGTATTCCTTCTTCGTTGGTTCTGTTCAATGCTAAAATATCCTTATGTAGGATCCTGATCCTCTAAAATACTTCCTGTAGCAGTGCAGGAGTGGATTAGAATAAACTCTCAAAAAACTTTTTTTTTCCTCTCAGATTTTGAAAAAGAAAAAGAGCATATCCTTGGTTGGATGCTGCTTGGACTGCACTCTCTTATTATCTAAGTGACTCTCTGGAGTTCTTCCTTTGTCCAGTGCAAATGCTTTCCTTGCAGATGACTGCCAGCAGAACTGAGACTGGCCTCATAGCAAAGAGCTCTGCAGCCACCTCCCTCCCTCCCCCTTACGGGCTCTACAGGCACAGGGACGACTCTGGTTATGGAAGTTTCAAAACTTCCTCAAGAGCCCTACTCTACGTTGTTCAAAAACTTATGTGAATCTTAGAAAGGGGGGGGGCCCTAAAAGACTACTCCTAGAAAACTCTATAAAGTTTCAGTTAACAAGGGATAAATCCCAAATATATATATTGTTATACTCCCCAAAAGAAATAAAATTCTCAATTATAATCAGGAGGGAGAGATAGCTAACTGCTAATTGCTGACATCTGCTTCTGTAGCGTAGCTTGCTTGCATTAAGCCTAAATGTACCATCAGGAGGAAGAGATAGCTAACCGCTAATTGCTAACATCTGCTTTTGTAATGTGGCTTGCTTGCATTGGCTGGAAACAGTGACTGTACCGCCCACCCTACTCATGCATCATTTTCCCTATAAATGCTGATAACAAAGGCCCAAACGTGTGATTCCCCTCCACACTGCTTTTCGGTGTATGGGTGGTCATAGCTGGCCAGCTATAATAAAGCCTTCTTTTGGCTTTATGTGAATGACTTGGATGATCTTGTTTTCATCGGGTATAACAATATAACATGGAAAATAGCACATGAAAAAAAGAACTTACTTTTTTTAAAAAAGCAAAATTCCAAGGCAAATTTTAAAAATTTAAATTCTATTTAAAATATCTCAATAATTTCGAACTAGAATTTTTTGATTTCCATGAATCTCTTGGGATTTCTACACATAGGATGCTGCTAGAGTGTGGTGCCCTGTCTGTGAGTTCCTGTGTGCTGACTGAATGGACACAGCATAAGGCATTTCTAAGAATGACCAGACACCATTTTGGAAAAGTAACATGCTATTACCAGGCACAGATGAAGATCACAAGATTGGTCCACTGTTTCTTCCAAGCCCTATAATTGAAAGACAACCCAAATCATTTAACTTCAAAGGCAACTCTTTATCAACTAAATTAAGCAAGAGACCAGAAAAGTCAAATCAGAAACATGATTTAAAAAAATTAATTCCATTGTAGCAATGGACCTACACTTCATTCTTTAGGAGTCAAATAAAATGGGAACTAAGCCATATTAGAGTACTCAAAAATCCATATAAACCTGAGAATTTTATAGGCACAAGGAATGAACTACATTGTCAATTAACACCATAGCCAAAGCATGTAATCCATTTTGGTTAAGCTTTAAGAAATTTGTTCTAATGGCAAAACTGAATGAGTATCACTTGTGGGGATTACAGGACTAGTGTTGGGACTTGTAAGACCGAAAAATTCTCATTCAGGAGGGTAGATGATATAAAGTAATTCCCATTTACTTAGTTATCAATATGCATGAGTCTTACTTTCAATCCATGCATGATTCTTATTTCTTATGAGACCAATCTTCATACATTTTTCTTCAGTTATGAAACCCAGAAGAGGGTAGATGCAGCTAACTATCTGTTCAATACTCAGCTTTCACTTTGACACAGGAAAGTAAACACCCAAATTAAGCAGGAATCCATAAGCCAGTTTGAAGAGCCAGGACCCAGAAGCTAAATGCCCTAATGTCTCTTAATCAAAGGTCTGGGTTTTTCAAAGGTTTTTCAAAGTATGCATTAAGTGATTAAAAAACAAAAAGTTTGGTTAGTCTAATATCCTTTTCTGAGCAAATACAGGTTCTGTCAAAAAAGAAGAAAATTTTGTAATTATCTCTTACAGTTAATATAACCCAATTTTATGGATATATATTTATATATGTATATATACGAATTTTACTAGTATATATATGATATATATGAATTTTATTAGTATATTGTAGTTATACATAATATTAGCATTCTTTTTTATTAATGTTTTTTAGTTGTCAATGGATCTTTTATTCTATTTATTTATACGTGGTGCTGAGTATCAAAATCCAGGGCCTCACACATGCCAGGCAAGTGCTCTATCACTGAGCCACAACTCCAGCCCCAGGATTCATTTTGACATAATTATAAAAGCATGAAATACAATTTGCTGCGATTCTGTCGCAGCAAATACCTGGAGGTGGAATTCACCGTGGTGTAGTCATACATGTATACAGCATTATTTGGTCAATTTCATTCCACTGTTCTTCCCTTTTCCCATCCCTAATCCCTCCCCTTCAATCTCCTTCCACTTCTCTACCGTTCACACTTCTATTTTCATGGAATTCCTCTCCTCATTCCCCACTGCTTCTTTTGGTCTAGCTTTCACATATGAGAGAAAACATTTGACTCTTGACTTTCTGAGTCTGGTTACTTCACTTAGCAAGATGTTCTCCAGTCCCATTGATTTACTAGCAAATGCTACAAGTTCATTCTTCTTCATGGCTGAGTAAAACTCCATTGTGTGTATATACACCACATTTTCTTTATCCATTCATCTGTTGATGGGTTCCTGGGCTGGTTCCATAACTTGGCTATTGAGAATTGTGCTGGCAGTATCACTACAGTATGCTGATTTTAGACTTTTTGGATATATGCTGAGTAGTAGGATAGCTGGGTTATATGGTGGTTTTTTGAGGACTCTCCATACTGCTTTCCAGAGTGGTTGTACTAATTTGTCGTCCCACCAGCAATGTATGAGTGTACCCTTTTCCCCACATCTTCACTAGCATTTATTATGATTTGTATTCTTAATAATTGCCATTCTAACTGGAGTGAGATAAAATCTCAGAGTAGTTTTGATTTATATTTCTCTGCTAGAGATGCTGAATGTTTTTTTCATATGCTTTTTGGCCATTTGTATTTCAATATTTGAGAAGTGTCTATTTAATTCTTTGGCCATTTATTAATCTGATTATTTGTTTCTTGAGTTCAGTGTTTCTTGAGTTCTTTATATATTTTGGATATTAATTCCCTGAGAAGGAGGTGACAAATATTTCCCATTCTGTAGGTTCTCTCCAGATGTTTTTTATTGTCTCCTTTGCTATGCAGAAGCTTTTCAATTTAATGCTGTCCCACTTATTGATTGTTGGTTTTATTTCTTGTGTTTTAGGAGTCTTGTTAACGAAGTTGGTACCTGTAGCAATATGTTGGAGTATTGAACTTATATTTTCTTCTAGTATTTAAAGACTTTAGGATCTAATTCCTAGGTCTTTGATCTACTTTGAGTTGACTTTTGTGCAGGGTAAGATATAGGGATCTAGTTTTATTCTTCTATATATGGATATCCAGTTCTCCCAGCACTATTAGTTAAAAAGAGTCTTCTCTCTAATGTATGTTTTTGGCACCGTTCTCAAGTATCAAGTGGCTGTATCTATATGGATTTGTTTCTGTGTCTTCTATTCTATTCTATGAGTCTTTGTGTCTGTTTTGGTGCCAATACCATGCAATTTATTTTACTATAGTAAAATAGCTATAGCTCTGTGGTATAATTTGTGGTCAGGTATTATGATGCGTCCAGCATTGCTCTTCTTGTTGAGGATTGCTTTGTCTTGTCTGGGCCTCTTATTCTTTCAAAAGAATTTTAGGACTGTTTTGTTCTAGTTCTGTGAAGAATGGCATTGGTATTTTGATGGGGATTGCATGACATCTGTCTTTTGGTAGCAGGACCATTTTGATAATATCAGTTCTTTCCATTTTCTAAGGTCGTCTTCAGTTTCTTTCTTCAGGGTTGTATGGTTTTCATTGTAGAGGTCTTTCACCTCCTTGGTTAGATTTACTCCCAAGTTTTTTTGTTGTTGTTGTTTTTGTTTTTGAGGTTATTGTGAATGGGATAGTTTTCCTGATTTTTTTTTCTCAGCAGATTTACTACCGGAGTAAAGGAAATCAATTGATTTATGTATGGTGATCTTATATCCTGCTACATTGTTAAATTTCTTTATCAGCTCTGGAAGTCTTCTGGTGGAGGTGTTTGTGTGCGGGGGGGGGCGGGTTCTAGATATAAGAGCATGCCATTAGCAAACAAAGATGGTTTGATATCCTCTTTTACTATTTGTTTCCCTTTAATTTCCTTCTCATTTCTGATTGCTCTGGGAAGAGTTTCAAGTACTATTTTGAATAGGAGTGGTGAGAGTGAATATCCTTGTCTTATTCTTGATTTCAGAGGAAATGTTTTCCATTTTTCCCTGTTATGATGTTGACCTTGGATTTGTTGTATATAGTTTTTACAATGTTGAGGTAAGTTCCTTCTATCCTTAGTTTCTCTAGAGATTTAAACATGAATGGTTGCTGGACTTTGTCAAATGCTTTTTCTGCATCTATTGAGATAATTGGATTCTTGTACTTAACTTTATTTATATCTTGAATTACATTTATGGATTTATAAAAACCAACCTTGCATCCCTGGGATGAAACCCACTGGATCATGGTGTACTATCTTCTTAATGAGTTTTTGAATGTGGTTTTAAAAATGTTTTATTAAGGATTTTGCATGGTATGTTCATCAGGGATGTTAGTCTGAAGTTTCCTTTCCTTGATGTGTGTTTGTCTGGTTTTGGTATCATGGTAATTCTGGCTTCATAAAATGAATCCGGCAGTGTTCCTTCCTTTTCTCTTTCAGGGAATCATTTGAGGAAGATTGACATTAGTCCTTTTTTAAACGTCTGATAGAATGTGACTGAGAATCCATCTGGTCCTGGGCTTTTCATTGTTGGAAGACTTAATTACAAATTCAATTTCATTCCTTGATATTGGTCTGTTGAAGTCTTCTATCTTGGTTCAGTTTGAGTAGGTCGTATGTGTCTAGAAATTTGTCAATCTTCATAATGTTCTAGTTTATTATAGTAGAATTTTTCAAAATAGTTTCTAATGGATCCACCATATTTCAGAAGTGTCTATGGTGATATCTACTATTTCATCTCTAATTCTGTTGATTTGGATCTTCTCTCTCTTTTCTTTAGTTTGGCTAATGGTTTATCAATCTTGTTTATTTTTTAAATAACCTAACTGTTTCATTGACCCTTTGTTTTGTTTTTTATTATTCTCAATTTCATTAATTTTGGCTTTGATCTTAATTATTTTCATTGTTCTATTAATTTTGGAATTTGTTCTTTTTTTGTAGGACCTTCAGGTTTAACATTAGACTATTTGGTATCTTTCTATCTTCTTAATGTAGGAGCTCAATGCTATAAACATTTCTCTTAGAACTGTCTTCATAGTTTCTCAGAGGTTTTGGTATATTTTATCTCTATTCTCATTTAATTCTAAGATTTTTTTTTATTTTTCCCCTGTGACCCATTCCTCATTCAAAAGTGTATTATTTAATCCCCAGATGTTAAAATAATTCTTTTATCTTGTAATTGATTTCTAATTTCATTTCATTATGAGCTAATAGGATGCAAACAATTATCTCTATTTTTTGTATTTGCTAAGGTTTGCTTTGTGCCCTAAAATATAATGTTTTGGAGAAAGTTTCAGGTGCTGCTGAAAAGAAAGTGTTGTTGATGGATGAAATAGTCTATATATGTCTTTTAGGTTCATTTGATTAATAGTGTTTTTCTGAAGAGTCTTTACTTAATTTGTCTAGATTACCTATCTAATAGTGAGAGAGGTGTATTGAAATCACCCAGTATTATCTATTGTGGTCTATTTGGTTCTTTATAATGAGTAGTTTTATGTACATAGTTGTCTGTTGTGTAGGCAAATATTTACAATATCTTGTTGTTAGATGATTCTCTTAACCAGTATGAAGTGACCTACTTTTTCTCTTCTGATTAATTTTGACTTGAAGTGTATTTGGTTTGATAAGAGAGTAGCTATCCTTGCTTGCTTTCAGTTTCCATTTGCATGACATATCTTTTTCCATCCTTTCACCTGTAGTGTAAGGATGTCTGTAAGGTGAGTGTCTTATAAACAACGAATGGTTGTGTTTTATTTTTTAATTCAATATGCCAATATATATCTTTTGATTGGAGACTATAGACCATTACTTACATTCAATGTTATTATATAGAGATGATTTTTATTTCCTACTATTTTTACTTATTTCAAATGCTTAATTCAAACTTGATTCTCCTTTAATTGACTATTCTTCTAGTGTGATTTATTCCTATGCTGGTTTTCATTATTATTTTTCATTTCTTCTGCATGAAATATTTCATTGAGTATGACTTGTAATGTGGATTTAGTAGTTATGAATCCTTTTAGTCTCTGCTTATCATAGAAGGTTTTTAATTTATCTTCAGTTCTGAAAGAAAGTTTTGCTTGGATAAAGTAATCTTGGTTAGCACCTGTTTTCTTTCAGGAGTTGGTATATATTATTCCAAACTCTTCTTGTTTTCAGGGTCTGGGTTGAAAAGTCAGTTGAAATCTGATTTGGCTTACCTCTAAATGTGACCTACCATTGTTTTCGTGCAGCTTTTAAAATTTTATCCTTATTTTTTATATTAGGCATTTTAATTATAATGTGTCTTGGAGAGGATCTCTTTGGATCTTGCCTATTTGGGTTTTGATATGCATCCCATATTTAGATTTCCATCTTGTTCCCAGGGTTTGGAAATTTTTCTGATATTATTTAATTGAAAAGGTTCTTCATTACTTTAGTTTGTATGTTGGAGTTCTTCACTTATGCCAATGATGCTTAGATTTGGTCTCTTTATGTTATCCAAGATTTCTTGAATATTCTAGTGATGGTCTCTTATCATCTTCTCTGTATTGTCAATTTTGTTTTCAAGATTCTATACTTTGTGTCCAAGGCCTGAAAATCTGTCTTCAAAGTGCTCTAATCTATTGGTGATGCTTTCCATTGAATTTTAAATTTGATTTTTTAGGTCTTTCATTTCCAGGATTTTTATTTGATTCTTTTTCAGACTTTTTATCTTTTCATTGAAATAATCTTTCACTTCCTGTATTTTCTAAATTCATTCCTTACATCTTCTTTTAGATCACTGAATGTTCTAACTATGAACTTTCTAAATTCTTTCTCTGACATTTCCTCCACTTTGGTGTCAATGGGATCAAAAAAGTGTAGTGGGTTGTTTGGTGTGGTTTATTCCTTTGCTTTTTCATACTGCTTGTATGTCTGCCCATCTATTGAGATGATTATCATGTCTACTTTAATGCAAAGGACTATTTAGTGAGCTTCTTTCCTTTCAGGACTTCAGACTGGGCAAACATCCAGGTATTGATATTTTCACTCAAGTAATGCTGTTCCCAGTATTAGCACCACTTTGAGAGAAGACATTAAACCCTATTTACTACAATCACTTCAGAGTAAAACCATGTACTGATCAACCTTAGGGGGAAAAAAACATGTTGATAACATTCTACATGGTTCCTCTAATTCAGGTACAAAATTATAATAATGTTCTGGAATAGGTTGAGAAATTAGTCATCAAAGATAGTAAAATTACTATTACATTATATAGGGACAAAAAAGGAGAGGAGAGTGAAAAAATGAGCAAAATGAAAAAAAAGAAAACTAAATACAAAGAAGACAGAAAAGAACAATACAAACCAAGGTAAAATAAAAGAAAAATATGGATGGGAGGGGCAGATTTGAGGCAGTACCAGGTAATGTAAGAGGACAAAGTGGGGCTAAGAGGAGCAAGTATAAACATGACATAGGAAAACAAAAAGGGAATGCTTCCAATTAATGCTTTACATTGGAAGAAATACAATCAGATGGACTGAGGGCACAATATTGAATACTAGGGGAACAACTACCAAAGCAAAATGATGAGTAACATATTTATGATCAAAATTGACATTAAAACTATTTATGGTAATCCATGCCAAAGTGGAGAAAACTCTTATACAGTCTTCCTGGTTTGGTACCTTTAGAAGACACCCATTACTACTCAGTTTTGGATCCTCCTAGAGGTGCTGGGGAATAGTTGCTACTTCCATGGCTGCTATGGATTTCTCACCAGCCAATTCCTGATTGTCAGCCTAGGCACCAAGTCTACATGTTATGTTGGAGGGTACTGTGTTGAGTCTGTTGTCTCTTTCTGCTGGGTGGAGGAGTACAGGATGCAGACTCAGGACATTCACTCAGACTGCACTCATTCACCTCCACAGGGTCTTCTTTAAAGTGGTATAGAGAGAGGTAGGGGGGTGCCAGGGGTTATGGGAGGATAGGAAAGAATGGAGGAAGTATGGATGGTGTGGAGGAAAATGGGACAGGAGGGGATGGGGGCAGGAAAAATAGTAGACTGAGACAGACAGTACTCCCCTATGTAAATGTAAGATTATATGAACTGTGTGAATAAAAAAAAAATAAAAAAAAAAAGTTCCTAAATAAGGATAGGCAGTTAGTGTAAAATAAGAAATCTGGTCAAACTGAGGAATGGAACCCATCAGAGTCTGGGAAGTTGGAAACTGAAAAACCACTCGTTTCCTCAACAAGAATTTGTTAATGTGGATAAGACCAGTGGGGAATGTTATACTTCCCAGAAAGATTCTCCAGTGCCATCCAAAAAGAGAGACAACCCCACCCTAATCCCCCCTCCCTGTAGCCCAACTCTAAACCCTCCCACGCTCTAGCCCCGCCCTAATCCCCATCTGGAGCCCTATAAAAGTTGGCAATGACATAATTAACGTGCAATTTCTGGGCACCCCGCTTTTAGGAGTAAGGGCAATTGACACTGGCCAGCTAAAATAAAGGCTTCCTTTGGCTTTAAAAAATAAAATAAAATAAAATAAAATAAAATAAAATAAAATAAAGTGATATAGAGTCTATTGGCTGTCTGCAATTGTGGGGCCTGTGATTACAAGCTGTCTGTGGACCATCTGAGGCACAGAAGCCTCTGCCCAGGTTGATATAAATCACTAGTGCACCATCCTCCCTGTGACTGGAAAAGAGAGTCAGTGGCCTGCCTGGATCTGAGCTCTTACGGCCCACAGTTGTGAATCCTAGGAATTCACTCCAGTCTTCGCCTGTTCTCCCACAGAAGCTGTGTAGAATACTGGACCAGGGCTCCTCTCTGATCAGGACACCTCTCTGATCATCTGTTTTTTCACTGCTTTCTTTCTGGGCTGTGGAGGGGTCAAGGGATCTATCCTCTCTGCCATCTACCACAACTATATGTGAACTTTTTGTGAAGCTTTGTACTACTTGTGCCTATGATGAACTTTGTTATTATTTTAATTCATGTTCATCATTTCAACTTATTTGTTTCCATCTTCTTATCTTTGGACTTTTGGTTGCAAAATATTAATATTGTTGTAAGAGTAGGCGTTTGGGAAACAACTCCTGGTTCTGCAGTTTGCTATGTAAGATACTGGACCAATCTGAAACTTTATGGATAACAATTTTGTTTTCATTGTCTTTAAATTTTGTAAAATGGAGATAATCATTAATTTATGGAATCATTATAAGGATCAACTAAGAAAACACACATAACATCCATACTGTGGGCTTGGTGCAGTAGCGCATGCCTGTAATCCCAGCAGCTCAGGAGTCTGAGACAGGAGGATCTTGAGTTGAAAGCCAGCTCGAGCTAAGCAACTCAATGAAACCCTGTCTCTAAATAAAATATAAAATAGGGCTGGGGATGTGGCTCAGTAGTTGAGTGCCCCTGAATTCAATCCCCAGTACCCCCCAAAAAAAAAAAAATTCCTTATTGTAGTTTTTCCTTTATTGATTACTTAAATGGGAGACTCCTCCTTCTGCATGAAGTAGCATAGACAGCCTTCACCTCAAAAGTGATAGTTGCCTAGGCCATGGGAGTACATGTAAATATCCATTTTAAAGTGGTGGTTTCAATCAAATGTACACAAACTGAAAAGTAAATACAGTATATATTAGACTCTAATAGCAGGCTCTGAGAGGACTATAATCTAATCTTGAGTCTCATTTATCCAGAGTGCATCAAGAATAGAGTCAGTCTAGGAGCCAGATAATGTGAAGCCAAATAAGCTTTATTTTGATTCTCTGTCTGAGCCTCTTCCATAGAGACACAGTAGGGTGACAACATGCAAATGCCATAATCAGTCACCTCATGTCTGTGGCGACCACTTGAAGATCTAGAAAAAGACCATGCTTCATTTGAGTTTTATAGTTAATGATAACCTAAAAAGTTACTGAAAAATATTTTATAAATATATGTGCCTGAGGAAAATGATTAGCAATCAGGAAATATTTATGTAGAATGGGTGAGATTACAGGAAAGATGAATGAGATGTGATCTTGCCTGTAAGAAACCTGAATCTGCTTTGGAAGACAAGACTTGACTTTCGAATAGGCCTAATTGCATTCTAAAAAATGCAAGGATCTAATTTTAATGAATTGAATTCACATATGGAAGAAACTGACATATTTTGCATGCTGAATATGTGCCAACACTGGGGGACATGGTGTCTCAGTACTCACAGCAATGCTGTGAAGAGGACATGATTATTCTTATTTTGTAGATGAGGGCATTGAAGCTTGCACGGGTGAGATGACTTGGGCAGGGTCACATAACTAGGGAGTTATCATTCCCAAAGGCAATGCAGTCTAATGTCTCTGGATATAAAGTCTTCGTATTTTCACTACCCCTGGGATGGTGATAGGGAGAATAGAGGGGAGAAAGCATTGTGAAATGCACTTTAAAAGGAGAATTTGCAAATTTTTGTGACAGCTTGAATATGGATGATATTAATATCAATATTTAATTAACAAAACCACAGGGAGCCCTGACTGAATCTTAATGAAATCTTTCATAAATGAGACAAGGTGGGAGCAGAAAGAAATGGAAATTCAATTAAGTGTGTTGAAAGAATCAGATTAGATCTTATCCACCTATTTAAAAAGACTCAGCTCAATAATTTAAGTAACTGAATTACTGTCCTCTTATGCAGTGTTTTAATTGTTGACATTAAAAATTTGTTATTGCTATTATTATTATTATTTTTTTTGCAGTGCTGGAGATTGAACCTAGCGCCTCACACATACTAGACAGGTGCTCTACCATTGAGCTATGCTCCCACCTCAAGCCTTTTAAATTTACAGGGAAACACTGTAGAGGGTGGAAAGGCATTCTATTAGAAGATCTGGGTTTGAGTTTCAGCCCCAAATTACTGTGGTTTGACCTTGGGAAGCTCATAGAATCACTTTTAGTCTTCTAGGAATATTAATAGCTATCCTGTCCAATTCAGTCACCCACTTACCTACTTACCTGCCCCGCATCCATTTACTCATCCATTTTTCAGTTATTCCTTCTAAATACATTTGTTGAGCATCTACTAAGTGCCAATCACTTGGGACATATCAGTTACACTAGACTCAGACTCTGCCCTTGAGGATCCCATAATCTAGAGAGAGAGACAGGCAGGACAGAAAACGGTGCAGTAAAACCACAGTGGGTACTATAAAGAGAACCCGTCCTCGTCACAGTGAGAAGAAAGAAGAGGTCATTTCAACTTGGTGGGCGACAGAGTGAAAAGACATCTCCCTCACACCATGGGAGAGAGATTAGGACAGATATCATGAAGAAGATGACACTTGAGCTGAGTCTTGGTAAAGTACCGACATCCGGGTGATGTTGGAAAGGGTGTTCTGGCCAGAGGAAAATACACAGGTGTGATACAGTGTCAGGGTCAGCGACATAGCTTGATTTGGCTGAAACATGGGGTACAGGGAGATGCAAGTGGAAATGGGCTGGAGGGAGGGTATGCTATGCAGAGGGGGTTCAACTTTATTCTTTGGGCACTGGAAAGTGACATGATCAGATTTGCATTTGGAAAAATGACTGGCTATAGTGTGGAGAAGCTACATGGAGATCAGGAGAGGCAATATGTGCCCATAGCAAACTGCAGATCACTATCTAAATCATTACACAAGTGTTTGCTTTTATGCGTAGCACAATGTAAGTCAGGATTTGCTATGTTATAGCATATGCATAACTGAAAACCATGGATTCTATTGTACTCTACGCATTTATTTAAATAAACAGATCTATGAAGTAAAATATTTTTCTTCAATTGCAACTAAATTATAGTAATACACTGAGGAAACTCACAAAAATTCCACCTTGTTCCAGAATTCTTATCTCAACAAAACATGTTGCTGGTGAAGGCCCCTGAAAAGAATAAATCAAAAGATTAATGATCTTTGAAAATAACAGACTGAGGAGGATCTGGAGAAATTGGAACGTTTGTGCACTGTTGGTAGGGATGTAAAATGGTGCAGCCATAATGAAAAACAGTAGGACAGTACCTCAAAAAATTAAAAATAGAACCCATGTATGATATAGTGTTCTACTTTGGGGCATATGTCCAAAAGAAGTGGAAATCAAAACATAAGCAGTTATTTGTACATCCATGTTCATAGCAGCATTATCACAACAGCCCAAAGCTGGAAGCAATGGAAGGGTCCGTTGATGGATAAAGGAATAAGCAAAATGTCTATACACACAGTGGAATATTATTCAGTCTTACAAAAGGAAGGAACTTCTGAAACCTGCTACAATCTGTATGTGTACACACACACACTGCTTAGAGAGGAATTACTTCCAACTCATTAGGATGGTATTTTTCAAACCTTAGTAAGAATAGGAATCACCTGCGAAATGTGTGAAAATTGCAGATCCCTAGGCATCATCTCCTCCCACTAGATTCTGATTCAGTGGTTGTGAAGCCAAGGAATCTGCATTTTAGCTATGCATGGGGAGGGATTGCAATGCTTGAGCTTCCCAGACAATTCTTTGAGATAAACTGCATCACAGATGGCACAATAAAAGCAGCATGATGCTCAAATGTTGAGATAGGGCTGAAAATGGTCTGTTGTAATTGGAAGACCCTTTAACCTCAAAAGGTAAGCTCATATCGTGCTATGTTTATCTTTGGAACAAGATCGCCAACAAGCAGACCATGATTCACAGGTCAGACTGGTATCTGAGATGGCTGTGACTGTGACAGGCACTGGCAGATTCCCAGCAGACAGGAGTACTGCCTTCATGTCTTCTGTGGGAAACGTGCTCTTTGATTGTCCAAAACTTGCAACAGGTTATTTTAGGAAATTTAAATTAGCTTGAGGATGCTGATTGGCATTCTCTGAAACACAACTAAAGGAGATGGAGAAAGGATGACAGAGATGAGAAGGAATCCTGGAATTTCAGAGCTAGAAGTTGATGTTTGATTGAGGGTCTAATTCTCTAAATTCACAGATGAAAAGGCAAAATAAATAAAAATATAAACAAATTACTGAAAACCACAGTAGTGGGGTTTCCCTAGACTCCACTTCAAATGACGGGGTCACTCTAAATTCCCCCTGTGATGATGGATTGCTATTCTTCCACGCACCAGGAAAAAACAAACCAATTAGATACATATTTTCTAATTTTGAATGGCAAAAGGGATTCTTTCTTGCAGGATGACAGCAGGCAATTTGAGAGCTGGCAATCTTTCTTATAATTATTTCATTTACATTTTTTAATCTGACTTCTTTTTGCCTGTCTCCCCTGGTCATGAATAATGACAGAGGTATAAATTTACTAACTAAAATTTCACATTGTTGAAATATTGACTCTCAAAGTTGAAGAATATTAATTGATTTTTGCTGGTGAAGTACATAGTTTTTATTTACTCTTAGATTTTTATATTGTATCAGTACAAAAAATAATTTGAAACAGTGCCTGACTTGATGAATAACTAGCAATTATCATAGTAGATTAATAACAGTAAGTGGGATAGAAAGAAAATAAGCAATCATTTTGGGTAGCCTTTGAGGACAGGAAAGTGAAATCTATACCCTTGACTGCAATTGAAAAAGTAAATCCTGATGAAAATGACAAAAACATCAATAAAATGAGAAAACAAATGCTTCCTACATTCAAGACCAGGTGCTTCTTGTAGGCTCTCACCAACACTTCTGTGAAATACTCAAGGCATAGACAAACATGCAGACCTGTGCATTCAAGCACACATATATAACTGAATTTCTTTCATGTCACACTCAATTACTTCAACAAATATTTATTGAGTGCCTACCAGGTGACAGATATTAGTCTGAGGAGCAAATGAGGCACCTGGCCCTCTGGAGCCAAAAACCTAGAGGAAGGGAGCCAGACAGCAAGCAAGAAAGCAAACAGACACAAGGCAATTTCAGAAAGCAGTCAAGGCCCTAGGGAGGGAACCAAGACCTGCGGGGAGACTAGGTAGGAAGAGGTCATGTGAACAGGAAGCCCCCGTGGAAGAAATGGCACAGGCACCCAAGATGGGAACAAGGTGAAAGGGCCCACCAGTGCCAAGTAGAGTTCAGCTGTCAGTCAGGAGGCAGGAAGGAGGCTGGCCATGAGCATCCTGAGCAGAGGAAGTGAGCAGGGAGGGATGATACCAGCTGAGGCTGGCAAGGCAGGGAGCTGCCAGTCACGTGGGCTTGTGGGATAATTCCAATGTCGCATAAGCAATAAGAGTCAGAATTGGACCTTCTTCTGATGCGTTGCTCAAGGTCCCTTTGTTCTCCCTCTTACCATACTGCTCTGTGGGGAATAAGGAAGGGGACAGCCAGTCACTCACCCAAATAAAACAGAGTCCCCACCTCAAGCTCTGGAAGGCACAGGAGAGGTGCTTGCCCTGTCTCTCGTTCGGCCTTCTTGGTTGTGGCTCCCTCCTGGGTTCTCTTGCTATCACTCCCATCCTGCCCAAGTCCCCAGAGTATGGTGGGTCATACATGGACAAAGAAATATTCTTGTCCTTGTCTCTCCCCAGAATGTCTGAGATGAACAAACAGTTTTAAGACAGAGATTTAGAAAATACAAAAGGGAAAATAGATTTCCAATGGAAAGATTCCTGAACATAAGATTCATTCATCCTGTATTTATCAGCCCCAGTGGACTGGGGTAGATCCTCAAATATCTCACCCAGCTTTTTTCTGACCCAAGTTCCACCTGACATTTAGCATTCAATCTTAGCTTCCTGTTATGGTTTAGATGTAAGGTGTCTCCCAAAAGTTCATGTGTGAGACAATGCAAGAAGGCTGAGGAGTACTGATTAGGTTATGAGAGTCTTAACCTAATCAATGAATTAATCCCTGATGGGATTGACTGAGTGGTAACTGAAGGTGGGTAGGGTGTGGCTGGAGGAGGGGGGTGGTTCCTGGAGTATGCCTTTTGTGTATGTATTTTGTATCTGACAGATGCTGTCTCTCTCCTTACTGATGATTATGTGAGCTGCTTCCCTCCACCACATTCTTCTGACATTGATGTCCTGCCTCACCTTGAATCCTGAGGAATGGAGTTAGCTGCCTATGGACTGAGACCTCTGAAACTATGAGCCCCAAGGTAAACTTTTCCTCCTCTACAGTTGTTCTGATTGGGTCTTTTAGTTGCAGCAGTAAAAAAAACTGAATAAAACAGATCCCATTCAGTTTCCTAACCCTGGGAGATGATTTCATCTCCAATCTGTATCATTCTGAGACAAGTTTCCAAAAAGACCTAGTTAAACTTTAAACTTCTCTCCTTATGAATGAGTAAATAGTGACTCTCCCAGGAAGACCTCTCTTCCTTCACTGCCTATCCAAATCCTTTGCATTCATTAAGATTTCAGTTCCCATCATATCTGACCACTGCAGGTCACTTGACTTTCCATTTCTAAGTGACCACCTACTAATCACTGATATAAGGCAACAAAGTACTTATTTACATATAGTTTTATTCTCAAATCATAGCAGCAAAGCTGTGGACTCCAAAGCAAGAGAAAGTATCATAACGTAATGGAGGAACTTTACATTTCATAGAGGGAAATGAGAGGGGGCGGGGTCAGGGGCATGAAAGATGGTGGAATGAGACAGACATCATTATCCTATGTACATGTATGATTACACAAATGGCATGAATCTACATAATGCACAACCATAGAAACAAAAAATTGTTCCCCATTTGTGTATAAGGAATCAAATGTGGTCTATAAAAATAAAAAAAATTAATTATTATTATTCCTGTGGGTCATAGCTTGAAACTTGAATGCATTATTTGTTAGATTGAATGTTACTCTCCAGGTTTTTGTTTTTTAAATCATGAACTACATTAATATCTTTTAAAAGTTAAACAAAAAGATATATATTCTTAATTAGAAAGTCTAGCATAACATTGGGTACAATAGGATGTATCTAATAGCTTTGTTAAATTTAATTAGGAGGTAGGGGTTGCACTAATACACTAATAGTTTTCTTTGTGCCAGGCAATGTTCTCAGTGCTTTGCATAAATAACTTTATTTAATTAAATGAAATGAGTCACATGTAAACATTATCATATATTTAAAATGTGCAAATCAGATGTATTATTTTTATCAACTTAAAAATGTCAGCTTATCTAATTTGGCTACCCAAGAGATCATTCCTTGGAATTCCAAATTTTTATCTTCTTGACCTATCCCATCACAATGAAAATATCAAACTTAGAATATTTGATACACTTGATAACATTAGTAAGAATAGTCTCCAATCATTTATAGTGATAATCATATTTTAATATACTTATTAAATTATTATAATTGTTCTGAAATTATATGCATTTGAATTATGTCTTGAAGTAAATAATTTCCTTCAAAACAACTATTTTATCTCTTTTTTCCCAAGATTGTGCTTTCTTTATATTAGATTCATGTGAGTGTCAAAATTATGCAACTGGGGGTATCAGAAATATTTTCCAGATCAGAGCAAATAATTATTCAGAAAATTTTGCTATTTTTTTTGCTAAAATAATTTCTGATAAGTTTTTTTCTGAAAATACTCAAAATAAAATGTGGTAGAGTTATTTAATGTTTATACCACAGCTTTAATTCAAATATCATTCACCTGAATGAATGTGTGAGTCATTAAAAAAAGTACAACTTTATTATTATTGAAATATTAAGATTTCTGAGCTACATCCCTGACTCTCAACATTCTTAATGGTGAGGTTTAATGAGTGATAGGGATAAGTTACTTGTATGTCAGTTCTTCATAAAAGTCTCAATCATCTCACATTTAAAATAGTCCCTCACACGTGTATACAATTTAAAACATTTTTGTCTACATAATATGTGCCAGGTACCATGTTTCTATTTACATTTCTAACTTTAAGCAACTAGCAGGCAGATTTACCATGAAATAATGAATCTTAGGATTTAGAACCCCTCACTTGTGCAAGCCCCTTACAAGATCTAAGAGGATCTCTAGAAACTTATTCACATGGACTTATATGTTTGTAAAATTTGCACAAATAAGGCATATTAACCACAATTGTTTAACTTTGATTTCTCTTCTCCTACCACTTTCCCTCCACCACATTTTCCATCTTGTTGGATGGTGCTGGAGTAGCCAGAGATATTGTGAGGACCCAACTTAGGGGAAGCTGAGTTGGAGACACATCTAACTTAGATTCAGTGGGATATACTGGTGTAGTTGTCCATCACTTTTCTATATAATGAGGTTACTGCTGACCTCCCAGGATAAAATTTCTTTCATAAATAGTCCAAGTGCCCATGCTGGGACTCACCTGGCTATATTGTATTATGAATGTGGAGATAAACAGCTTCAAAACACACAGAATCAAAAGCTCATCTGTAGAGCGCAGTATGGTGGGCCATGACTATAATTCTAGCAGCTCAGGAGGCTGAGGCAGGAAGACCAAAGTTCAAGGCCAGTCTCAACAATTTAGTGAGACCTTATGCAACTTGGTGAGATCCTGTCTCAAAATTAAAAAATGAAAAGGGCTGGGTATGTAGCTCAGTGGTAAAGCTCCTCTGGGTTCAGTCTGCAGTGCCAAAAGGAAGAGAGAGAGAGAGAAAAGAAGAGAAAGAGGAGGAGAAGAAGGAGGAGGAGGAGGAGAAGGAGGAGGAGGAGGAGGAGGAGGAGGAGGAGGAGGAGGAGAAGGAGGAGGCTCATCTATGGAGAAGTCCTTCAATTATCAGACATGTAAAACTGTAAGATGAAGATTTGATCTCATTGTCTCACAAAGTGCAATTTTCATTTTGTTAAATATGTTTGATATTGCAATGTATGCAAATATGAACACTTCATATTTTTTTAAATGAGAATCCTAAAAAAGAAAAATGTTCTGAATTCCTGACCATGCAAACTTACAGCAAAACTACAGTGCTTCTTTGAACAAATATACTATGTACACATCCCAACACATCAGATCACATCTTGGTATATCTGCACATCTTGCAGTGTGACAATTTCAAGTCACATGACTTACAAAATTCTTTTTCTTAAAAATGATCACTACATTATATAAGCTTCAGGTCCCACAAAACCTGGATCTGTCCCTAGGAAGTAATTCTACTTAGGCTATGCTCACCCAGTGAACCATAAAACCATAATACCATAATATCTTAGAGATGATATAGACTTCAAATACCACATAGGCTAGTAAGGTTGTCATATATTTTAAGTCTCAAAATCCTTTTTCCAAATAAAAGCTTATGTTGGAAAATACAGTAGAAAGTCTCAGTAGCTAATACTGTGAAAAAAGTTAATAAAATGCTTACTAGTACTCTAAAAGTAGAGAATAATAAGCTAAATAATAAGTAAATATGAAACAAATACAAACAGTAATAAGTTCAATTGAAAGAATCAGTGTGAACTCATAACCTTAAAAGATACATCCTTTCCTGTTTTTGTTCAAAGTAACCTATATTCAAAATATTGGGGTGGGTAGACAAAAATTTCTCAAATAGGAAAAAAAGACATCATTCATAAAAGAAAATAAATAAATTTGGTCTTATCAAAAAAAATTCTTCGGGCTGGGGATACGGCTCAGTTGGTAGAGTACTTGCCTTGCATGCATTAAGACCCTGGGTTCAATCCCCAGCACCACCACCAAAAAAAAAAAAAAAAAAAAATCTTCAAAATACATAATTTCTTTTTAAAGCAAAAGAAAAGATCAATACCTAAAGAGCAAGTTGATAATAAAACAAAGAGCAAGTCAATAATAAAACAAAAACTCAATTTTTACCAATAAGCAAAAGATGTGGGCAGGCACTTCACAAAAGAAGATATCAAATAGCCAATAAGCATATTGAAAAAGTGCTCAACATTATTAGCCATCAGGAAGATGCAAATTAAAACCTTAGAGAAACTAACCAGGCACTGTGGTGCATGCCTGTAATCCCAGGACCTTGGGAGGCTGAGGCAGGAGGATCTCAAGTTCAAAAGCCAGCCTCAGCAAAAGCAAGGCAAAAATCAGTGAGACCCTCTCTCTAAATAAAAGACAAAATAGGGCTGGGGATGTGGCTAGTGATTGAGCATCTCTGAGTTCAATCTCTGGTTAAAAAAAAAATCAGAGAGGTTAAAATGAAAGGATTAGCAATACCAAATGTTGACAAGGATATGGAGCAAGGAATTCTCAGACATTGGGGAGTTTAAAGCTGTTTGACCACATTGAAAACTGCCTGGTAGTTTCTTTGCAAGTTAAATACCTGACATCTCTATGGCCCAAGAAATTCATTCCTAATTCTTATGGCTGTACCCAAGAGAAAAAAATTCTATGTCCACAAAAAGATGTATACAAAATGTTAGCAGCACCTTTATTAATAGTTGCTTCAAAAGAGAAATGAAGCAAATGTCCATCAAAAGGAAAATGGAGAAACAAATTGTGAGATATTGGTACAATAAATTTTGTTCAGCAGTAAAAAAGAAAAATTCCCAATACACACAACACTGATGATTCCTGTAAGAGTAAATTTAAAACATTTCCCATTGGCCAAGCTGTCACCGCTTGAGTATCAATGAAAATAATAGTTGTTATTAATTATATATAATGAGTAATAGGTATTGGTAATTACTAATATAAGTAGTAACCGTTACTCATCATTTGGTTAACTGAAATAAACTATCTATAAAATACACAAGTTCCAATAATTCTCAAAAGTTAATAGAATGCAGTAGCTTTTGATCTTTTTTTTTAAAAAAAACAATGATCCATAAAATTACAAATATATTGTATGTGATTCAACACACACACACACACACATACACACACACACACGCACACACTTTTTTTTTTTTTTTCTGAGACCAAGTCTTGCCATGTTGCCCAGGCTGGAATTGAACTCATGGGTCCAAGCAATCCTTCTGCCTCAGTCTCCCATGTAGCTGAGACTACAGGTATGCACCACAGAACAAGCCTACACATACACTTTAAATGTTGTGGAAAATATTACCTTTATTATGTTTGATGAAATCTGTTTCTATTTTATTCTACTTTTTAATTAACTTAAAATACTGATTACACAACCAATTGTTTCCAAACTACAGTTTATAATAAACACAGATACAGTTTACAAAAAGTTATTAGGGTCTCTGTTCTAGTGCCTAAGTCTTTGATCCACATTGAGTTGATTTGTGTGCAGGGTGAGAGAGAGGGCTTTAATTTCATTTTGCTACATATGGATTTCCAGCTTTCCCAGCACCATTTGTTGAGGAGGCTATCTTTTCTCTATTATATGTTTTTGGCACCTTTGTCTAGTATGAGATAACTGTACTTATGTGGGTCTGTCTTTGTGTCTTCTACTCTGTACCATTGGTCTACCTGTCTATTTTGGTGCCAATACCATGCCGTTTTGGTTACTATGGTTCTGTAGTAGTTTAAGGTATGATACTGTGATGCCTCCTGCTTCACTTTTCTTGGCTATTCTGGGTCTCCTATTTTTTCAAATGAATTTCATGATTGCTTTTTCTAGTTCTATGAAGAATACCATTGGGATTTCTAGAGGAATTGCATTAAATCTATATAACCCTTTTGGTAGTATGGCCATTTGACTATATTAATTCTGCCTATGCAAGAACATGGGAGATCTTTCCATTTTCCAAGGTCTTTTTCAATTTCTTTATTTTTTTAAGATATCAATAATTGTATTAGATTAATTTCCCATAAAGGCTATTTGAGTATAACATGCATGTATTAAGTGATTTACATAACATTGTTCAATTTAATCCTCTCAAAGAAGGACTTCATTTAAAGATGAGAAAAACTAAGGTTTGTAGACTTTAAGGAATTTTACTAGCATCACCCAGTTGGTAAGTAGGTGGGCCAAGATCTGAACCTAGGTCTACATACTCCAAACCCTACATCATAAAAAGGACATGTTCTTTACCTTTATCTTGGGGGAGAATGATGCATCTGAAGAGAAAAGATACAGTTTGCAGATAAAAAGGAGATAAAAACTTTAAATATTTATGGTTTGGATATGAGGTATCCCCTGAAAGCTCATATGTGAGACAATGAAGGAAAGCTCAGAGGTGAAATGATTAGATTTTGAGAGCTATGACATAATCAGTGGATTATTCCATTTGATAGAATAATACTTAGAATGGATTAATGGGTGGTAACCATAGATGGTAGGGCATTGGCTGGAGGATGTAGGTCACTGGGGGTGGGACCCTTGGGAATTATATTATCCCTGGCTCCTTGCACTCAGGCTTTCTCTGTTGCCTGGCTGTCATGAACTGAGTACCCTTCCTGCACCATGCCCTTCCACCATGATATTCTGCCTCACCTCAGGCCCAGAGTTATGAAATCTGCCAACATGGATTGAATCTATGAAACCATGAACCAAAACAAACTTTTCCTCCTCTACATTGTTCTTGTCAGGTATATTGGTCACCATGACACAAAGCTAACCAAAACAAATATTAAATTTTGTGTTTATAGGAAGATCTCCCTTTCTTGCCTGTCCCCCATCTGCTCAGTTCCCACTCTCTTGGAAGCCGCTTGCAATACAGGTAACCACTGAAATACACCTTACAGAGTTTCTTTGCACATAACAAGAAAATATAAAATATTTGCCATTCTTTTTAAACAAATTTTATTCTCTTCCCAGAGGTCTTAAAATTGAAATAGAATTAATACAGCATAAAACTCACCCTTTTAAAGTGTATAATTAGGTAGTTTTTACTATGGTCATAAAGTTGTACAAGCGTCACCACCATGTAATTATGGGACATTTTCATCACTCTGAAAAGAAGTTCATACCCCTTAGCTTTGACTTCTCTGACTCCCTTCTCTCCCTATTCCTAAATAACCATTCATCTACTCTATGGATTTGTCCCCTCAGGGCATTTCATGAAGAAGAATCAATATAGTAGGCAGCTACAATAACACAGCCACATCAATGTTTATAGCAGCTCAATTCACAATAGCTAGACTGTGGAACCGACCTAGATGCCCTTCAACAGATGAACGGATAAAGA
Source organism: Glaucomys volans (assembly GCA_020662805.1). Classification (NCBI taxonomy): domain Eukaryota; kingdom Metazoa; phylum Chordata; class Mammalia; order Rodentia; family Sciuridae; genus Glaucomys; species Glaucomys volans. The sequence continues at coordinate 1,423,699 of JAJEJO010000606.1, read as the reverse complement.
AACTGTGGTATATATACACAATGGAAAACTATTCAGCTATAAAGAAGAAGAATTTTATGTCATTTGCAGATAAATGGATGGAATTGGAGAATATCATGCTAAGTGAAATAAGCCAATCCCAAAAACCCAAAGGCCGAATGTTTTCTCTGATAAGTGGATGATGATACATAATTGGATTGGGGGTGGGGAGGGTAAGAGAAGAGTGGAGGAACTTTAGATTAGGAAGAGGGAAATGAGACAGGGAGGGAGAGGGGATATGAAAAACATTGGAATGAGACAGACATCATTACCCTATGTACATGTATGATTACATGAATGGTGCAAATGTACATCATGCACAACCATAGAAATGAAAAGTTGTACTCCTTTTGTGTACAATGAATCAAAATGAAGTTTGTAAAAATTAAATAAATAAATAAATAAATAAGTATAGTAAGCAGCCTTTTGTGACTGACTTCTTACACTTAGAGGAATATTTTCAGAATTTGTACATGTTTTGCACATACAATAGTTCATTCCTTTCTGTAGTTGAATATTCTAGTGTATTGATATCTATCTTTCACTATCTATTCATCAGTTAATAAATATTTGTTTTCTTTTTTGCTATTATGAATAATACTGTTAGGAATAATCATGTACAAGTTTTTGTGTGAACAAATATTTTTTGATTCTGTCTAGGAGTGGAATTACTGGGTCATATGATAACTGTACACTTAAATTTTTTTTGAGAAACTGTCAGATTATTTTCCAAAGGCTCTTCATCATTCTACATTGCCACCAACAATGTATGTGTGTTGCAATTTCTTCCCATCCTCACCAACAACTGCTATTGTCTGTCTTTTTAAAAATCACCTTCACTTTTCAGTACAAAAGGAAGTAAGTATACCATGCTTTTTTTTTGCACAATATCTTGGGGATTTTTTGCCTGTTAGGAAAATAGAGGATCTGTTTCTGGAGAAACAATCTTAGCTGGCAACAAATGAGGAGGAGGTGAGGGGAACCCAAAACATATACACATATGTGTGCGTACGCGTTTATTCATTCATTCATGTATTTATTAATTTTTTACTCACAGTTTTCTGTATCACAAACACACATTGACCGCTGAAGGGTTCCTACAGAACAATCTAAAATCTTCTTATCTGGAGCTTCCTTCACTTGACGTATTAGGAAAGCAAAGTACAGAGAGGCCACATGACCTTCCTAGGTACATGATTATGTGTTGTTCTGATAAATGCACTATTAGCCAATTTCATCATAATGCAGACATCATAGAGTGCATTTCCACAAACCTACATGGTGCAGATCAATCATTCTATGCAATCAAGAGACATGGTCAACATGGGATGTAAGAGGTTGTCGCCAGTGTAACCCATGTGGTGGTTTTATAGTAGCTTTTTAAAATCAGTAGGTGTACACTCTCAAATAAAAAGTATAGTATAGTAAAAACATACGCTAGTAACATAGTCATTTATTATCATCATCAAGTACTCTGTGCTATACATAATTGCATGTGCTGTGCTTTCATATGACCAGCAGCACAGTAGAGTTCTTTACACTAGCATCATCACACACACATGGGTAACATGTTGTACTATGATGTTATGGCAGCGACAATGTCCCTAGGTGATAGGAAATTTCAGCACCATCATAATCTCAGGGGACTGCTGTTGTATATGCCACTGTTGTTGACTGAAACATTATGTGGTACATGACTATATATATGTTTCACAGGTCTGCTATAACAAAGTGCCATAAACTCATGGTTTAAATAACAACAATTTATTGTCTCAGAGTTCTGGAAGCTAGACATTCAGAATCAGGGTATCTGCAGGCATACTGTTTCTTCAGAGAGTTGTTAAGAGAGAATCAGTTCTAAGCTTCTCCTTCAGCTCATGGTGGTTTGCAAACAATCTTGGGTGTCCCTTGGCTTACAGAGGCATCATCCTGGTCTCTGCCTTGATGCTCACTTGGCAGTCTCCCTGTGTGGGTCCCCATGCCCAAATTTCCCTATTTTAGGATGATACCAGCCATATTGGCTGAGGGCCCACCCAAGTGATCTCCTGATAACTCAATTACCTCTGTAAAGACCCTACAGTCACATTTGGTAAGACTTCAGACTTCATGTGAGATTTCATGTAAGTCTTTATGTAAGACTTGATGTGTTGTAAGACTTCTACACATGAATTTTGACAGAACACAATTCAACCCATACACTTGGATTACTGCCCCTAGTGAAGCTTCCCCAGATATCCCTTAATTTTATAAGTATCTCTATATCAGGGAGCCAAATTTTTAAATGTTTTCATTAGTCACACCTCTAATTAAAGAAAATCTCTAAAAATCCACCAACAACAGATTTGATATCTTTGAGAAGCTAGTTTTTAATCTAATATAACCCACATGGTAGAGGGTAAATCTTTATGCACACCATAATGTTGTAGAAAGAGTTGTGAACTGGAGGTGAGGAAATAAAGGTGAGGACTTGAGGAAACCAAGTCCTAACTCAGAGATTCACTCACCATTTATCATCCAGGACCATTTATCATCTGGATTGCCACTGCCCCTTCTCATGGAAGAATTGACAATCTCTAAATTCCAGATGATTCTCTAATTCCTATACCATTGTGAGATGATCTATTTTATACTATTCTTTCTTCTCTCTTCCTCCCTCCCCAAACAAATATGGGCAACAGAAAGATGATACAAGCAGACAAGCATATTTATAACATCTTATCTACAGACTCCTATATTCTTCCAAGCAGATGGCTTTCATCTATGCCCTCATTTAACAAAGAAATGGAAACCTAGAGGTGAAGTGACTAGCCTAAGATACACAGATTGTTCCTTACCTGAATAGCTTCAATAGAGTAAGGATCTTCAAATTAGGCCCACAGACCTAGGGGTCTTTATTAATTAATTCTAGGGATTTATATACCTCCTGAGAGTTAGTGTGCAAAAACTGGTGTGGATATATTTGTATACATTTTAGTTTTTGTAGTTTTTAGGAGTCCCTAGCTTTCATTAAATTTTCAAAGGTGTCTATATTTGTTCTGATAAATCCTCAGCTTCCAGCACAATGACTGGCATGTTTACTGGCAGTAAACAACCGTCGACTGTGTCAAATTTTCAACCAAGAAAAAGTTAATAAACACTTAAATGGCGAAATATAATATACTCATTCTCTGGAAAATAATCCTCACAATTTCCTGCCCCCATAATGCTCCAATATCCTGAATAGTCTTTCATCACCTTATTGTTTCAAGTCCCGGGTGAATTACACAATGTTGTGCTTGTCTTTTAAACTAATTTTAAAAGATGTTTAAAATCACAATCTCATCTGCTTTTGGAAATCATCCATCTTTTTAATTTAATTTTACCATCTTATTTAATTAGCAAGAGTTTAATGACAGTTAATAAATGATATATTAATTAATTTAGGGAGTGACTATTTTGTCCTTATTAAAGTAATTCAAATTTTAAATGCTTATAATTTCCATTCATTCAATCAAGTAAGACATCCCAAATCCAATTACACCTAAGTTACCTCACTTCACTGTTAGTCCAAGTCTGAAGGAAAATCTCCAGTACAACCAGAACATGTGTAGGACTGATTATTCAAACCCTAACTTTGAAAAGGCAGGGAGATGCCTTGGGTCCAAGCCATATGATATCATAAGCAGAGCACAACAGCACCACAGAGAAGGCGCCCAATGAATATTTGAGGAACCCAAGAATTATACAGAAGTAACTAACACTGTTCAGAGGATAGAAGGCCTAAGCGGGCACCATCAACATCAAGAACAGTTAACAGAATACCCACCAGGGAAGGGTGGAGTCAGTGGTTAGGGCCTTGTCTCTGAGAGCAGGTGTTTTTGTGGGATATTAAGGAATGGCACCAAACTGACACTTATCAATGTGGTTATCAAATACAACTATCTCTGTCTCTGTTGTTATTGAGCATTTCTTTTCATAATTTGTTTCTAATAACGTACAAATATTGAAGAAGCCAGAGATACAGAGAAGGGGGTCTCAGGGTAAAAAATATGATACCCTGCAAGAAGCAGGTCAGGTCATTTCATAGATATATGTAATAATGAATCACATTTTATTCAGAAGTAATTTATAGTCTATAGTGGTGTTTACAGATCATGATTCACTTACCTAATAGAGACTAAAAGTTCTCTTCCTTACAAGACTGGGTCTTACTCAGCTCAACAAATTCAACAAACAATTGTGGATACAAATTAAATATACTCAAGAGCATTATTAAGTGAAACCAAAAGAACAGACAAAGTCTTTTTATGTATCTTGTCTAGCTTGCTAGACTACTTGATATCAGGGTTTCTCATCCTGGAAACTTCCTGAAAAAGTAATCATCAGTGTGCAGGCTTCTAAGATCATCTAAGATTTAAAAGCCATAAAAGAAACAAATGGGAATTGTGAGAGCTTCCTTGGTGAGATGAGACAAAAGAGTATTTCTATCCTGTTATTCTTTATCCCCTAGGACAATGACCTTCAATATTTTAAAGAGAAAAGAACCCAAGATCCAGACTTTAAAGAGACATCAAATTCAACCTGTTTATCTTACCTGGTGCTGAGTATTTTTTGTGGTGAGTGTTGTTTTTCTAGCAGCTGAGAATGAAGTCTTGGGAGAAACTGTGGCTCCTTTAAAAAAAAAGTGGATATTTTGTTGTTACAGATTTTTTTTTAAACCTATTCACTTTATGATCCATTCATGGGATGGAATACTAAGTATTTCTTTTTTTTTTTTTTTGGTACTGGGGATTGAACCCAGGGGCACTCGACCACTGAGCCACATCCCCAGTTCTATTTTGTATTTTATTTAGAGACAGGGTCTCACTGAGTTGCTTAGGGCCTCGCTGAGTTGCTGAGGCTGACTTTGAACTCGCGATCCTCCTGCCTCAGCCTCCCAAGTGCTGGGATTACAGACGCGCGCCACCGCGCCCAGTCTAAGTATTTCTTAAAATGGAGGTATAGAAGGATATTTAATGAAAGGCTACCTTAATTTCTCCTGCTTTTTATGGAGAATACATTTTAATTTTTCTTGCTTTTTTACATTGAACATTACTTCATGCAATTAATAAAAATAAATAAAATGTGGTAGATACAGGCCCAGAATGAGTTGATTTCAACTCAGAAGAAAGTTCGAATGTTTGTGCAATATGATTACATAGAAATGTTCTTACTTTCTAAGCTTTTCCCAGTTATACCACTAGTTCCTCTTGATGGAAGACCACTGTGAAAATTTTTTAGAGTGGAAGAAACTGTCTTCATCACCCAGGAAGGTACAGATATTTTCTCATAGTTAATCTGTGCAATTACCTGACAACGACCCTGAAAAAAGACAGGTAACAAAAAAAGTTGGAGTTTAAACATATCACCTTCCATGTTGATATGTAAAGATTATGTGCAATAAAGTGTCAAAGACAGACTGAAATCACTATGGGTTAGCCATGCTATTGAATGATCTAACATCCATGGGTAATCTGATCAGGTTCAACCAGCTCCGTAGGTATACAACTGATCACCAGTATGAAGGTTGTTATAAGGAAATACAATCAGCCCTTCATATCTGTGGGTTTCACATCAGTGAATTCAGCCAACTGCAGATTGAAAATGTCTAGCAAAATTTGCATCTTACTGAACATGTACTGACTTTTTTGGTCATTATTCCCTAAACAGCACAGCATAAAACCTATTTCCATGGCATTTGCTTTGTATTAGATATTATAAATAATCTGGAGATGATTTGGAGTATACCAGGGAGGGATGTATGTAGGTTGTATGCAAATACTACACCACTTTATGGGTCTTGAGCATCCACAGATTTTGGTATCTGCAGGAGGTCCTGGAACCAATCCTCCACAGATACCAAGGGACAACTATAATTATTGGTTGTATCTCCCTGCCAGAATTTAAACTGAAGAGTTAATGCTTCAATTATATACTTACAGATGTGATGAATACAAGGAAACAGGATTTTAAATGATCAGAGATAATGGTTGTTCCAGCCCTGAAAGAAAAATAGGGGGTAGGAGAGATACAAGGCTCATTGAAAAAATGTATTTATTTATACAAAAAGATCTATCAAAACTATTATTTGCTGGACTCAAAATGAGCAAAGTAGAGGCAGTCCCCCACTGTGTGGAATTTAATGTATTTATCTGCTCTCAAGTAATTCTTTAGCATCCTCCATGTGCCAACATTGTAGATGAAGGATGGAGAGGTCAGTAGCCCACAGTGCTTAGTCTTGAAAAGCAAGGGAGTATTTTATTTGCACTATAGTTAAAGAAATTGAAGAAATGCACTAGAAAAAAAATGTGAAGGAGATGACTATAAGATACCATTTAAGCAAATGTGCAGTGGCATAATCAGAATAATTTGAGGTAAGATTAAGTAGATGATCAGACTTGACTTTGGTGCTCTATTTCCATCTTCATAGATTTCCTTTCTTTGCATGTCCCTGAGGCTCCCTGTCTTCTTCCTGAAGTAACCCCTTTGATATTCACCATCCATGGCTTCCAAGCTAATCCAAAGTCAAATAACTAATTCGATAAGCTAATCTCTACTAAATTGCCATGGGAAATAATTAGTGTTATCCTCCTAAATAAAAGTTATGAATTTTAACCTCAGCCTTGTAGAGGCTTTTGATGTTATCTGTTGGCTCCAAGAGTCACCTAATGACCTCTCAAACTAAACCCTACCTTCCTTCCCTCCTTGGTATCCTGCATGCTGCTATCTGCAGGGACCCTAAACACTTTGGTCTTGAAGGCTCTGCCATGTTGTACCAGATGCAACCTTGCCCCAAGGGGAAAAAAAAATCAGAGATGATGAAGGCAAAACTCCCAATGTACAGAAATGCATACACCTGGCTCTTTTTGGAAGCAGGCTCCAATATCCTCTTTACATGTTATAGTATTCAATTCCTGGTACTGATTTCATTATCTAATAGAGAAAAAAAAACTCAGGAAATTAACATTTTTAGAGTTTCTTCAGAGTAAAACTCTAATTCATAGAGGAGCACTTAAACCCAGGATCTTAAATTAGTAACTTATTTGAATTTTGAAAAGAGAGAAGTGAAAATTCAGCATTTTAAAGAAATAAGTCCTTTGAGTAAAAATTCTAATTACTAGTTATTATCTGAGATGATAGTTGTTATAATAAAAAATACTATTTTAAAGGCTAATTAGAATGAAAATCATACAGCAATTTAAAGTTTTTCTTTTTCCTTTCTTCATACATAAAAACATAAATTGAAGATTAGAGTAAATGTACTTAGGATTTTCTAAACTAATACACACGCTTTACCTTAAAAGTGACCTAAAAGAGATTTTTCACTATAATTATCTTGGTCAAAATACAGAGGTCAAGTAGTGATTTGGTGGAAATCAGTAACCTCTCACATTGTCACATCGATAACCTACATTCCCACAGTCATAACACTCCCTCCATAGTTTTCCCCAGAGTCATAAATGACTATCAGCTGGTACCATCAGTTGCTCTTACAATATTTGGAAAATGATGATCATTTCCTTATCTTATTTGCTGCCCTGCAGACAATGTACAGTAAATAACAGATAAATGAGGATTCTTTTACAAAGGCAGCTGCAACTTGATGAAAAATCTGCCAGGGATTCATTTTACTAGATAATATGTATTCAATGCACAAGGCTGGAATGGAAGTTCTCCGAAACACACACACACACACACACACACACACACACACACACACATATCCTGTCTCCCCAGCATGATTATATGAATGGTCTCATAGTCTTGGCATAGAAGCCCATAAAACTTGAAAAAGATTAAGAGAAGACCTACCAAGATATTCATGGAATTAGAAAGAAAAGAAATGTTCTCTAATGAAAAATACTAGTACAATCACTGTTACCTAATAAATCCTATGAAGAGGTAAATGCCATGATGTTGAAGAGTTAAAGGAAGAATGTCCACACCGAGGTCCATAAAGAACTTATAAACAAAGGTGCTATGAGGTTCAAGGACTGAAGAAACCACATATTATGGAGGATCCAGGAGAGGTCTCATGATAGAGGTGATTTTGACATGGTTATAAACAATAGGCAGGAGCATGACTGGTGGAGAGGATTCTGAAGGGTCTGACAGAGAACCAAGTTTGCTGATTCATTTAATGCATTTCACTTGAATATTTTATTAACTGATTCTAAAAGGCAACCATTTAGTAAAAAATAAAACAATGCAACCTGTAGTATCGGCGTAAGGAACAATGAACCAGAAAGTCTATCTTTTCTTTAGGCCATGAAGAGAATAATGGAAGATTCCTGTTGAGAGAGGGAAACACATTCATTAGAATTCACAAGGAGACTCTGAGCTATCCTTCCCATTCTTTAAAGGTGGCTGTACTTCCTTTTTGTTCATTCTAAGATCAAAATCGAAATGCATATTCCCAGCCTATCAATGCCCATCTTGGCCCAGCAGAACCCAGCATTACTTTCCTTACTTTTCAGGCCCACCACCACCTGCCTGCTCCGGCCTCACGTGAGGGTAATCCCTCTAGCTGTCCTCCATGGCTGCCAAGGGGTAAGGCTGTCCTGTGAGAAGGGTCTCCAGGCTTCATGGCACTGTTCAGGGCCTCCGAGGCTCTCCTTTCTCTTGGAGAGACCCAGCCCATTGAATACCCCCATCGTAAGTCTGCTGGGTACGAGAGGGTGAAGCTTCAAGGACACCCAGGCCTTTGGACATCTGGACCCAAAGAAGTGAAGCCTTGAGAGAAACCAGGGTCTCCTCACTGCCCACATCCTGGTGGATTCTGGTGTCCTGAGGCCCTTCCTTTTGCCCTAGTGGCTGCCTTTCTGTGACCACATTCTTCTGAGGAAAGACACCAGCTTCTTGTCACAAGGGTGCAGCCTTAGTTCATGGCTTCCTTCCACTGTCAGCAAACAGGAGCAGCACACAAGCCTCAATCTTCTGCTTGCACTCAGAGGGCTGGAGGAGATTTACTCCCACGCACATCTGTGGCCAAGTGTTTGACCGCTATTGTGACTCCCAGGATCTGCTCTGGCATCCTTTAAGCACTAGAGCCCTGCCTGAAGCAGTTTCTGTTCATTGAACCACTGATTTCCTAACTAGAATGTGACAGGACCATTTCTAAGACTGCCTCTTGCTTCCAGAATCCCTCCTCAAATACTATTTATGCACCCCTCTGAATCCACAGTCATTGCTTCCCAACCTTGTGCTGCCTGTGGGAGAAAACCAGAACTGTGAAGCCAGACAGGGTCGATGAAACCAGCTGTTCCCCAAACCTAGCTAGTCACAAGAATTCACCAGGAGCACTCAATGAAAAACACAAATCCTGAGCTCCTCTGCCAAAGACTCTGTGGCGGGAGTTCTGAGGCAGGGCTTGGCAACTGATTTTTAAATGATGCCCTAAATGATCCCTAGGGCGTTTGACTTTTATGAAAATACTAGAGTTTGGTATGCCTTCCTCGACCTGGAGATTTGGACTTGTGGCCCCACTCAGATCTATTTCCCCTTGTTCCAACACCAGCCAATCTCAGTCCTATCCTTTTCTCTCCCATTTCCCAGCACATCTTACAGTCAAGGAAGGTCACACTTGTCATGACTCTTCTTATACTCAGAAGGCGTCCCTGACCTAAGATTCTCACATTAGCCTTACAGAGAACCTTCCCAGCTCCCTGGGTCAGTCCCTTGGATAGTCGTGGTGGCCCACATCAGAATGCAATGGGCCTTCCTGAAAGGGGACCAGCTCTTTATGCTCATTAGGGTTTGTTTTTCTCTCTTTTCTTTTTGACTCTTTATGGCAGCTTCCTCTTTGCTGTCAGCCGATGATATAACCAGCCTATTTATGATCATGCCAGCACTTCAAAACAATATATAGATTCTCTATTACATGTTCATGCCTCTCTTCCCTGGTAATTTATCCTAGCTGTGTAACATACAACAGTCCCTGCTTATCTATGGGATGCCTGGATCTGTGGATAGTATTGAACCCTACGTACACTGGTTTTTTTTCTAATAAATAAATTCCTGTGATAAAGTTTAACTTATAAATCAAGTACAGTAAGAAATTAACAATGATAATAATAAAATAAAATAATATATAAAATATACTATAGCAAAAATTATGTGAATGTGGTCTATTTCTGGAATTTTCCATTTAATATTTTTGGATAGCAGTAACTGAAACCATAGAAGACAAAACCATGGATAAGTGGGACTATGGTAAACAAGATTTGCCTCTCCAGTTTAAGCACAAACCTAGTAATTAAACAATAACTATTTAGCACTTTTACTTATGTAGGCCATTTTATGAATGTATAAAATACAATAAATACAGTTTTAAATTTTCATTGTTTTTCTTTGCTTCTGTATCCTCAGTTTCTCTCATATCTTTGCTTACCCTTCATAGCACTAGAATCCACAGATACAAAGTAAGCAATCAATAGTTGATTATGAGGAATTTAAGCTATACCACAACTGAGTAATAGTAAGAACTCATAATGAATCTCAAAGACAAGAACATTTGGAAATCACCTGCTAGAGGAGTTTAATAGATCAGCCATGAAATGTCAAAAAAAAAAAGTCTGCCTTTTTAGTCATCAGGGTCATTTCAACATCCAAGAAGACTATCTATCAATCTACTTGACAAATAGAAAATGAAATAGAACAAACAAATACACAACTAAACCTCAATTGCCCTTTCTGCCTGAAAATAATGAATGTGAAGGCTGGTGGAAATCTAAAAAGTGGTGTTTTCTGTGTTTGTGTTGGCAGAAATCCTGTGCAGAAGTGACTGGCTGACTAAGGATTTGAACAGCTAAGGAATATAGGGAGGAATTCATTTCCCTTCCCGTGAATTCTGCTCTTATAAAACATTATAAGTTTTCTCCAAAAATGCTTTCTTTTGAATGAACTGAATTTCCAAAAACAAAAAATTCTCACATAAAAAGGATGGGATGGGTGTGAATGGATCAGGGAGCAGCCATTCTCTAAGCACCCAACACCTCCCAGGCTCTGTGGCTGGTGTTTGTGCACAGTCCCAGTTGGTCCAACAGCACCTTACACATGAGGAAACCAAAGCTCTGGAAGGGGAAGTAACTTGTCCCAGGTCACCAAGTGACAGTCAGGATTGTAACCAAGGCCAGTCTGACTCCAGGAACAAAGTCCTTCTTCCAGTTGCCAACCCTACTCAACAAAAGACATCAGTGGGTGGCTTCAGGCACTGCCTCAGCCCTGGGAATACAGCAGGGAGCACAAACAAAATCACTGCTTTTGAGGAATCTGCATTCTATAGACTCCCAAAGTGATCATTCAGGATATTGAAGATATTAAGGATCACACAGTATCTTTTAAATGACTAAAGAAACAGTGGGGAAGGAGTCATGAAGGTATCAGAGTACTAAATCAATGAGAAACTTCATCCACAGGTATTTTTGCACCCATTTCTCCAAAGCTCACTATAACCAAGGCAGTTTTTTTTCTTTACTTCAAAATCAATGAAAACCAGAGAAGACATGCAGGAATGGAATTACATTTTAAAAAGTCTGATTACTGTCTCATAAATATTGACTTCATGATTTACTTGCTGCCACAGCAGCTATTATACAACACCAAACCTACATGGGGCACCAGTAGACTCCAAGGTACACACACTCACTCCTTGTGTCATATTTAATAAAAGAAGACATTGCCTCCTTTCCACACAGACAGTCCAAGGAACTGCCATTGCAAATCTTACTCCTCTGACCTCAAAATTGCTAAAGGCTTTGGAGATGTTTGGAGTGGACCAAATTATAAAGGTGTTATGGTTTAGATGTGAGGTGTCCTCCAAAAGCTCACATGTGAGACAATGCAAGAAGGTTCAGAGGAGAAATGATTGGGTTGTGAGAGTTGTAACCCAATCAGTGAATTAATCCCTGACAGAATTAACTAAGTGGTAACTGGAGGCAGGTAGGGTGTGGCTGGAGGGAGTATGATTCATTGTGGGCGTGGCGATGGGGTATATATTTTGTATCTGGAGATAGGAGTCTCTCTCTGCTTCCTGATATGTGAGCTGCTTCCCTCTGCCACACTCTTCCACCATGATGTTCTGCCTCACCTTGAACCTGAGAAATGGAGCCACCTTCTGTGGACTAAGACCTCTGAAACCATGAGCCCTCAAATATACTCTTCCTACTCTTTAGTTGTGCTGGTCAGGTCATTCAGCTGACTAAAACAAAAGGAAATTGAATTTAACAAGCCATTTCCAAAACTCCCCAAAGTTCATTTAAGCAATGTAGAATCATTATTTAATATTGAGTTAACAGCTTCTTTGCACACACAGTTTTTTCTTTTATATAAGGAATAAAGATCAACTAGGGATTATTGTCTTGAGATATGGTATCATACTGACCTAAATATTCAGGTAAACATCAATCCCATCCCCAAACCAAACAGCTTTTACCCTTGTAAGACTTGCATTAGAATTTTTTAAAAATTAGCCACAGTGAGTGTAATTTTGTTGACAATATAAGGAACCCTTTATTGTCAACATTTTTACCAAGGTCAGTGCTACAGAAAGCATTGCCACTTTATTTCTTGTTTATTCCAGTCCCTTCTCAGGTGCCTCCAGAAGAACACTTCCAGAAGCGAGCAATCTAAAGATTTTGGAACAATCTGGGGCCACCTTGATTCATCTGTAAATCTGGAACCTTTCTTGCCATGCAAACAAATAATTCAGACATGTAAATGCTCACCCTTAGTAAAGCACAAATAAAGAGGATTCTCTGCTCTGCTCTCAACTACCTCTGCACATCAGGGTTCCTCTGGCACCCCATCCTCTCTCCAGAAATAAACATGAATGCATACAGAGCGGGGACCAGATTTATAGCTATATATAGAAGATTCTAACCTGGATTCTAGTTTTGTGGGGATGAAAAGGGAGATAACATTATGAGCAAGGAATAGAAGGCAGTGGGATAGAAAGAGAGCAGAAAGCTTTTCTGTATTATAAAGAAGCACAGGAAAGTGACAGAAACTGGATCAATAAGAGACAAAGAAGAAGCTGACACTCAAAGGAAACATACTGGAGGGAACTGCTACCAGAAAGTTGTAATGGATTCTTGTAGACCTTCCTTTTTTCCCCAAGGCATTTAATGTCATTGCCTCATATAAGTACTCAAAGAATTACATTCTGGTGCTTAATTTTTTTAAAAAAAGAAAGCCCTAGCTGGGCGTGGTGGCGCACGCCTGTAATCTCAGCGACTCGGGAGGCTGAGGCAGGAGGATCGTGAGTTCAAAGCCAGCCTCAGCAACTTAGTGAGGCCCTAAGCAACTCAGTGAGACTCTGTCTCTAAATAAATACAAA
>JAJEJO010000606.1:1351450-1401907 GCA_020662805.1 Glaucomys volans | reverse complement strand
AGGGACACTCGGCCACTGAGCCACATCCCCAGCCCTATTTTGTATTTTATTTAGAGACAGGGTCTCATTGAGTTGCTTAGGGCCTCGCTAAGTTGCTGAGGCTGGCTTTGAACTCACGATCCTTCTGACTCAGCCTCCCAAGTTGCTTGGATTACAGGCGTGCGCCACCACGCCCGGCTCCATAACTCTTTTTATTTATAATAAATGGGTAAAGGGGGCAAGGACTGGGAAGAGCTTCTTCTGTGATGGACAGGATAGGGTAGAGTCAGGGGAGCCATTCTCTTAAGGGGAATATTCCAGAAGGAGACAGGGAACCACTCCCATGCAGTGTCACATGCTTCCTGGCAGTTCCTAGAAGCCAGGCATCTGCATCCCATGGTTCAACCTACTCTGATTCTGCTAAATAGGGATGGCTTCCCACATTAGATGATTGTCGTATTAGTCAGTTTTATGTTACTACAACAAAATAACTGACTTTTTCTCTTAATAAAGAGAAAAGGGTTATTTAGTTTTTAGTTATGGAGGCTCAAGGGCATAGTACCTGTATCAGCTCAGTTCTGGTGAAGGTCCATGGCAGAAGGCACATGCTGGATAGAAATGGGAAGAGCTTGTATTGGAGGAGCCAGAAGCAGAGATAAAGAGAAAGACTGGCTTACTACAATCTCTTTTCCAAGGTCTCCCTCTAGGCTCTAACAAAGATTCCACCTCCCAAAGGGTTCACAGCCCTTCCCAATACTGCTACCCCCCAAGACTGAGATTTTAATATATGTATCCTTGGGGGACATAATTAAATTATATCCAAACCATAGCAATTGTCTATGTAGAAAATCTGAAAGATTCAACCAAAAAAAAAAAAAAACCCTGGAACCAATAAGCAATTATAGCAAGATAGTGAAATACAAGGTTAATATACAAAAGTTGATTACTTTCCTGCATACCAGCAACAAATTTGTGAGGTTTGAAACCATAAACGTATTACTATTTATATTAGTAATAAATAATAACAAAATACTTAGGCATAAATCTAACATAAAATACTTAGGTATAAATTGAACAAAGTATATACAAGATCTTTGTGAGGAAACGCTTCAAAATTGTGATGAAAGTCATCAAAGAATTAAATAAAATGAAAAGATATTTTGTGTTCAGGAATAAGAAGACTCAATACTGTCAAGATGTTAGTTCTTCACAACCTGATCTAGAGATTCAATGCCATCCATCAAAATCCCAGCCAGTGATTTAGTAGATACCAAAAATTGTTCATAAAGTTTATATCAAGAGGGTAAAGGAGCCAGGTGTGGTGGCACACGCCTGTAATCCAAGTGACTTGGGAGGCTGAGTCAGGAGGATCGCAAGTTCAAAGCCAGCCTCAACAACTTAGCGAGGACCTAAGCAACTCAGTGAAACCCTGTCTCTAAATAAATACAAAATAGGGCTGGGGATGTGATTCAGTGGCGGAGTGTCCCTGAGTTCAATCCCTGGTTCCAAAAAAAAAGAAAGAGAGGGTAAAGGTTCAGAATAACCAACTCAATAGTGAAGGAAAAGAAGAAGAAGGAGGAGGAGGAAGAGGAGGAGGAGGAGGAGAAATGAGAAGATGACATTACTCAAGCAAGATGTCCTTCAGTATGTGAGTGGATAAATACATTCAGTACATGAGTGGATAAATACATTGTGTTACCTCCAAACAATGGAATACTATTCAGCACTAAAAGGATATGATCTACCAAGCCACTGAAAAGACACAGGGGAAAGTTAAGTACATATTACCAAGTGAAAGAAGCTAATCTGAAAAGGTTACATACTGCATGATTCCCACTATACAATTCCAGGGAAAAGGGGAAACTATGGAGATGGTAAGGATTCAAGGGGTGGCCAAAGGTCAGGATACATCTGCCCAAATCCATAGAACATACCTACCAAGAGAGAACCCTAATGTAAACCAGGGATTTGGGGTGGTTATAGTGTGTCAATAGAAGTTCATCAATTGTAACAAACCGGTATGGAATGTTGATAGTGGGGGGTCGGCCATATGAGGAAATGGAGGTTACATGGGAATTCTCTGTGAACCTAAAATTGCTGTAAAAAATAAAATCTCTAGTTAAAAAGAATGTTTGAAGAGTGCCATTCTACCCCTTTAGCATTTGCAGGCTAGATGCTGTGGTATGTTTCTCAGTATCTACCAGAATGTCTCTAGAAACTAAAATAAAGCATCCCCTTTTTAAAATGTGTTAAGTTCTCATGTTGGGTTTTTGATCTTAGCAAAATTATATTAAATCCATTTACCTTCTAAATTCTAATAAACACACTTGATAATTATTTTCACATGTCTGTTAGCTCTTCATCATGTTCCAACTTAGTCTCTGAAACAGTTCTTCCTTTGTTGTGAAATAATTTCCAAGATTTAGCTTTCCACGGAACTTCATGGCATTGCCAATAATGCAAAGAACAGGTATAGACAGCTTCTTTCCTTTAAATTTGCTTTAGGACTTGGAAAGTCATTTCATAACCCTTACTAGGATATTTGGCTTAATAACATTTTAGACCTCTTGGAGTTCTTTATCTTCACTCCTTGAGAAATGAGTTGCCTGACCCAATATGGTTTTGAGGACAAATGATTCATAATATGTTCAGCTATTTATAATTTTTTGGGAAGCAGAATCCTTTTAATGTCTTGAAAGGATACTGAGAAATGCCTCAGGCAGTGGACATCAGCCATTGGTCCTGTTCCTCCCACTTCCCCTATTTAAGCCCTGCAGCCAGACACGTTTCTTCTGCCCTCTGGCTGAGCTGGTTAGTGGAAGCTGACCCAAGGCGAACCACTAAGACTGGACTGCGCCAATCAGACTTTCTTTCCTCAGAGGAATTTGGAATAAGAAAAGAGAAAACCTAAGGAAGGAAGATGTTAACATTTTTAATTTGTTTGTTTTAGATATACATGAGAGTAGAACGTATTTTTAAATTTTTTTTTTAGTTGTCAATGGATCTTTTATTTATTTATATGTGGTGCTGAGAATTGAACCCAGGACCTCACACGTGCCAGGCAAGTGCTCAACCACTGAGCAACAACTCCAGCCCCTAGAATGTACTTTGACATATCATATATACACTGAGTATAAGTTATTCTAATTAGGATCCCATTCTTGTGGTTGTACATGATGTGGAGTTAACGATAGTTATGTATTTACATATGAATATAGGAAAGTTATATCCAATTCATTCTACTGTCTTTCCTATTCCATCTCCCTCCCTTCCCTTCTTTTCCCTTTGTCTAATCCAATGAACTTCTATTCTTCCTCTCCCCACCCTCCCTTGTTATGGATTAGCATCCACATATCAGAGAGAATATTTAGCCTTTGGTTTTTTCACTTAGCAAGATATTCTCCAACTCCATCCATTTACCAGCAAATGCCATCATTTCATTCTTCTTTAAGACTGAGTAATATTCCATTGTGTATGCATACCACACTCTCTTTATCCAATCATCTGTTGAAGGGCACCTGGGTCTGTTCCGTAGCTTGGTTATTGTGAATTGAGTTGCTATACGCATTGATGTGACTGTGTCACTGTAGTATGCTGATTTTAAGTCCTTTGTGTATATGCCAAGGAGTGGGATAACTAGGTCAAATAGTGGTTCCATTCCAAATTTTCTGAGGAATCTCCATACTACTTTCTTTTTTAAAAGTATTTTTTCAGTTGTGATGGACACAATATCTTCATTTATTCATTTTTTTTAATGTGGTGCTGAGGATCGAATCCAGTGTCTGGCATTTGAAAAGCAAGTGCTCTACCACTGAGCCCCAGCCCCAACCCTCAATACTACCTTCCAGAGGTTGCACTAATTTGCAGTCCCACTAGCAATGTATGAGTGCCCCTTTTCCCCCATATCCTCACCAACATTTGTTGTTGCTTGTATTCTTGATAATTGCCATTCTGACTGGAGTGAGATGGCATTTCAATATCGTTTTCATTTGCATTTCTCTAATTGCTAAAGATGTTGAACATTTTTTCATATATATATACACACATATATACATGTGTATGTGTATGTATATATATGTCTGTGTGTATATATATATACATACACATATTTAAAATATATATATATATATATATATATATTTTTTTTTTTTTGGTGGTGGTGCTGGGGATTGAACCCAGGATCTTGTGCTTGCAATGCAAGCAACTCTACCAACTGAGCTATATCTCCAGCCCCCTATATTTTTTGACCATTTGTATTTCTTCTTCTATGAAGTAACTGTTCTGTTCCTTTGCCCATTTATTGATTGGGTTATTTCTTTTTCTGGTGTTAAGTTCTTTTGAGTTCTTTGTATATCCTGGAGGTTAGTGCT
The DNA here is from genome assembly GCA_020662805.1 of Glaucomys volans. Lineage (NCBI taxonomy): Eukaryota > Metazoa > Chordata > Mammalia > Rodentia > Sciuridae > Glaucomys > Glaucomys volans. Next base: position 1,397,558 of record JAJEJO010000606.1, on the reverse strand, counting down.
TTATCTGAGGTGCAGATGGTAAAGATTTTCTCCCATTCTATAGGCTCTCTCTTCACATTCTTGATTATATCCTTTGCTGTGAAGAAGCTTTTTACTTTGATACCATCTCAATTATTGATTCTTGATTTTACTTCTTACACTTTAGGAGTCTTATTGAGGAAGCTGGTCTCTAAGCTGACATGATAGAGATTTGGATATACTTTCTGTTCTTGTAGGCACAGGGTTTCTGGTCTAATTACTAGGTCCTTGATCCACTTTGAGTTGAGTTTTGTATAGGGTGAGAGATAGGGGTTCAATTTCATTCTACTATTTATGAATTTCCAGTTTTCCCAGCACCATTTGTTGAAGAGGTTATCTTTTCTCCAAAGTATGTTTATGGAGCCTTTGTCTAGTATGAGGTAACTGTATTTCCATGGGTGTGTCTCTGTGTTTTCTCTTCTGTTCCATTGGTCTTCATGCCTATTTTTGTGCAATACCATGCTGTTATTGTAGCTCTGCAGTATAATTTAAGGTCTGGCATTATGATGCCTCCTGGATGCTGGAATTTAAGTGTCAGTTTATCCAAGGAAACATCTGAGGACAGGTCTGATGAATTTCACCAAAGACAGCAGAGGAAGCTGGTCCTCGGAAAGCAAGAGGAAGGAGACAGCTGTTTAGAGCAAAGCTAAGAGAGCTTGTAACCTCCTTCTCTATAGTTGCTAGTTTTCATACTTCTGAGCCCTCACTATAGTTAAGAGGACCTAGAATGGGGTCAGATTCTCATTGTTTTAAAAATTCAGTGTATTAATAGAAAATTTGAGGTATAACAAGACCAGGAGATGACTGTCATTGAAAGATAGTTTGATACTCACAGTTCCCAAGAATAGGAGGTCATGCAAGAAAATTCCCTCAGCCAGGAAGCAGGGAGATAGAGGAACTCTGGTGAAGAGCCTTTATTGTGGACCATGGGAAGGAAATGGTGAGGCAAGATAAGTAGGTTTAGGATTAGCTAATTCAAACAATTTCAGCAGGCTTTGGGGCATAAGGGCTGTACCCAATTGTGTGAAACCTGACACTGGGGTCATTAGGGCAAGTGGCAGGGGGCAGAGTGTGAGAGTCTGATAAAGGAGAAGATTGGGTATGTGGAGTCTGGATGGGGTGGTTTGTATTTGGAAAGTATGCCCTGGGAGAAGGACTCTTCCTAAATGGGCAGGGAAGGAATGAGAGAGGCAGGAGGCCAACACAGGGTGACTCAGGGATGTTACAGCAAAATGTGTGTTCAGCATATACATGTAGGGCAGATTTTAAGCATCGAGTTCACAGAAACTAGAAAGAGGTCAATGCATTTATACCCAGCAACCCTAAAATAGGTTCTGGAACTTGTCCTAAATTGTAGGGCTGATTAGAAGCAACACCAGGACTGAAAGCTAAGGTTCTTGTTAGCACGCTCCACTGCTTCCATTGTGTCTCCAACAAACCTCCTGCAGATCCAGGGCCTCAGTCTCTATGTAGAAAAATGTAGGCCAGGGGACCCAGAATCCAAAATAGCAAAAGCAAAAGTCCCCATGAAGGATTTCTTGATCTTTCTGGAGGGAAGAATGTTGCCCCTGACAGCAACCCCCCTAAAGCTACAGTGCTCCGCCTTCAAACAATAACACAGAACTCGTACCTCGCCAGACATCAATGGCCAACTTTTCACTCACTTATCATTTAGAATTGCTAGAAAATATCATGGTATGGATATTCTTTGCAAAGATGCATACAGGGCTTCTAGGATGTGAGTAAGAATGTGCTCTGAGTGTGCCACTGTGGGGTCAACAGCCTTGCCTCAGGATTGACAGGAAAGCCTCTCCTGAACATGCCAGTTGCCCGGATTCCCCGTACCCTGATTTCCACATTCTGTGTCCACAGGCACATCCGCCTCCACAGCGCACGCTCCCATTCTTCCATCATCTTGCTAGACATTTTTAGACTTTACATAGTGCTTCTTCACTAATTGGGTAATACATTGTGAAGGCTTGTTTCTCCTTATAGATTACAAACTTCCTACTGGCAAAAGTATTCTGCCTTTCTTTTCTTTCCATTCTCTGGAGGCTTTATGCCTCTTATAAAGTCCAGCCTGTGAAAGGAGCCTTGAGCTTAAATAAGCTATAACAAAGCCAAAAAATAAGTGAAGTAAAAAAAGAACCTAACTACTATGTATAACTCTAAAGCTCTAATAAAAAAATTAAATAATAAAATAAATAAATAAATAAGTAAACTGAGCTGCTTTATAGCTATATGGTCCTCAGCTGCATGGTGATTCTTTTTGATTTTTAAAATGTTTTTACTTCTCATCTCAGAGTCTAATTAATTCATCCATTTATTCTTAGATAATGTATTATATGGCTAATCTGAGATAAGGTATGGTAAATACATGAATCATATGTAAATTAAATGCATGAAGATGTACTGACAACATCAAATACATTTGCATTATGAAATCTTTAAATGGGCTATTTGAAGAACTCACACACACATGAACACATGATGCGAGTGCTTCTGACAGATGATTGTACTGCCTGATTAGGTGCAACCCCAAGAATAGACTGAGCAGCAGAATAAAAGATTCAGAAATAGATGAAAACGCATAGGATTTACATGTCAATTCTAGCGTTTGGCCTACACTATTCATTCAATTATTTATTCGTCCAACAAATATTTATTGACTAGGTATTGTCAGATACTGCTCTAGGTATCCTAAATAAAATAAAGATGCAAAAAAATTTTTTCTTATTTAATCCACATCAGCTCAATGAGGAATGTACTGTTATGTCCATTTTATAGATGGAAAAATTGAGACTGAAAGAGGTAAATGTATTTCTTCAAATATACATAACTAGTAACAGAGGGATTCAGCATCAGGTATGTCTATGCTCAAGGCTCAAATTTTTTTTACCACACTGCTGCTCTCCAACAAGTGAACACTTATAAGATAGTAGCCTGAATTTCAAATCAAAAATATCAAATGAATTTGTCAGTGACGTTCCTTTCCACCTGTAAGAACTGTCTACAGAAAATGTGTACCTGAGAAAGCTGCACATTTCTTGGTATTGTTCTTGGACTCTCTGTGCAAGAATGCAGTGAAAATCCTAAACAGCAAAGTAAAAGATAATTAGTATCTCTTTTTTCAGTACACATAATGCACACATACACACACACACACATACTTTTCTAAAGTCATTCACTCTAATTTTTCCCTTGATCAAGTCACATAACTTTTTAAAATTTTATGCACCTCTGCAATTCAAATTTTATTTCATGAAATAAATTTCAATGGCAGTAATAGTGTTAAAGTATTTTTATTTTTTCCTTAAAAATAGACAAAGAGCATGATAGTTTTAGCCTCAATTTCTTAAAAAAGAAGCTTTTTCTTAATTTTTCTTTTTTAAAATTTCTTTTCTTTTTTTTTTTTTTTTTGCTGGGCACAGTGGCTCACGCCTATAATCCCAGCACTTGGGAGGCTGAGGCAGGAGGATCTTGAGTTCAAAGCCAGCCTCAGCAACTTAGCAAGGCCCTAAGCAATTCAGTGAGACCCTCTCTCTAAATAAAATACAAAAATAGGGCTGGGGATGTGGCTCAGTGGTGGAGTGCCCCTGGGTTCAATCCCCAGTACCAAAAAAAAAAAAAAATTGTTTTCTTTTTTCTTAATTTTTAACTACATATTGTTTGTATTATAAACTGGCGATAGTAACTGCTGTCAAACAAGCTCTTCTATTTAATAAAATATATTTTTCCACAATTCGAATAGTACCATACAAAAAGAAAATGGTATACACACGTATAAAATGATTTTTAAAGGCAAAGCTAATTTTATACCATTTCCCCTAACATCAATAAAAACCAAATTTGTGCATTAAAGGTTTAAAATCAAAATAAATACACTGTACTGCATTTTCTGCACACTGAAATGTATAAATGCCAGTGAGAGGCCAAATTCCAGGAAAAGATAGAGAGAAAATACAAAGATACAGATACAAAGCACAAGATACAAAGAAAAGGATACGATAGACCAGAAGGCAGTTTTTTTGAACTGTTTGAACAGAAACTAAGGCTTTTCCCTTGTTTCTTTCTAAATGCTACAATCTTGGTTATTGATAGTATCATTTACATTTCATTACTAAGTTCTGTTTTCCAAACACATCCTAAGACTTTCTGGGTTTGGCTGCATGTCAACCAGTGCAGGCTGACTATTCAGCAGTACAATCTGAAAAGTCCCAGCAGCTTAAAATGACAATGTCTATTTGTCACCCACGTGCATGTCCACCATGGGTCAGCAACGGCTTTGCTTGCTTAATGAAGTGACCAGGGACTCTCTGCTGAGAGACTCTCTGTCATGTTATAACCAGAGAGGCAGAGATAAAGGAGAGCCAGGTGCTGAATCTTAAAGCTTCTGCGCAGAAGTGACACACCTCTCCTTCACTTATGCCACTGGCCAAAGCAAGTCATGTGACCAAGCCTGACATCAACAAGGTGGGGATGAACAATTACATGCCAAGGAGATGTACTGAATGTTTATAATTAGGATCTTCCACAAACTCTAAAACTACCTTCCCCCTATGACTGTAGTTTATGATACAGGCTTGTCTGCATCTTCTCCTTTGGTCCTGATAACAACTTAGGGCTATGCAATGTCCAGGAAGGATGGGGGTGAACAGCAACAACCGAGCACTGCAGAATATTTAAGAACTAACCCATAGTGTTAACTGCTCCTGCTATTTCTGGTCTTCTACATCAGCCAACAGATCTGATAGCATGGGTAGAACAAAGCTAGACCAATTTGAGAAAGAAAACCATAACTACTTTCAAATTGCTCTCACGTCCACCTATTTCATCCACTCTAGTGTCTGCCTGGTATATGCTTCCAATTTTCTCTAATATTTCTAGAAATGGTGTAGGAAGGTAATTGACAGAACAAGGTTGCAGTGAGGCATATGGAAACCACCAGCAGTAGAGAAGCCTGGTCATCTGATCAGAGGATATGAAGCTATGCTACCATGCACTTGTGTTTCTGGATAGTGAAGAAATATATAATGAGAACAGAAGATGCCTGTGCCAGATGAACTTGTCATATAAATGTTAATAAATAACAGGATGTAATAAGCAGTAGTGCACATGAGCTTCCAGGTTGATAAAATTAGGGTAGGGATCTCAGGGCTGGTAGGGGCTTTGATCCACAGTGGGGGCCCAGGATGGCTCACAGATCATTTCTTGCACAGCTGTCAACCCAGTTCTCTGCTTCTGCCACAACTGCAGGTAAATTCACCTCTGGTCACCATAATCCAATACCTTTCCATCCCAGAGTGACCAAGATACAGATAGTAGTCGTTTGTACACTGTGACCCTCCTGTCCCTCCTAGGTTGCTGCTACCACTCTGGAGTTCCAGGCACTGTCCTGCCCTCCCTGGCAACTGTAGCAACAGATGTCTGTAAAGTTACAGTGGGACCCTTCACCTTCTGCTCCAGGCAGTGAAGAACAGTGGTTAAGCACACAGGGGGCATCATCAGACAGACCTGAGCCCAAATCTTCCACTTGCCAGGTGACTATCCTTCAATGACTCTCTACTCCTTTAGTGATTCATTTTTGAATGGAAGTGGTAATGACAGTACTGCCCTGGTGAGGCATGAAGGGATCAGGTGGAGAAGCACTTATCAGCACATCTCAGTTATGCCTGTGGCCACTGTAATGCTCATCAAGATGACAGTGTGTCTGAGCTGTGCAGATGACCCCACCCCTTTGGGTCTGGGTCCCCAGGGTATTGCTATAAAGTTCCCTCTCCATTTTATTAAACCAAGAAAAAGGCTCCTGACTTTCTTTCCAACACTGCAGAAGAGGGAAGCAGCTTGCCTGCTCCCCAAAACTAACCTTTTTCCTTTCCTTCTTCACTTGTAAGCAAAAAACACAATGACTTGAATCCCACCCCCACTCCCAGTTCCTTTCATCCATGAACCTGAGGCCGAAGTGCCTCCTGGGTTTACTCAACACCAGCCCAGCACTTTTGCCTGGTCCTTCTGTCCTTGCAAACCTTGCTCCTCCAGAGTCACAGAATACTCTACAAGAGGCCTACTGTGCGTGGGCAAATTCACAGCCAGGTGACCACCAAATATGTAATTTTATGAATAAAAAAAATCAGCTTTAAAGTGCCTTGAAAATCCTATCTATTAAATTCAGACACGAATCCAAGTCATCTCAACTCCCAAATTATAAAGCTCCATTAAATCTGTTTCTTCCTCATCGTGTTCTGCCTGCTGCCCATTATTCCTATTGAGCAAATGTAGAGCAAATTAATTTGTTTTTCATCTTTTGGCAGGTCTCACAGTATTATAGGAAAATAAAAGTGTTTTATTGATTTCATGGTGAATCTGAAAAGCTTTCAGATCTATCCTCAAGTCAATGAATGCTCTAAGGGTATAGATCGTTAAAAATAAAATAAAATTAAAGGTTGAAAAAAATGAAGAAAAGGAATAGCTGTCATGCCACTGGAGTCCTCTGGAAAGCAAACTTCAGTGCTAAAGCTACCAATATATTGACAGCAGAGTGTCATGTAGTGCTAATAGCCTTAGGGTGGAAAAGAGTTTGCAGAAGGCGGGGGGCACTCACACCTGGAGCATGGTGGGTCAGGGGTGACTGCCATGAGGTGGCAGAGAATGGTGCAGTGAATTGAATTCTAGCCTCAATATCTCTCTCTCTCTCTCTCTCTCTCTCTCTCACACACACACACACACACACATCCTTGAACATGTAACTTTACAGAACCCATGCAAGAGGGAATATATTTCCCCTGCTGCCCTGGACTTTAGGTTTGCCATGAAATTTTCTTTGGCCAACAGGATATTAGCAGCTGTGACAGAAGAATTGTGCTCAACATGCTCAAGTGTACCCTCTGGTGCTCTGCCAGTGCCTGTTGGTGACTGATCCTAAGAGAAGAATGAGAGACACTTGGAAGAGTAGGTCCCCAAGCCAACCTGCTGCCTGAAGCGAAGCTGCCCAGTCCATACAGCCTAGATCAGTCACCACCCAACCTGCAACATGTGGGAAAACAGCTCCAAAGGCAGAGCAGGACTGGCTGTCAGGCAGCTCCAAGAAAAAGAATTGTGATGAGCCAGAGTTTTTCAGGTGTCTGTCACTCAGCATTGGTGTGGCATGAGGAATTACAAGGCAACATCACTTTTAGCTGCCCTCCTGAGGACCAGACCAATCTCTTGTTTCTGGGCTGAATGCCTGGTGATGGCCCATGGGAACTGCCAGTGGAGCAGAATGTGGTGAACAGCCTCCTGAGAGAGCCTGGTGTCCGCCTTTGGGGAGAAGGGTATTGGAACCCCACCCTTTCCTTGTTCTCTACAGTGTTCAGAGGATGTGGAGGAGGACCACAAAGGTTCCTTCAGCTCCCAGTGGAGATGCAGATGACTTAACAGAAGGGCAGAAGAATGGGCTGACTGATCAGTGAGATGCCCAACTCTCTGAGGGCATCCATGACGGAGTAAAGTTCAAGCACACCAAAAGAAAGCATCTGTACCACATCAGGGGAAGAGGCTTAGCAAAGCCTGTTCCTTAAGGAGACTTCTACCTCCTTCCAAAGGGAGAAGCTGGAATCTCAAGCTAGAATCTCAAGCTGGAATTACAACCATCTATATTCAAAGCAGCCACCTAGAAGGTGACTCTAGATTTTGTTGGATCAAGGGAGAAACCAATTTTAAGAACTGAGGTTTTAGAGTGGGCTGGATTAAATTTTAATAGCTGAAAAAGATTAATTATGGAATTGGGTCAAGTTCATGTTAAGGGGACTTCCAAGAAGAAAAAGGGTAGAATTCAAGTAAGCACAAATAAAAGCAACAAAGGTAATTAATGAAACGGTTTTGTATTCACATCTCTATGACTCAAGACTCTTCAACAAACCAGTTCCATCTATAAGGCATTAAGGTGGAGAAATCAAGTTGAGTAAGTGAGTCTGACTCAGATGAACCCATTGGTCATTCATGAGAATGCTGTTCAGTTTGGGTATGGGTGTGTGGAGCATCCTAGGACCTCCATACATGGACACGAAGCAACCTTGAGTGGAGTCAGCAAATGATAGAAGAGGACCATGAAGTAAGAGAAAAAGAGGACAATGTTGTGTTCCCCAAACAAGAGAAAAAAAAATATTCCTTGAGGAAGAGAAAGCACAACTGTGGGGGCATTTGTCTTTGGCAAGCAATTAGGTCATGAGTGCAGAACCCTCATAAACAAGATTAGCCCTTATAAGAATAAACACAAGAGCTCCCTTCCTCTCTTTGGGCTCCGCCATGGGAGGACACAGCAAAAAGGCGCCATCTGCAAACCGGGAAATGAGTCCTCACCAGACACCAAATCAGCTAGTGCATTGATCTGGGACTTTTCATCTGGAACTGTGAAAGATAAATGTTTGTTGTTTAAGTCATCCAGTGTGCGGTAGTTTGTTACAGTAGGGAACAAATTAAGACAACAACTGGTGCAAAGACATAGAGATGTTAAATACAAGAAGATTTGTACCATGGTTTTCAGCAACACGGGAGTCACTGATGACCTTGATACAGCTCTCATTGGAGCAGAGTGAACGAAGTACAGGGATGGAACTGAGGAGAGGATTGAGAGGCAGGTGCAGAGATGACAGGCATCTGGTTCAGCAAGGGTTGCTGTCAAGAGGGGCAGAGCACCAGGGGGGTAGCTGGAGGGCCAGGGAGAGAAGAGGTTTTGTTCTGAATGCTGAAGGGAGGGATCCAGGGAAGAGGGAAAGCCTGGCCATAGACGGGATGGGGCAGTAGCAGGTAACTTAGACACAGCCCCTGCTGCTAAGCATATCAATTTTAAGCATTACACAGAAATCTTTTCTCTGATCTTCACAATTTCTCTGGAAGGAGAAAACATTAATTTGATAGACACCCAAGACCCAGAGAAGTCACATTATCTTCCCAATCTCACATACCCAGGAAGTGGCTGAACTGAGATTTGCCCTCGAGTAATTAGAATCCAAGACCTGAATACTCGGACACCAAGAGAAACTGTGTGTCCCTAGGAGGTGCAAGAGGATGGGACCAAGACACAAGAAGAAAGTCAAGGACACATCATCTGAGGGGAGACTATGGTTGCAGCGCAGGTGGCTGTCCCATGGGGTGGGATTGAATGGAAAGGGGCCCCTGTTTTATTATTTATCTCCACTGAGCATCACAGAGGGCAAGTGTGTGGATCAAGCAAATGGAGAGAATTAGGAGATGCAGAGTTCTACTCGGGAATGGGAAAGCTAACCGATTAAGGAAATAAACCATAATGGACTATGATGCAGCGACCATGAACATAAAGAGAGGCCGGTGAACATGCTCCAGAGGTTTTCTCCACATTATTCAGAGGCTTGGTTCAGAGTTCATACAGTTTTGAGAGGGGGAGGGAGAGAGGAGGAGGAGCGCATGTCTGCAGGGGTACGATTAGAGCAGCAGACCCCGGAACCTCAGCTGGCTGTGGAGGGAACTCATGATAGACACAGGGGGGAAGAGAAAGAGGTGTCACTGGATTAAAGGTCCAAATGAATTTGAAGGACTGTTAAATTGGAGGACCCCAGTAGGCAATAGGAAGCATAGAAGATACTAGTTAAGAGGTGAATGCTTGAGTAAAGACTTTGGGAGTATGTCATTGGAAAGATCAGTGTTAAGACTGAGGGGAGCAGTGGGCGGGTGGAGAGAACCAAGCCAGGGTCAACGGGACCCAGGTTTGGGTGCTAATTACCAAGAATGAAGGCAGAGAACAGTGATAGGAAGACAGTGAAGCAGTCTGGGGTCAGCACTGAATGAGGAAGAAGAAGGGGGCTGCAAGAACCAGCAACAGGGAGAGGCAGAGGGGTGAAAGTCAGAAGGCATAAAACTCAAAGGAGCTGGGTGTTTAAAGAAGATCCATCAGCAGGAGTAGGGTGCTAGGAGGAGACTCACCTGCCATCCAAGTGAGAAATAATAATAACAATAGTACTGGAACATCAGTGATAAACTGCCTCCACAGAGAGGGCTGGGGAATGGTGTCCATAGGACGTACCCAGGTTTCAGTCAGGTCCAGCAGGTGGCAATGGTGGTCAGAGTAGCAGCTGAGGCTGGTTAATGATATAGGGGACTTTGCTGTGACCAACTGTTAAATTCCAAAGGGCCTGTGGGAGAGTTTAGGAGGTTGAGAAACAGTAGAAAATTGGGCCAGAAGAATCGAAGCAGAGAAAAGTAGCAGAGGGTACAGACAATATGGAAGCCCTGGGGATGTGACCTTCTGGTGGGATGTGAGGCAGGAGGAGTGTTTCAGTCAGCTTTTTCTCTGCCATCACTAAAAGGATCTGATCAGAACAATTGTAGAGGAGGAAAAGTTTGAGGGCTCAGTTTCAGAGGTCTCAATCCATAGACAGCAGGCTCCATTCCTTGGGTTCGAGGTGAGGCAGGACATCATGGCAGAAGAGTGTGGTAGAGGGAAACAACTCACATGATGATCAGGAAGCAGAGAGAGAGAGTCCACTCACCAGATACAAATATATACCCCAAACCACACCCCAATTCCCACCACCTCCAGCCACACTGCACTACTTCAGTTACCAATCAATTAATCCCATCAGGGATTAATTCCCTGACTGGGTTAAGACTCTTACAACCCAATCATTTCTCCTCTGAACCTTCTTCCATTGACTCACACGCAAGCTTTTGAGGGACACCACATCTAAACCATAACAATGAGATAAGTTCTGATAAGCCCTTGGGAGTGGTGGGTTCCAGTTCAAGGTCCTGTGGACCTCAGAATACGGTGCCCAAGTAGGAAGCAAGGGTCTCCTTTAGACAGGAGGCACTAGCAATGCAGACACAACAGGGAAGAAGAATTAGAAAATTAATTCATCACACTTCTGCTTCTACTGCACAAGAATAACCAATCACTACCCAGGCAGTTAGGGTGTTGGTCATTAGCAAGCATTGAACTGGTCTGGTTCTTGCTGTGAATTGAAAAAATTGGAAAATTCCAAGCATGGAACTAATGTTCTCAACTATCCTTGAACCATCAATAACTCTAATGAATCCAGAATTAAAACACACAAATGATTGATAGAATATGCATAAACAAGAGCCTTCCAAAAGGTTCTTTCCTGCCATGACCACTGATTGGAGTCGTCAAAACAAAATTCTGGCTTGATTTTGCTGAAAATTGCAGTGTGACAATGGTGGACATTCTGTTGTTTTTTAATCATAATCTTGTCATAGATGGCTATTCTATTTTTAATTTTTATATGTACTTTCAGTTGTTGATGGACCTTTATTCTATTCATTTATTTATATGTGATGAGAATTGAACCCAGTACCTCACACATGCTAGGTAAGTGCTCTACCACTGAGCCACATCCACAGCCCATATATTGCTATTTCTAAATATCATATTTCATAACCCAAATGCCCAGGAATGGATGACTCCTTGATGAAATTGTATGTATAACATTCTATACAATAGCATTAAAATGAGGTCTTATTTTTACCTCACTGAAGGTGTGAGGTAATTTTAAGTGAAGCAAGAGACAGCATGCAAACATTTACAAGGAGGAGAAAGACAGCTGAATAGAAAAATAGAAGAAAATTTTTCACAGGGGTTCCTTCTCAAGAGTCAACATATTGAATGTTCTATTTTTAAGTTTCTGCTGTCTTTTCTTTTTTCTTTCTTTCTTTTCACAATATTCAGTTGTAGCACAGAGGAGCAAGGCATAAAAATAGTTCTCATTTATCACAGCCAACAGAGAATCTCAAAGCTTAATCAAAAGTCTTACTGTTCCTTGGGTGAATCCTGTTTATCCTTTAAGCTGTCTGAAAATCCACTGTTGCACTGACAACAGTTCCTGTTTTGCAAGTAAAACTGCATTTGCAGCAGGATGTCCTGTGTCCAACCTAGACTGTGGTCTGCAGAACTGGTGACCTAGTGAGCCCTTCAGGAATCAATCAGTGTGAGCTGGTCATTCAAAGGACTCACTTCTGACTAAAGAAGGAGAAGCACTTCTGTTCTGGGGTGGACAGGAAAGAGAGAAAACAAGGGGATGAATAGGATGGGATGGGATGGAGTTCGTGCCCTTCACAGTCCAAGGCTCTGTTTTGAATCGTGTTGGAGAGAACACTGAACCATGAAGCTGAAGGGCATGTAGAAGAAGCCCACCCACCCCTTCCCACAACAGATCAAAAGACCACAGTGCGGAACTGACACTCCCCAGGGGCATTCTCAGGGCAGCCAAAGCAGCTTAGTGAAAAGGCAAGAGCAGAAAATTTTTGAGTGGAAAAGTTTCTGAACACAAGTAATTCCTGGAACAAGGAAGGAGATTTCAGAGAAGAGACAAAGTGGAGGCCAAGAGTTTCCATGGCCTGGACGTCAATGTTAAACAAACCATATTTGCACTGGAGGCCTAACAGAGTACACTGTCAAACACTGTATCAGGAGTTATCTCTCCAAGAGTGTGGGTCCATCTCTCCTTCTCTAATTACATATTTCTTATTTCCATATTTATGGCACCTTGAAAGCAGTGGTTTACTGTGTCCATGGGACTGTTGCCTTAGTTCACTTTGTATTGAGAACACCTGACCCTGAGTAATTTATAATGAAAAGAAGTTTATTTCTTCTGGTTCTAGAGGCTGGGATGTCCAGGACCGAGGGGCTGCACCTGATGAGGGCCTACTTGCCACATCACAACATGGCAGAAGACATCACATGGAAGAGTTGGGGGTCATGAAAATTCAGGTCTCTCTTCCTCTTTTTAAAAGCCACTAATCCTATGATAGGGACTCACCCTCATGACCTCTTCTAACCTTAATTATGTCCCAAACATTCCAAGTACCATGAATTTGAGGTCAAGGTTCCAACACAGGAGCTTTTGGGAGACACATTCAAGCCAAAGCAACTACATCTCTATGAGGTCAGAACTTCTCTAACCTATTGCTAAAATCAAATCACTCTGTACAAATATCATAAAAATTCATGGAATCTTCAATTTACTTCTGAGTTTTGACCAGATTTTATATGACACATCTTCACTTGACATTGTGAGGAAAACCATCCTCTTGGGCACTTAATCAACCACTGATCACATAAAAGGATTCATTTTCAAAGAACAAACCCATGCAGAGAATCCTTGAAAATGTACTTGATGTTAAGTTAAATGTCTGATTATTCCTAAATAAGAATGGTGGGGTTTTAAAAAGTGGAGGCTCAATGACATTTGCCACATGTCTCCATTCAGGTACTGTTCAGGTACTTTTAGCAAAATGAAGTCTTTAATTTAAGAATGTGCTATAGACTCTATTGGAAAGGACATAAATAATGGAAACTGGAGCCTTGAAAATGGCAAGCTGGCTCAACCTCTTGGAGCATCATTCATTAGATCCAGCTGCAAAAGCTAGAACTTATTAAAAATGCATGTAGAATTTCTTTTTAAGCATTAACACACCACTATTTTAAATGTTGGTTCTGACTGAGAATTCCTCTCTGCAGGTGCTTTTTACCCCCATAACCTTAGCAAGCTGCCAGAGCCTCTGGAGACTAAACAAATTACTAACTTAAAAATTCATTATAGTATCTATTCCTTTTCCAATACATAAAATGTACTTTATAATATTTGTTCTTCTGAGTCCCAAGAACTAAATCTTCAAGGCCCCACATGCACATATGCTGCCATTTCTTGTCCATGATTAATTTACTAGATTGACTTTTTAAAAAACTCATCACACCCTGAAATCCTAAAATGAGAAGTAAAAATACACTAGCCAGCACATTAATTTCCCTGAAATAAGCAAATCAACAGGGATGACAAGGGTGATGTCAATACACTAGATTCTTAGGAAAGAAGTGTGAAGCATTAAACTCCGTAGTTAGTAACAGAGGGTACACGAAGGAAACTGTTAGAAGTCCAAAAGAAATGTGACTTTGTGCAGCGAAGCAAATAGCATAAAATAGAATACAAGGCAAAAATGTGGTGTTTCAGCACTACTTTGAAAATATAAAACCTGGACATCTGGGCAAGGGCCCTGACTTAGGTGACTGATTATCTTATTCCATTTCAAAATCTCATATAAAAGGCCCTGGGAACTCAAGGCATTTAGAATTCAAATAGACCCAGTCAAGACTTCTGCTGCCTAGAATGGGCACGTGGACAAAGGAAGGAAATCAACTTCTAGAACCAAGGAAACTAAGCCAGTCAAAGAAAAAAGGGACCCCGGTGAAAGTGATAAAAGAGCGAAAATGGGGGTAATTGATAGTATTTTTTTTTAAATAAACCCATGAATTCTAGCTCATGATTAAGAATCAGATTTTCTTTCTCTGATTGCTTGGGGCTAAAATTCCTAACTGAATTTACTTCAAAGAATTTGTCTAAAATTTAGTTCATGGGGAAATACAGTGGAAATGAATTAAATAGATGAGGAATTGGAAGCTCTAACCAAAGAAAGACTCATGGATTATTTATGCCTAAAGTTTCTGTTCTAAAGAAATATGAGAGGGGGAAGGGGTGGGGGTATGAAAAATGGTGGAATGGGACAGACATCATTACCCTATGTACATGTGTGATTAACAAGAATGATATGAATGTACATCATGCACAACCATAGAAATGAAAATTTGTACCCCATATGTATACAATGAATCAAAATGAAGTCTGTAAAAATAAAAATAAAATAAAATAAAAAAGGAAAGAAAGGGAAAAAAAGAAATATGATTCTGTGTGTGTGTGTGTGTGTGTGTGTGTGTATGTGTGTCCCCTGAACCTTGGGCCTCCTGCATGCAGAGCAAGCACTCTAGCACTGTTCCCCCAGCCCCCAGGTAAGGGCTTTACCACCAAACTACACCCCTGGCCCCCAAGCATTTTTTGAATAGACAGATAGATGCGAGCAAAAAGAACAATTTCACTTAGGAGTACAAAAAAGTCCTAAACCTCAAAGAGTTTGGCAAATAATCATAACCCATTAGGGGATGAATTAGAAATACACAATCACTTTAAGAGACGGTATGACCTTAACTTATGATGGTAACTTAACTTTGATTATATTAGCATGTCATTATAGATTGAGTCGCTCGGAAGAGTAATCAGCCCAACATGGGAAATGAGGATCAGAAAGCATTAGCAATAAGTTCCCAGCACTGGAGGGATATGGAATCTGGGGATTTGATGGGTTCTCTCTGGAGGTGCTCTTAGCTGCAGGGTATGGATTTATACCAGGTGTCCCTATGGCCTGGACAAAAGATCCCTTGGAACCATTTACCTGACTTTACTTCAATCCTGTCTTCACTTAGCAACTCTCTGACTGCTAATTCAGTCTCTCAGGCACCCTGATACTGGAAGGATTCATTAGATGATAAAAAATGAATATTTTAGTGACTGGAAAGAGACATTCCCCATCGAAATTAATAAATCAATAATCAGATTTATGCACCATTCTCTTGTAAGTTAATATGAGCCTGTCCTCTTCTCTTGTCTCAGGAGGCATCCTATGAGGCACTGGCACAGAAACTTCCAGAACTGCAAGGCTAAAATCAAGCCCAGATGATAGGAATTCTACCACTCAGTGAGTCAGCTTGGCAGCCAGTCAGATAGCCCCCTCAAGTGTTCCTATCCCTTTAAGTTACAGAAAAAAGAATCATGTAAGAACAATGACTCACTTAATATCCTATGAATTTAGCACCAGATGATTATGTGAATCAGAAAGCAATTCTATAAATCAAAATCCAATATTAAATTAATGTGATTGCTTGTTGTGGACTCTAACTCAGTGCCTGGCACATTTTAAGAACTCACTTTTTAAGTAAATAAAATTTGAAGAAAGGAGATAAAAAGAAAGAATCCAGTGCCTTTCCAGAAGATTAAGCTACTGATGAGATGTGATGACTTTTTTGCAAGATTATCATGTTAAGTGGTTTCCATCCTTTGAAGAAGCTATACATAAAATTTTGGGGAAAACAGAAAGAATTACATGCAAATAGATTAGTCATGTAATTAGACTATTGATAATAGTACAAAGCTATAAAGATATTAGTTGTTCCTACTTGTGTCAGTAAACATTCCACTACTATAATAAAATACCTGAGATAGACAACTTATAAAGAAAAAAGGTTTACTGGCTCACAGTTTTGGAAGTTTTAGTCCATGGTTGGTGTCCCCATTTCTTTTGGCCCTGTGGTGAGGCAGCGCATTATGGTGGGAAGCATGTAGAGGGGCAAAATTCCTC
Organism: Glaucomys volans; assembly: GCA_020662805.1. NCBI lineage: Eukaryota > Metazoa > Chordata > Mammalia > Rodentia > Sciuridae > Glaucomys > Glaucomys volans. Next base: position 1,381,325 of record JAJEJO010000606.1, on the reverse strand, counting down.
ACCTCATGCTTGAAATGTGAAAAATTGGAAAAGGAAGGAGCTGGGGTTCCACAATACCCTTCAAGGACATGTTCCCCCTCTGACAGAAAGACTTTTCACTAGGCCTGACCTCTTAAGTTTCCCTCACCTTCCAACAGCACCAAGCGGGGGGGCTAAGCCCTTAGCTCATGGACTTTTCAGAGACATTGCAGATCCAAACTGTAGCACTGCTTTAATATAAACAAACTGAGATGATCTTAAAATTGATTCCTGTGTGTTTACTGTCCCACCTGAAGAAAACAAACACCTGAAAGTCCACTGCACTTATCTACTCAGGTATACATCGTCTTCAGAACTAAGCTTCAACAAAAAAAAAGTATGATCAAGAGAGAGTGAGAAAAAGATGATACATAGCTACCTCCACGTCATCCTTACATTATCCGAGAGAACAGAGTGATAATCTGTAGTAGATAAGTCAGGACCCTCAAATTATTTTTTTTAGTTTTATTATTTTTTTAAATTAATTTGTTTTGATTCATTGAACACAAATGGAGTACAGCTGTTGTTTCTCTGGTTGTACACAAAGTAGAGTCACACCATCCATGCAATCATATATGTACACAGGACAATGATGTCAACAACCCTTTCGCACTCACTGGGGACACTGCTGGGTCATCTTTTGTTTGCTGACATATTATGAGCTCCCTCACATCTGGCGATTCCAATGCTGTCACAGTGCCAGAGTTCAGGGTCCAAGAAAAGACCTGTTAACGCCTACAGAGGACAGGTGCTGAGTGAAGTGAGCCAATCACCAAAGGGTGAATACTGCACGAGTCCCTTTGTAGGAGGAATCCCCACCAGTCAAATGTAGAGGCAGAGCTTATGTGGGCTGGCGGAGGGGAAAATGGGAGTTATTAATAGGTACAAGTGTCATCTTGGGATGATAGACAGTGGTGAGGGATGTGTGCCAATGTGGGTGTGCTTAATACCACTGAACCGTGGTAAAGGGCTGGGGGTACAGTATCCTACCACATATGAGGCCCAGGATTCAATCCCCAGCACCACAAAAAAAAAGGGGGGGGTTAAAATCACCAATTTTATGTCATGTGTATTTTGCCACAATTAAAAAAAAAAAAAAAAAGTCTAGTGAGGGGTTAGTCGTCACTCCCTAGACTCTGTAGACACGAGGGGGCTGGGGTGGCCTGCGACCCAGGCCAGGGATCTCTATCCCTCATGTGGCTGTAATCTTAATGTTCTGAGCAGTGAGCTTCATCATGACCCTTGAGTGGAGGCAGAGTGTCCCTCCCTTCCTGGGAGTCACTGATTCTAAGAACTCAAGCATCCACTGCTAATAGCCACTGTGGTCATCCACTGAGGCCGGCTGTGCGCCAGCATTGATCCCTTTACACAAGTCATTACACAAGTTGGAATAAAATCCCAACCCCTTGTGCTGGGCCCTGGCTCCACTCTCCTGCCTCCTTTCTGGGCTCTGTTGGCTCAACCCCCTGCATTTCCCCAGAATGCACCAGTCTTTTCCCCTGCAGCAACAAAGCTACACACACACACACACACACACACACACACACACACACACACAGCACCAACTCTGGTGCATCCAGTAAGCTTCGTCTAGAGACTCCAGCTTCCTCTGATAAGCATCCCTAAACCAGTGTTTCTCAAACCTGGCACCACATTAGAATCACCTGTTAGCTTAGACATTCTGATTTAACTGTGATGAGACCAAGACATTGGTTTTATCTGACCATAGTCAAGGCAGAGATCCACTGGCCTAAACTGTTACTTACTTTTACCCTCCAGCACCTGAGGCCCCTTAAATTTCTCACTATCTTAGTCTGCATCTTATTTTATTATAATTGCTTGTTAACTTGCCTCTCCCCTTTGAAGTTCAAGTTTACCACCATCTCCAAAAGGCCTACAATAGTGTCTGGCATATAGGAAGGGCTCAATAACCACCCTGAGTTGCTTTCTTGAATTAATTTTGTAGCTGCTGTGTTTAAAAGACATTATCATCCCCATTTACAGGTGAGCCAACTGAGACTCAAAGAGACTGTCATTTACCCAAAGTCACACATTACATGAGTAGCAGCGTCAGGATTAGAATTCTTTTCTGATTGTTAGTCACAGTGCTGTACTGCTTTTGGACTTCTTGAGTAAATTACTCTTATGAAATGAGTTATTCCTACTGAACAATTCTGAAATAAAGGCAAGACTGGAAACTCTAAGTGTGCCGAGAACAAAGGGGAGGTACACATCTGAAGATCCATTTCCTAAGGACTTCTAGGGGACAAGCATTTGCACAATCTGGACCTCGAATGAATAATCAGCCACCTGGTGCTGAAGAGTTTGATCCCCACTCTCACAGGGCCTTTCATTTCTCAGGGCTCACAATGCTTTTTCAGGGCTCCACATCCAATCAAACCTAAAATGATACTGATGTATCAAGTTTCTGAGCAAACAACAAGCAAAACAAACACAGAAAGATAAAATGGTGACATTGTAATGTTCCCTGAGCCACCTGACAATTTTAGGTTCAACCTGTGATGCAGATGTTTGAAATACAAAATGAGGCATCAAGCTCCCTGAGGCTGCCCATCCCCTGCCACAGTACTCGACCCCTGCACCCACACAGAGGGTACACCCAGCGGAGACCACGCCACTGCCAGGCTGCAACTCAGCACCCACCAGCATGAAAGCTGAAGTGAGGCTTGCTGGCGACTGGGATGAACTTCCTTGCTGCTCTGAAGAGCACATGGCTGCTTTCTTCTCAGTTCCCAGCCCCAGCTTTACTATGAAAAAATGTGAAGCACAGACCTAGTAAGAAAACACTGCTGCCTGTGCTGGGACCAGATGGTAAGCACCAGGGCCACAGAGTGAGGTTTGGCAAGGGTTCTGATGCCAAACTGTCAGACAGGACACTAGACAGGAAGTCCTGGCACACATGATTCAAGAGCCCTTTTTATTATTCTGGAAAATCAGGAAGTTTCACAATCACCTCTCCAGGCTCACCTAGTCAGGTACTCAGTGTGAGTCCCACTTCCAAGGTTTATGAGTCTGGGAACCCTGGATAACTTGCTTACTATCTCTTAGCTTCTTCCATTTAATCTGCAAAAGAGCAGGAAAAGTAGCCAGTAGGGTAGTGGAAGGGTATCTCATTGCATCAAATGAGATAATGCAAGCAAAATCTTGAGCACATCCCAGTTTTTACTTCAAAGTGCTCCATAAGTCATAGTATTTGACCCTGTGAGTCACAACTATGTCAGATTCCATCACCTCCTCCCACTCCCAGCTCTCCTGATGGCCTCTCACCCAACTGCCAGTGGCCTGGGTTCCCACAGGGTCTCAGGACCATTGCCACTTCACTTTGTCTCCAGCTTTAATGTTCTAACCACCTACGGGCAACTGAGTGACTTGTATAATTCAAATAACTCTGAGGTCAGGGGATGGTGAGGCCACTTAGGCCTGAAGTGATCCATAAAGGCTTGTTGGTGCAGTAGACAGAATTTTTAAAGTTAATAACTTCACTTATTTATATCTTGCCCCATCCCAATTATTTGTGGAATTTAAAATGCATATAATACAGTGGTGAACATAAATAGGTGAGGGAGTTGGCAGGAGGGGAGAAATACTGATGGGGAAAGCAAAAGGGCTGGCCATGCTATTTCATTGAATCATATCCTAGGCAATATGGAGTTAAATATGCACAAAACTGGTTACGAATGTTCCATTGCCAAACCAAAGAAGGAACATATGTTCAGTCACAAAATTCATGTATACCAATATATGTCATATACCAGGCACTGTTCTAAACATTTTATCTGTATTAACTAATTTAATGGTCATTATTAACCCCTCAGTCCACTGGTACTGTTGTTGCTGTTTACACAGAAAGCAAAATGAAGCTCTGAAGGCTTAAGTGGCCACATGCTCACTGAAACTTGAAACTTGAACCCCGATCACCTGAGTGTATTCACAGTCCGAGCTCTTAAGGACTAAGCAAGACTATTTTGATAGACAACATAGCCCAGATAACAGCAAACCAGCAAATGTAAAGGAAGCATTTCCTGACATGAGATCTGAGTCCTCATAAAGACTAAACAGCCTGACATTACACTATCTCCAGTTGGGGGGTTTCTCAGATAAGTTGAAAATGTTTTTAAATAGTAGAGGTAGAGGAATTTATCTACAGCTCAAGACCTCTTTTTGGTTTGTGTGTGCCAAGTAAGAACATTAAAACAACTACTACCAGGGAGAGTCAACATCATTTCATTTAAAAAAAAATGGCTTTATGCACCAAAAAAATAAAAAGAAAAAGAACATCATCAAAAAAAAGGAGGACCTTGTTTTTAAAATAAATTCAGCTTTGTGAAAAATGTACACTGTGTTGTTCTCTGTCCCTGATTGGAGCAGACCAGTCAGAGAATGTGGTGTGTGAACCAGCACTTGAGACCACTCCTGACCTCTCCCTGGATTCACTCGGGGACTCAGAACACCCAGTACCTATGAGCAGCACTGAGGCTGCTCCTCCTCCTGGCTGGAAGTTCTCAAAATCAGTCTCTTTGGAACCAGATGATGTGATCAGATCAGAGAACTCAAGAGGTCTGTGAAGAGGGGCCTGAGTGGAAGCCCTGAGGTCACCCAAGACATGATCAGGGCCCTCAGACGTGAGCACATCATTGCTGAGACACACCACAGTGACACTTGTAAGTCCATAATCAGAGTCTTGAATGAAATGGATGACCTTTACTTTAAAAAGAACATGACATGCATACAAATTAACGCCAGGAATGTTGTGTTTTCCTGATGCTAACACATGGACAGCATTTTTCTATTTTGTTTGGTAAGGAATTTGAGTTTCTTATAAATTTCTGCTGAATCCACTGGACACTTTCAGAAGCCAAAGTAAACAACCTGACATGTTCAGGGTGTTGTATTTACAATACCTAGTGTTCCTGCATTTCCATTAGAATGCAATTATCCTGCTTTGGGGAAAAAATAAAATAAAGGTCACTGGGTTAATGGAGCTCACCTTTCTTTTTTAGTCCATAAATAATAAATCAAATATAATTTAAAATGAAAACCACATCCTATATATCATTGTATTCCTGATGCTTTTTTCATAGAACCTTTGAGCATGTGGCACTTACTGAGGCCATAATAGCTGCAGTCCATCAGGTTCCTGTAGCACAGCTCAGTGAGGAAGGGCACAGCGTGCGCCTATTAAGTTGATATTCATCGATGCTAAAGTGTTCAAGAAATTTCTCATGACATTTTCAAATCAGATTACTGCACATTCTACTCCGAATTTAAGGAGCATATCACAGAATGATTAATGCACAGAAAAATCTCATGAACTCCATCTGATAAGTATAGACAAAGATATCCATTTAAAAACTTCAAATCAAATACAGACTCAAGCACATTCCTTTGCTTCCAGAATGGCTCAACAACAGTGCCTCTGACAGACAGTAGATGGTTCTTATGACCATAGGACAAATAAGAAACATCTCTAAGCAAGCTTCTGCTGCTACCAGTTTCCCTAATGAAAGAACAAAGAATTTCCTGCCAGCTAAATAGCTGAACAGTGCCCTCCCTAATCAATGTTTTCACTTCAATAATCCCAAGGGATCGACTAAGCAATTGCTCCACTATCTGGCACATCAAAATTTATAAGGCAGAGTGGGAATGCATGGCCTAAATAGCTTCAGAAAATCATTTGTCTTGAGTAATAATAATAAAAACAAAAAAAATAGACAGCTTAGAGCAGCTGTTGTTAGATTACCATTAACCTCAAACTAAGGTTGTGCACCTCTTGAGATTTATCTGATAAATATTTTTAAATAAAAAGGGAATGATAATGCATCCCGGGGCCTGCTATAAAAATTGTTAAACACTTCTAATCACTCCCCAGAAGAATGAAAATTTAGAACTTTGCTTTCCACTCAATGCAGGCTTGTGTAACACAATGAACTGTCATGGCCAAACCCCAGCCACGCACAGAGCTCTTACCCCATCATTAAGAGCCTCAGCAGAGCCAGGCATGGTGGCTCATACCTGCAATCCCAGCCACTCGGGAGGCTAAGGCGGGAGGAGCACAGCAAGGTCAAGGACAGCCCGGTTAACTTAGCAAGACTCTCAAAATAAAAGCTAAAAAGGACTGGCGATGTAGCTCAGTGGTTGAGCACCCCTGGGTTCAATCCCCAGCACCACCACCACCACCCACCCCCACCCAAAAGTTTCAGTGACACCACAGCATGTTCCTGTGACATGTAATTTTAACTTCAAATCACAAACATAGTAACAAGCCAGAAAACTGTCTTGTCTCTGAACCACACACAGCATTTATCCTCACTTGACAATTTTATTGGAAGGACATATTTGCCATCAATAGCAAGAACTTATTTGTTCTCTTTATGATAAAGAACAACAAAAGTGACTACCATTTTGTTCTGCCAGGTACAGATCTAAATCCTTCAAAAATCCCAATTCATTTGCATTGTTTTTATAAATATTTATTCATTTGTTAGCAAGACTGAATTTTTCTTTAGTTAGGGTTTATCAATGGCTAATATATTTTTTTGCGAATCGCCTGTTCATGCTCTTTGTTTGTTGAATTTTTTTTCTCCATGTACCAAGACTAACACCATTTGTTCCTCATACATTTCTTTCAAATTTTAAATTTTATTTGTTCTAATTAGTTGTACATGATGGCATAATGCATTTATACGTTTTGATAGATCATACATAACTAGAGTATAATCTCTAATTTTTCTTATTACATATTTTGCAGGATCACATTATTCTTTAAAGCAGTCATGTATGTTAGATCAGCATTCTGTCTTTCTGAGATTCATGTTTCCACTGAGCATTATTTATTAAACAAATATTTATTGAGTACCTATTCTGTGTTACCTAAATATTTATCTACTAGGTGCTAATAGTAATAAAGAGTAAAATAAAACAGAAAATAATGTTCAGATAGAATACCATTCTAACGTCAAAACTTACATGCTCTTGAAAAACTTCTTGTATAGCAAAAGATTTTTAACAAAGAATTTTAAAAGTAAATAAAAATATTTCATTTTGAAAAAAAAAAAGCCTTGGGATGCGTGGTAATTTTCTATCTAAATAGGGCTACTCATGACCTATCTGCACAAAGCCTCAAGATCTAACATTATTTATAATTTTCATTAGATTCATCTTAATGTAAATATTTTTAGCTTTGAAATATATCTGAGATTCCTAAAAAGCTTTCTTTAAAACATTAGATGTTTAAAGAGCATCATCAGATACTTACTTCTTTACTTACTACCAGAAGTTTTACATTTGTTTGACATAAAACTGAAGTAGGCCGACTGGCATTTGTTAAAAGGCAGATTTCCTGAAAAACAAAAACAAATGCACCTCTTTAGAATTATTTCAGCTCTGACATTAATCTTACACTGAAAGTCTGGGAAACTATGGAATTATAATTATGTACCATTTTAAATATAATTTTAATGTTTAAATTGAGATATTTTGGAGATACAGTGTACCTTTTTTAAAAAATAATTTTTAGTTACAGATGGACACAATGTCTTTGTTTATTTTATGTAGTGCTAAGGATCAAACCCAAGGCCTCACATGTGAGAGGCAAGCTCTCCACCACTGAGCTACCGCCCCAGCCCGATGATATCTTGATACATATATACTATGTCTGATAATCAAGTCTGGTCACTGGCATATTGATAACCTCAAATATTTATCATTTCCTTGTGATGGGAACATTCAAAATCCTGTCTTCTAATGATTGATGACTAAAGTCACCCTACTGTACTATAGAACACTAGAACTTATTCCTGCCAAACAACTTTTAAAAGAAAATCTTGAGCTTGCTGAATGAATGAATAAGGACTCATTTGGACCTTGCTTTCATATAACCCACAAGTCTTAGCAGCATTAGTTTGTGCAAAGTTTTGTACAAAAACAGAACCCCAGGTGGAGTGCTTCCTTATTCTCAAACACTTCACATGTCAAAACAGAAACATGATCTACAAACACATAATGCTGTGTCCTATCTACATTCAACACTTCATGACTAAGAAAAAGGGCTGCTTGGTTCTGAAGACAACAAGCTTGAAGTGGATAAGCTGACATAGAACCATGATGCTCATGGGCCGGAGACAGGGGGAGTGTTAATTTGGAAATTTACAAAACTGTAACACTTCTTTATGATTATGAAACTGAACAAGTTGTAGTTAATAAAGAATCAAAGTGTGCCTAACTCAGCGAAGGAAACACAGCATGACTTTCAAATTGTATTTGAGCTGGGGGTACAACTCAGTAGTAGAACACTTGCCTAGCATGCCCCAGGCCCTGGGTTCAATCCTCAGCACCACAAAATTACTCAATCAAAAAAATAAGAATACAAAAGGAATTCCACTATTATTTATAACTATAATGCACTAATTTAAAAAAAAAACTCCAAAAATTTAAAAATAATATACCAGCTGGGCACAGTAGCACATGCCTGTAATCTCAGCAACTCTGGAGGCTGAGGCAAGAGGATCACAAGTTTAAGGTCAGGTTTACCAACTTAGCAAGGCCCTAAGCAACTTAGTGAGAACCTGCCTCAAAATAAAAATTAAAAAGATCTGGGGATTTAGCTCAGCAGCAAAGTTCCCCTGGGTTTAATTCCCAGTACCACAGAGTAGGAGGAAGAAGAGGAGGAGAAGGAAGAGGAGAAGGAGACCACAACTTTTTAAAAGAAATTAAATTTGAGAAACACCAGTCCAAATGGTTTCCAAGATTCTTTCCTTAGTTGAAAAACCAACAGGTTGATTTGATCTGTACTTAATCAGGGCAGCACAGTGTACTCAGTAGGATTCAAATCATCACAGAAAATTCAGGAGGAGGTCTCTCTCTGCATCCTGTATCCTACTTGGTATCCCCACATCCAGTGACTTGCTCAAGGGGCTGCTGATGAGTCTCCCAGCTGTTCTCCAATTCCATTTTGCTTCCCTCTACTAACAGTCCCCACATGGCCAATAGTCATTTATCTTACTGATAATCCAAACCATCTCCTCCCTACTTAAAAAAACCCTAATCAGTTTCACTGCCTGGAGAATGAAGTCCAAACTCTATCACTGTTTCTGATACTATATCTCACCTCAGTTGACATTTCCAAAATCAACCCAGCAAATGCTCTCGCTTCCCAAGATCTCTATACTTAGGGACTCTGGATTCAGGGATCTCCAAATCCAATCTGGCCTTGACTAAATGTAGAAATGAAGTAAGTGATTACTACACACAAGCTGCTTTCTTAGCCTAAATCATATGCCTTTTACATAAAATCTTTTGCAAACATAGAATTTCTTTAAGGAGCCAAAAAGAACTCCTTGAATCAGTAATTGTTAATTTGTTAATATCACCCTTCCCCCAAAGCTACATGGTTTGCAACTCATTCATTAAATTGGTCAACAAAAATAACAACCATTTATTTATCCTATTAATAAATGATGACAAACTGTATATTAGGATGTAGGTTGGCCGTATTCTACTAAGGAAAAAATATATTGCTTTTGAAGTATTTCAGTTACTAAAATATCTAATACTTGAGGATAATACTATACTACATTGTTATTTTAACACAATGATGTATAGATTACATCATTTTTTCCTGATACTGGACACTGAACCCAGGATCTCATGCATTCTGAAAACAAATTCTACCACTGGGTGATACTCCCAATCATAATTTTTTTAAAACTTTTCAATAAAAAATAACGATGAGAGACCGAAAAAGTGAGACAATATTTACCCCTATGAAGTCACCTTCTTCAAACTCACTTAAAATGTCAGAGTTGGAATTTTTGTTCTTGCTTGTATTATTCGATACCACCCTTAAACGGCCAGCAAGAACAAAGTAGCATTCAAGAGGTGCATGTCCTTGCCTTAGAACCAGACTGTCAGCTTCAAACCTAGAGGGAAGGAATACCAAAGACATTTCTTCTGCAAAATGGCTCGCTTGAAGTCACTAGTGACAGACAGAACAAAAAGCAAAACCTTGTCATTTTCACCTATAAAGAGATTTACTTTTATTAAGGAGCAATTACCATCCTCCTCTGGAGAGACCTTGAGGGCAGTAGACATCCAGGGCTGTACAGCAGTGCCTGGAATGGCGCTGGGCCCAGAAAGCAGCCACTCGATGTGCCTAGATTGAGGGAATTTATGAATAGGCAAAAGGAGGCACTATACAACCACAGAGTGGAAGGTCTCCACGCAAATGAATTACTTAGGTGAGCCTGCTATTTCACAAATATAGGCTTTTTTTAAACCTCTATTGCTAAATTCCTGATATAAGACAAGGGTTTTGACTTACTGGGAGACTGATCTGGTGATGATTTGTACACCTTTTATCAAGAATTTTTAAAAGTAATATATTCAGGAATAGTTTTATAAAATTCATCACTTTCTCTAACTATAGCTATTTAGCCAGAGGATAGTAGTTGACCCACTCCTGATTTATGGAAACAGTTCATTTCTTGCAATAATTCATGATAAGCTTTAATAGACACAAAAGTTTATCTGGGACATTTGATTTAAAACATGATTCTTAAAAAAAAACAAAAACAAACTACGGTTCTTTTGCACACTGGAAATTCTGATTAGGTAGATCTAGATGGAATCTATACTTGAGTTTTTCTCAACTGAAGCAGAATGTTAGTGAGATAGAAGATGGCAGCATTACATGGTAAAGATGTCTCCATTCTGGTGTGATCAGTGAAAAGGCCTGAATGGAGCATTTAATTTGCTATGAATTACTTAAACAATCTTGATAAGAGCATTTAATCTCCACTTCTAATTATTTACAAAATGTATTGGGATTCGGCCCTATTTCAATAAATTTTACAGTGTGAAGGAGAATTAGAAGCAGGAAAACTCCACCCAAATAATTTACAAGTTAAGAAGTTAGGCTTCCACAGTTCCATGGATGCTGATAGAAGGCACTAGCCTCCCAAACCAAATACAAAAAAATTTATTAGCTACATCAACCACAATGATGGGATTATCAACATGGTTGCCCAAGTTCCCCAGGTCCCATAGGCCAATACCTAGGGCCAGTGGAACCTGAATATGCAGCAGGATGAGTCACAAGGGAGTCACTTAAGCTTAGGGAATCCATTGATTTTATAGCAAGCAGTAATCAAGCCTATTATTTGTCTGGAAGGAGACCAGCTTCAGTACAAGAACTGCAATGCACTATTATCTCAGAATTAGTGGGTGTCCAAACAATCCTGATAAGTAGCCCTGGTAAAAAAATAGTCAAAGTCCTGAGAGTTTTGGCCCACATGGTAGCACAAGAGGACCACAGCAGTGTTCCTCAACATACAGGACATAATAATGCAAGCGAATAGAATTTCAATATCAAGTTATATTGTTACTTAAAGAACTATGATTCTAGTTCCAAAGGAAGGTGATGCAAGAAGTTGCCGTTTTCACTGCCTCTGGGAAGAAAATTACAAGATTAAAATGTGAAGACTTTCCATTGTTTATATTAACAGACTCGGATTGTTTTAAAGCCCTTACCTGAACTGCATAGTCTTAAAAAATTATTTAAAATTTCAGAGATAACTTTTATATCATGAAATGTCCTTAACATAATAATGGGTTTCTAAGCACAAAGAGGATAATAGTTCAGTGGACCCACCATGGAATCATGAGAATGCAGCCAATGATAAGCATGTGGTGGAAAAGGAAAGGGAGAGGGCATGTGGGAAGGCAAAGTTAGAGGGAAGAGCTAATACATGACAAGCACTCCAGTGGATGCCAGTCTGATCTTCAGGGCTCCATTGGATTAAAATCATCACAGAAAATGTCAGAGGAGGATTCTGCATCCTGCTTTCTCTTCTTTATATTGTGAAAGTGTGGAAAAGGGCCAGTCCTTCTCAGCCAGGTTTGGAAGTGCTTCATCTGAGTGCCAGATGCCCATTACACTAATTGGATCATCAGCCTCCTCTGCACCTCCTTGACACAAGGATTACAGGGCTTCCCATTTCTCTTGCAGCATTAAAATTTAAGAATATCGCCAATATAATAAAACCATAAAATATTCACATGGACCTATACTCTACTTTTGTATTATACTGTAACCTCAGAATGATTCTTCAAGAGCCTACTTAGTGAAGGAATGCCAATACTAAATACAGTTCTCATGTTTAAACATTTAATTTTATGCTTCCGGAGCATTTGAAGCACTTATGAATGGATTCCTCTTCCTCCTTAATATTTTTTTCCTTGGTAAGCCTACAGACACAACTATTTCAACACAACCAGTATAGAAATCAGGGTATTTTTAAGAATAGAAAATAGCTTAACACCTTCACATTCAGAAATTAAAATGTCTAGATAAATATGCATATGGCTATATAAGTAAATTTTCTATCAAACTTTAAGAAGAACCTATGAAAATTATTATTTATAGAAAAATATTGATTCACCTTTGGTTTTTAGTCTCCATTGTGAAGGGAGAATCTGAATAAATTTTAATAGTAATTTTCATTGAATGAACTGGTACTTATTGGAAGTAACTCCCCACCAAAATTTCTAAATATCCATGATTTTTACTTGGCAGTCTCCTAAGAAAGGCAGTTCATGTGTCACAAACTTTTTCCAGGAAGGAATCACATACACAATGAATCTTATATTAAACAGCTCTGGGTTGAAGACAACAGAATTCACTCTGACTGGTTTAAGAAAGAAAGGATTTACCACAGGGTAAGTACTATAGAGACTCTTCGGAAAGGTTAGTAAAATGTTTTTTAAGCCAAACTTCTAGCAACAACTCTGGTGAAGACACTGGGCAAAACCCAGTACCACACAATTTCCACCACAATGAGGAAACAGGGACCAACTCATCTAAGCAAAGATTCATGTGACCTTTGCCCTTACCTGTACCAGAAACACAGAGGCCCTTGCCCTACTTTTCCTCCATATATTAATTTCAAATCAAACTATCATGAAGATGGTTGGGTTGCAAATTGGTGCAGCCACTCTGCAAAGCAGTATGGAGAATCCTTAGAAAATTTGGAATGGAACCACCATTTGACCCAGTTATCCCACTCTTTGGCCTATGCCCAAAGGACTTAAAATCAGCATACTACAGTGACGCAGCCACATCAATGTTTATAGCAGCTCAATTCACAATAGCTAGATTAGATTGTGAACCAACCTAGATGCCCTTCAATAGATGAATGGATAAGGAAACTGGTATATATACATGATGGAATATTACTCAGCCATGAAGAAGAATAAAATTATGGGATTTGCAGGTAAATGGATGGAGTCAGAGAATATCACACTAAGTGAAATAAGCCAATCCCAAAAAAACAAAGGCCGAATGATTTCTCTAAGGGGATCATGATGCATAATGGGGCAGGGAAGTAAGGCAAGAATAGAGGAAGGATGGATAGTGTAGAGGAAAATGAGGGGTGGGGAAGGGATGGGAGAGAAGGAAAAATAATGGAACGAGACAAACATCATTACCCTATGCATGTGTATTATTACACAGTGTGACTCTACTTTGTGTACAACCAGAGAAATGAAAGTTGTACCCCATTTGTGTAAAATGAATCAAAATAATAAGAATAAAATTTTTAAAAATCATGAAGATATATCTATCAGAATCTTAATCATACATTGAAAGGTAGCTACTCTGTTTTCTTTTGTGTATAGTCCACATTGAGAGAGTTGGGCTAACCTTTGAAGAACTATGAAAATGTTAGTTAGCATTTAAAGAGATTTTGCATAACTCCAAATTACAAATGGCAACTGCAGACTTTTACCATAAAATTTGAAGTACTTTACCTAGCACATTTTGTATGAATTTGCATGTTTTCCCTTATACTATAGAAGTCTATTCATTTTTTTATTGTTTTGCTCCTTTGCTTATAACAAGTGTTTGTTAGTCTTCATCTTATTTTCTAGTTTGCTTCAGAGTGGTTTGAAATCTCGTCATTACATTACAGAGTTAAAAGCAAAAACTCCAAATGATGACATATTCCCTTTGGTCAATATTCATTTTGTAACATGACTTTTGCTTTCAGGTTTTGCCAAACTCTATTCGCCATCTGCCTCTGACTTTCTTAGGGGTCTGCCAAGCCCTGAATGGAATATTTCTGTGTCACTTACTTTTTTGTTTTCCTGTACTGGGAATTGAACGTGTGGTGCTTAACCACTGAGCAGCATCCCCAATGCCTTTTTCTATTTTATTTAGAGACAGGGTCTCTTTAAGATGCTTAGGATCTTGCTAAGTTTCTAAGACTTGCTTTAAACTCACAATCCTCTTGTCTCAGCCTCACAGCTGCTGGGATTACAGGCATGTGCCACGGCGTCGGGCTGGGTCACTTACTCTTGATAGATTGCGGTCTGGCAAAGTTGGAGCTGAACTTCATTTGGCAAACTGCAAAATGATCTATTCTTCTTTAGACATTGATGAATCTTTTTTAAAAAAGAAAGAAAATAAATAAATAATAGCTTAGAAAAGTTCTAAAGGAAAGTTATGCTGATGTTCTGCTATTAGCTTAGATCCTTCAATATTTGTGATAATCAAAACAAGAGTAGGTTTTATGTGTTCTCCAAAGGCTAGCCAATTTTTATATAGTGGACACTGGGAAGTAAAATCTTCCATGTAGAGTCATCAGACTTTGTTATGATTTTTTTTTAAACCAGGGTCTCACCATTTTTCCCAGGCTGGTCTCAAACTCCTGGACTCAATGATCCTACCACCTCTGTTTCCCAAATATTGGGACTACAGGCGCATGCCACCATGCCTAGCTTGGTATGATCTTAGTAAGGCAAAACTTCCCTGTGGAAGGGAAGAAGACATCAGACACAGCAAGAAGAGGATGGTCCTCGCCAGTGTTCACACACGTTCTTCCACAATGTCAGGTCGCCCACCTCTGTAAAGAAGGTATTTCCTTGAAGGATACCGGAAGTGAGAAGAGCAGATATGCCCTTTTTCCCTTCTTCCAAGTACTAGGTTTTGATATGCATTAATATTGATCTGCCTACTATTTTTGAGAATGAACATGATGTGGCTACTAAATCTTTAAAATGTTTGCATTTTTTTTAAAGTCTAAAAAAAAAAAAATAGCTCATAACCTCTAACTCCTGCCATATACAAAGATTAGCTCCAGGAGCTGGCATCAGCAAGATGGTCAACTTGAAGTTCCTAGCACTTTCCCCCTGTACCACCACCACCCCGACACACAAAGAATAAACAACTACATTTCAACCAAAAATAACTGAAGAGGAGCACTGGAGAAGAGCAAAGAGGAAACGGAAATCCTGAAGTGCCCAGAAACTCACAGAGAAGGGAAGGGAACAGATTGCCTCTGCCACTCCCTCCATTTGGGATCAGCTCAGAACCAGGAGGGCCTTCTCCCTGTAGGGAACCAGTAAGCAAGAGGACCCTAGAAGTCCTTGTCACCACCAGACACCTGCAGTCTTTGCTAATGGAGACCAGCAGCCTCACAGGCTCTGAGCCCTGCTGGAGTCTAAGCACTGAGCCACTCCAGAGGGAAGCAGATGTGCCCTCTGCCTGTGCTGCTTTTGTCCTTTACCATCTTAGAGCCAGAGTCACTGATGGAGTACACTGTGCTCCAGTGGAGAGTAGTCATTGCATTCCCCCATCCCGGAGGCTCAACCACCACTGCACCATACCCACCCAATAGCACATCACCCCCAAGCAAAGCTGCAAAGCATTATGCTTCACGGCCACGCTGCCATACGGCTACTTTGTTCTCCGCCCATCGCAGTCCCCTGTGCACCTTCCCCATAGGGCCAAGCTGAAGTGGTACCCTGCTGTTGGGAACCCAGACTTTTGAACTACTTGAGTTGTCAACCCAGGGTACCACAGCTAAGGCAGAACTTCATCCCCAGGGACCTCAGGTCTCCTGCACACTGAAACAGTTACACCCTACCCCTAGCATCATAGCTGAGACAGTACCCTGCCCCTCGGGGACTTCAGGCCTCCTGAACTTCAAAACAGTCTCTCACCCACTACAAGTAAGGCCACACCCACCTCTGGGGGCTCCAAGCCTCCAGGACACAGGAGCAATTGCACCTCTTAGCACCACAGCTGATGTGGCACCATCTTCCTCAAGGGATTCAAAGAGCTGTGCTCTCTGAGGCTGAGTAGACATGACACCTCCCATCTCAAGGAATCTGAGCCTTGGCCAAGTTTTGTCACCCTGACCTCCAAGACAGCTCTCCTACCTGGAACTGGTCTGGCTCTCTACAGTCTGAGCCACCTCTCCAGGCAATGGAGTCATTGCTGAACTGCTCCTTGCCACCTAGGACCCAAGCCAAAGCATTCCCAATCCATTCCTGAGGCTGCTGCACCTGACCTCACAGAGCATGAACTACTGCTGGGTCCCATCATCCCAGAATCATTACTATATGGTACCTTATTCCCTAAACCCCCAGGGGTCACTATGCCCTGTTGTTTCTGGGTCCCAAATTGCAGCTGTGCCCTTTTCAGAACCATAGTTATAACCCAGTCCCTTGGACCTAAGCTGCTGGGCTATGCCTCAGAGCGACAGGTTCCAGCTTAGTGGGAGAATGGCATCTATGCATGTGTTGGAGAATGAACCTATGCTTCAAATCCCAGATGCTATAGTAGTTTCATAAGACCCTGAGCACAGAAACCTTGTTCCACAGTTTGTCACAAAGGTGGACAAGAGAGGAAGAAAGGAACAAAGGAGCTACAAAAGGCCAGAAACCAAATAGGAAAAGAAGTTAGTAAATCCTTATCTATCAATAATATCCTTGAATGTAAATAGTTTAAAGTATTCAATTGAAAGATACAGAATACCTGAAATAGATTGAAAAAAATGTCCAATGATATGCTGTCTACCAAAGACCCAGATAATCTTTAAGGACCTTCATAGGCTAAAAGTGAAAAAGTAGAAGAAGCTATTCCATGCAAATTGTAACCAAAAGCAGGGAGGCAATGCTTATATCTGATAAAACAGACTTCAAGCATCGATTCATAAGACAACATGATAACTGTAAATATATATGTTGCTAATATTAGAGTGCCTGACTATATAAAGAAAACATTAATGGACATGAAGGAAGAAATAGATAGCAACACAATAATAGTAAAGGACTCCAATACCCCACTTTCAACAATGGCTAGATCAACTAGACAGAAAATAAATAAGGAAATACTAGACTTGAATAGCACTTTTGACCAGATAGCCATAATAGACATATCTCCATCCAACAGGAATACACTGCACATTTTCCCAGTGCACATGGAACATTCTCCAGGATAGATCACGTGTTGCTCCAGAAAACAAATATAAGAAGGTCAGAATAATGTCTAGCATTGGCTCAGACCACAATGCTATGGAACTAGAAATCAATTACAGGAGAAATCTTAGAAAATTCACAAATACATGGAAATTAAACAACATGCTACTGAATAATTAAATGGTCAAGGGAGACATCAAAAGGGAAATGAAAAAAATATATTGAAAAAAGTGACAATGACAATATAAAATATCAAAATCTATGGAGTACAGCAAAAGCAGTTCTAACAAGGAAGTTTACAACAATTGTCAATATTTAAAAAGCAAACATCCTAAATAGATGAATTTGTATTATACCTCAAGGAGCTAGGAAAGAAGTACAACTTAAACCCAAAATTAGAGGAAGTAACAAAAATCAGAACAAAAATCAAATAGAGAATAGAAAAGTCATGGAAAGAATCAACAAAAACAAGAGTTGGTCTTTTCAAAAATTAACAAATTGCCAAACCTTAGCTAGTCTATCTAAGAAAAAAGAAAGAAGACTCAAGCAAATAAAAAATGAAAGTGGAGAAATTACAGATATCCTCAGTAAAAAAGTGAAGAAAGAATACTTAAATAAGATTTAAAATGAAAGTGAAGAAATTATAGATGACACAGAATTCAAAAGGATCATAAAGAACTATTATAAATAATTATTTGTCAACAAATTGGGTAACATAGAGGAAGTGAAATAAAATTCTAGAAAAATACAATCTAACTGGTTGAGTCAGGAAGTAATAGAAATATAAAGCATGAAGAGACAAAAAACAGTTAAAGAGATTGAAGAAAAAATAGAAAAATCTCCCTACAAAGAAAGTTCCAGGATCAGTTTCACCAGTAGACTTGAACATGTAAGAAAAATTAATGCCAATACTTCTTAAACTCTTCTGCACATTGAAACTAAAGAGAACAGTTCCAAGTATATTTTAGGAGGCCAGTATCATTCTCATAGCTAAGCCAGACAAAGACATAAAACAAAAAAAAAAAGAGGAAGGAAAAGAAAACTACCAGCCGATTTCTCCAACAAATATCAAGGCAAAAATTCTAAATGAAATATCAGCAAGCTAAATCCAACAACAAATAAAAAAGATTATACATGATGACTTATACATGATGACCAACTTGGTTTTATGCTTGGCATACAAGAGTGGTTCAATATACCTAAATCAATCAGTGTGACACATCACATTAACAGAATGAAAGATAAAAACCATAAGAACATGGCAATTGACATGGAAAAGCATCATAAAATCCAACATCATTTCTTAATACTCTCAAAACCTTCCTTACATGCAGAAAGAAGTTCCTCAATATAAGAAGAATTTATGAAAAACCCACAGGTAAAACGATAATCAGCAGGGGAATAATGAAAGATTTTCCATTAAATCCCAGTATCAGGTAAGGATGCCTACTCTCACCACTTTCATTCAGCACAGTAGTAGAAATACTAGCCAGAGAAATAAGGCAAGAAGAACAAATGAAAGACATTGAAATCAGAAAGGAAGAAATAAAATAATTTGCAAGTAACATTATTCTACACGTAAAAAACCCAAAGATTTCACCATCAAGACCATTTAACTTAACAAATTTAATAAAGTTGCAGGATACAAAATCAACATAAAAAATCAGTAGCATTCTTATACACAAATAAATGAGCTAACTGAAAAAAATTAAGAAAATAATTCCATTTATGATAGCATCAAATCAAATCAAATATCTAGGAATAAATTTAACCAGAGATGAAGAGTCTATGCATTAAAACTCAAAAATATCGGTGATAGAAGTTGGAGAAGACACAAATAAGTGGAAATATATGTCATCCTCATGGATTGGAATAATTAATATTGTTTAAATGTCCATATTCTCCAAATTAATCTATAGACTCAATGTAATCCCTACCCAAATCCTAATGCCATTCTTCACATTTTTTTAATCTAAAATTCATGTGGAATCATAAAATACTGAGAAGGAAAAACAAAATTAGAGACATTGTACTTATCAGTCTAAAATTACATTACAAAATGATAGTAATAATAGCATAGTTCTAGCAATAGGAAGCCCAGAAATAAATCCAAACATGTGGTTAACTTTGGGTACAAAAAGACACAATGGGGGAAAGAGAGTCTTCAATAAATGTTGCTAGGAAAACTAGATTTCCATCGGCAAAACAACGAAATTGGTCCTTTATTTTACACCATACACAAATGTCAACTCAAAATGAATAAAAGACTTAACTATAAGACAAGAAACTATAAAATTCCTTGGAGGGAATATAGGGGGAAAACTCCTGGATATTTACCATGGCAATAATTTGGGGGTTGTGACAAAGTTGAATGAGATTATTCATGTACGGCAATAAAGCCACCAGAATAATATGTGAATTTTATTTGCTTCAGCTAGAATCATATCAACTCAGCATGAGAATATCAGTTATAATGCTGATCAAAAATGCTAATTGAAACTGGGCTCGGTGGTGCACACCTGTAATCCAGTGGCTCCAGAGGCTGAGGCAGGAGGATTGTGAGTTCAAAGCCAGCCTCAGCAAAAGCAAGGCGCTAAGCAACTCAGTGAGACAAAATAGGGTTAGGGATATGGCTCAGTGGTTGGGTGCCCCTGAGTTTAATCCCCAGTACCCCCCAAAAACGTACTAATTGATGGTAAGATGTGACTTTATTTTTTAAGTGAGGAGATAAATTAAATATTAATGAATGACTTTTGTTTGGGAAGGAAAACCTTTCAAATCACCAAACACAGAGTTCACGAAGCAGCAATGATTAGGAACCAGTGTGCTACTTCATAAGACACCTGCTCTCAACTCTTGACTCTGAAAGCTGCCACCTCTACCTCATCATCAGTATCCTCACCCCCAGCACTTCTTACCATGAAAGCATTCTTAATGATCTCTGCTGTAAATTACATTTGCCTGATAATTTAATACCTCTTGACTGACTTATACATACTCAAAAAAGATGTGAATTGAGCTGCTGCATTGTAATTGATGTGGCCACATCACTGTAGTATGCTGACTTTAACTCCTTGGATATATACCTACAAGTAGTATAACCAGGTCAAATGATGGTTCCATTCCTAGTTTTTTGAGGTGTCTGCATACTGCTTTTCAGAGTGGCTGTGCCAATTTTCAGTCCCACCAGCAATGTCTGTAGCAGCTCAATTCACAATAACTAAGCTGTGGAACCAACACAGGTGCCCTTCAACATATGAATGGATAAAGGAAATGAAAGGAAAACTACTCAGCAATAAAAAAGAACAACTTTATGACATTTGCCAGTACATGGGTGGATCTAGAGAGTATCATGCTGAGTAAAATAAGCTAATCCTAAAAAACCAAAAGTCGAATGTCTCTCTGATATGTGGATGCTACACACAACAAGGTAGAGAGGGAAAGAATAGAAGTTCACTGGATTAGACAAAGGGAAATAAAGGGAAGGGAGAGGGATAGGAATAGGAAAGACAGTGGAATGAATCTAACATTACTCTCCCACATACACATATGAATACACCACAGTGAATCTCCACATCATGTACATCCACAAGACTGGAATCCTAATTAGAATAAGACATACTTCATGTTTGTATAAATATGTCAAAATATACTCAACTGTCATATATAGCTAAAAATAACAAACAAAATTTTCAAAAAGATGTATACTTCATAATATGCATGTGATTCATAGAGTTGAGTAAACATCATGTCTGTTTATACACCTTTAGGAAAAACAATTCTCTATTTAAAATTATTCTATGAGAAAAATTAACTTCAACCATGCTTTCTTATACTACTTTTTCCAGGTTGTAAGTTCTCAGTTAAGTTCAGGACTGCCTGTACTCAGACAAAAAGTTCAGCTCCTGGCAACAAGAATTCCATGGCTGTGCTATTTACTAACGTTGGATTCCCCCAGGTAAAAATGGTTTAGGTGCATTCAAGGCAATATCAGAAGCACAGAAAACACCCACTTTTAGAAATGTCTGATGACAAAAATAATGATTAATACTTGTAACATGGCACTTTATTCTTTAGGGATACTCTGAAAAGTTTTATATCTTAAACTGTTTAAAAATTAATACAGCTTTTTACTTTATAGCTGATTTATAAAACTTAACATTCTTTAGGGGCTAAACAAACAACAAATACAAATCTGATTTGCCTAAGCGTATTAAAATTTTAATAGAGAAGTTTCACCTAACTTCTTAAGGACTGAAATCCATATCCACATAATGGATCACTGAAGTCCTTTCAAAGATTAGTAAGTTAAAATTATGGAAAACATTTTAATAGGCTTTAAATAAATTGATTTATATTCACAATTATTTATGCCAAATACATTCCTCAAATAAATGTAACACAAAGTAGGAACTCAAGGATAAAATGTCTTTAATCGGTGTTTAAAATTAATGAAAGAAAATAATTGCTTCACTAGACTCCCCAAAAATATTAATTTCTCAGCTACCTTTATTTAATCTCATTTTGATTTCTAAACTCCTAAAATTTAGACAAGGATTAGGATGGTAGAAATGTAAGTAAAATTATTTGGCATGATTTTTTTATAGTGTTAACTTATATTTGTTGAAAGAGGAGAAAATCATTAACATGGTAATAATCATGTTTGAGGAAAAAGAAAATGTATTTTTTACCTCTCTGAGATTTTCTTGGCTCCTTTGCTTAGGCTGAATGAACAACAATGCCTTCAGCTTTTCAAAATTTTTGCTCTGTAAAATAAAGTGTATTTACATTGAATGTATGCTACTAGTTTCCAAGGACACAATTCCTTCTAAAAATTTGAAAAAGGATTTATAGCCTGGGGAGCATGAAGCAGCATATTTATGTACTATTGACTTTTTAACTCTGCACATAAACTTTGTTGAAATAACTTGAAGAAACAAATTTACTTAACGCAATTGAAGTAGCAAGTAATGGAATTTAATGACTGTTAGGTGTAGACATGTTTGATTATAACTAAGACAACCAGACCACTACAATAAGTTAGAGTTGTTTGCACAATAAAATGCTATTTTGTGAGTTATGATTGTGAGTCACTTGGTGGATGTAGGTTAATCTCCAGCTCACCAAACAGACGTCCTGTGCCTTTAAAAGAAGGTCAGTAGTATTCACAGTTCCTTCCTTATCTGTGAAGGACCTGCTCGAACACCCCCTGTGAATGCCCGACAGACAGTACCAAACCCCAAATATACTATTTTCTATACATACACATCTTGTCAATGTTTAATTTTAAAATATGCATGGTTGGGGCTGGGGTTGTGGCTCAGTGGAAGAGCACTTGCCTAGCATGTGTGAGGCCCTGGGTTTGATTCTCAGCACTGCATTTAAGGAAATGAATAAAAATAAAGGTCTATCAACATCTAAAAATATTTAAAAGATTAAAAAATTAAAAAATAAAGTTTGCATAGTAAGGGATTAATGATATTTAATAATAAAATAAAACAATTATAACAATAGGCCATAATAAAAGTTATATAAATGTGGTCTCACTCTCTTGAGAGCCAAGGCAGTATCACTCTTTATGGACCACAGTCGATGATAGGTAGCTGAAACCGCACAAGCATAAGGGGGTAAGGGGGACTACTGTATTTCCATTTTATCTAGGGAATTCAGTTTGACTGAGGGCCATGCCATGAGAAATACAGCTTACTTCAGTGTGCTTGTTTATCTCAGTGTCCTATCTTCCTTTACTTTTTCATTTCAGGTCTTAGGTATCAACATGTGTTAGTCAGCTTTTCATTGTTGTGACACATACTTGAGAAAAATAACTAAAAGTAAGAAAGATTTACTTTGGTGCCAGTTTCAAAGGTTCCAGTCCCTGGTTGGCTGGCTCCAAGGCAGAAACATCATGGCGGAAGGGAGTGGTGGAGCAAAGCTGCTCACCTCATGGTAGCAGGAACAGAGAAAGACAGAGGAAAGGGAACCAGGGACAAGACAGAGCCTTCAAGGGCACGCCCCCAGTGACCTATTTCCTCCTACTACCTGCAGTTTCCACCACCTTCCAATAATGCTGTAAATACAAATCCCTCAATGGATTAATCCACTGATGAGGTCAGAATACTCGTGATTCAACCACTTTCCCAAAGTCCCACCTCCGGATATTGCTGTGCTGGGGACCAAGACCTGGACATATGAGCCTTTGGAGGACATTCCAGATCTAGACCTTAACATGGAAAAGAATGAGCTCCATGCTTTCTCTTGATATGAATTTATTCTTCACATCACACATAACAATAAAAATCTGAATACAGATCTAAGAGACTCCTGGACCTATTCTGATAACTTTTTCTGCTTTTATTAATAGTAATACTCATCATAATATATTGACCTTTTAATATGTGTCAGGCACTACTCCAAGCAACACACACACACTCACACTCACACCCAGGAAAGCAGTTTGTATTTTTGGCTTCCTGACTCAATTCTTTTAGATTTCAGTAGCTATTTTTTAAAAAGGAATGAAGGACAGCAGTCATGCACTCAAGAAATATGACAGAGATGACACAGCGTGTGACCCTTAAGTTAAGGAACTTTGCTTCACTCTACCACATGCCTACATTGGAAACTATACCAAACAAGAAAATTAACACTCATGTCAAAGCTGGAACAGTTTTAATGGATCTACGAATGTTATTCACAAAGGGCCATGAAAAATCAACTTTCACCGTGTCTAACCCTATAAAATCTACTCAGATGAGTGCCCACAACCAGAAGAAAACTGCTATTGATATGACAGATAATAATGATTGAATTGTACCAAATAAAATAATTGAGAATGAATTGTTTTTATTTGATATCCATGTACTCACTAACTGTACATACACAGTATAAAAAATTAAGTGTAATAAATGAATTTTTTGACTTGACTTTTTAATCTGATAGAATAAACTAATTTTCTAATTTTCATAAACTTTTAATTATTATGAAACAAACTAATTTTCAGAATTTTTATTTGATAGAATGATATGAATAGTAATCTTAAATTATTTTTATTATTGAACATACTAAAATTTCAAACTGGTCTTCAAAACATATATCAACATGAAAATGACTAATACATTGAGAAAGAAAGGAAGCAAATATCCAAAATATTAAGATTGATTATCTGTCCTCTTGGGGATGGAATTCTTTACTCATTTTCATTTTCTTTATAACCTTTCTATAAATTCCAAATTTCTTTCATGAAACCTGAATTACTTTTATTTTACTTCAAATTTTTAAAAATAATTAACACAATTTTATAGTAAAAATAACACTTCTGCATGTCAAAAGTAAAAACAGTTGAAATGTAAATTGTTTTCTTTTTAAAAACTTATAAACAATTGAAAGAACCTTCTTCAATACACAAATGCATGCGCTCATCCACTCATACTCATGAGGTAAATTTCTAAAACTGGAATTGCCAAGAAAAATATAGCAGAGTTCATATGATTCTTAAATCAAGGAATGTGGCATGAACATTCTGGACATCATTATGTATTGTCAAATTGACCTCCAGATCCCTGTAGAAATTTACACTCCCACCAACAGAGAAGGCAAGTGCCCATTTCTCCATGTCCTTCAAACAATGAACATTGTTAGTCTTTTCTTCAACCTTCACCATAGGTGATATAATTATTTATCACTTTTATAACCAGAAAATAATTTTAAAATATATTATAGATTTTGCTATTCTATAAACTAGATACTTATTAATTAAGATGCAAACAAAAAATACTAACCAAATTGTATTTAGAAAAATCACTCATGGTAAACAATAGTTCATTAGCTGAATGATTCTTCATATTCAGGTAAAAGCATGCCCACTCTTCTGCCCGACTCTTCTCAATGTATCTGCAAGAAATATAATATAATAAAAAACAAAATTATGTGGAAAAAATAAGTACCTACTTGATGGAGAAAATATGCATGACAATAAGCTAATATGGAAATATATCAGCTAGAGTAGAACATACAGATTAATGTACAAGTCAGGATCTAAGGTGAAACTCTATGGCATAGATTTAAAAAACAAGGTGAAATTGACAACTTAATATCAAAGGGGTTCTCTTAGTTCATTTTCTGTTACTACAACAAAATACCTGAAACTGAGTAGTTTATGAAGAAGAGTTTGTTTAGCTCACAGTTCTGGGGATTCAAGAGCATTGCATTAGCATCTTCTCAGTTCTGCTGACCACCTCATGGCGGATGGCATCACACTGGTGGGAATGCATGTGAGTGGTAAGCATGTGGAAGAGGGACTTGGGGGAGTTGCTGGACTCACTTATAACAAACCATTTTTTATGGGCACTAGTACAGTCCCATTGGAACCTGACCCCTTCCATAGACCAAACTACATTAATCTCTTCATGTTCCTCCTCTGTTCTAGTTATTCATAAAATACATAATAAGCTATTGTAAACTATAGCTCCCCCACTGTCGTGTAGAATGCTAAAACTTATCTACCTGTGTTTAGGTACCTATTATCTAACCTCCAACTATTCCCTCTCCCCTCCACCATTCCCAGCCTCTAGCAATCACTATTTATAAATTCTGATCAACATTTTTTTGGTCACATCCAACATGAAATGGAACATGCAGACATTGTCTTTCTGCATCTGACTTATTTCACTTAACATGTACTCAAGTTCCATCCATTTTACAGAAAGTGAGAGGATATCATTTTTATATGTACATACATGTATACATACATATTTACATATATATGTATATATACTCCATATTTCCTGTCCATCATTTGTTGGTGGGTATCTAGCTTGATTCCATACCTTAGCTATTTTGAGTAGCATGTCAATAAACATGAGTGCGTGGGTGTCTCTTTGATATGCTGATAATCATTTCCTTTGGATAAAATACCCAGAAGCAGGATAGCTGGACATATAGTATATCTAGTTTTAGTTTCTTGAGGAACTTTCATATTGCCATACTGTTCTTCACAGTGGTTGCACTAATTTAAATTCCTGCCTGATGTATGAGAATTCTCTTTTCTCCACATCCTTGCCAGGGTTTTTGTTTGTTTATTTGTTTGGCTTGTCTTTTTGGTAACAACCATTCTAACTGGAATGACAGGATATATCATTATAATTTTGATTTACATTTCCATAATGTAGTGAAGTAGAGCATTTTTTCAGAAATTTGTTGGTCATTTAAATTCCTTTTTTTAAAATAAGTGCTATTCATATCCTTTGCCTGTTTTTAATTAGATTATTTGTTTGTGTTACCTAGTTGAAAGTGCCTTATATATGTTGGCTATTAATTCTTTATCAGATGAATAATTTGCAAATTTTTTCCCATTCTATAAAAAAAGTTTCAGGAGATGGAAAAGTTAACTACCCTAATTTGATCGTTACAGAACATGTACATATATTGAATCATCAGAAGGTATCCCACAAATTTTTACAATTAAAATAATAACAAAATTTTTCACACAGATAAGTTGTTGAAATGATCATAGTTTTGAGATACTAGGTTGAAAATATATTATTAAAAATAATTTTACCTGTTTCTCTCCACTACCACCACCATTTACACACACCCACCTTGGGCTTTTGTTTGTTAGAGATTTTTTTGTTGTTTGGTTTGGTTTGGTTTTTGTAGCACTACGGATTGAACCAAGTGGCGGTCCACCACTGAGTTACAACCCTTTATTTTTTATTTTGAGGCAGGGTTTTGCTAAATCCCCCAAGCTGGCCTCCGACTTGCTGTGATCCCCCTGTCTCAGCCTCACAAGTAGCTGGGATTACAAGCAAACACTACCGCACCAGAACCTCCTCCCCTTTTTAATGTGACTACAAGAAAATTCAAAATTACATAGGTGGCTCACATTGTGGCTTGCATTGTATTTGTATTGGACAACAACGGTCTACACCACTGAGATTAAAGGCTGGATTATGAAGCTATCAGGGTGAATGTTGTGCCTTAAGAATCCTCCAGAAAGGTGCAATAATGAGAATTTAAAAGAGCTAGGAAAATACTGTGCATTGGGCGTGGCTTGGATCCAATCTATAGCAGATGCTATCTCAAAGTCAGCTTTTGTTCATTTCCGTGAAGACCCTCCATAGGTAAATTCTTCATCTAGTTCATGCCAGGAAAAACAAACAAAAATAAAACCCCTCTGTCACCCATGCTGTCAACTCCCATCACAAACCAGAGCTCTCCTTGGGCAGCAAACATTCCCACAGTTACTCCCTGAACTTGGACCAACACTTAACAATCAAAGTCCCAGGGGGGCAGTTCTCTGACTCCTGCACGCTCCAGAGGCAAATGTGACAAACTTGAGACACCGTCCGGTCTGTCTCCTTGTTTGGGGGGGCCAAATTGACACCTCTGATTCACTTAGAGAAGCTGAGATGGTCACGGGCGACTAAACACGGTTCCTGGGAGAAGGAAGGCAGAGATTTTCCCCTTAAGGATTGCCAGCAAATTCGAAGAGGGGGCGACTTCGCTGCTTTGGCTGGTTGCCTTCAATCCTGGCCCAGGAGCCCGGTGGTGGGGGCTGCCATCGGAATCAGGCAGGGCCCCTGGCCGCGGCAAGTCAGCACCTGGGCGGCAGTTACCTTTTCATGCACAGGGCCAGTCCGCAGACGTGCGCCAGGATCCCCGCGGCCCGCCGCAGCCTTTCCCTTGCTCCAGAGCGGAGCGTCCCCAAAGAGCCCCCGGGGCTGGGGGTGAAAGCCATCGCCACCTGCGCCACCTGCACGATCCCCAGGGACATCCGGAGCTCCGCGCCCTCTCCGGAGGTGGCCCGAGGGCGGAGCCTGGGGAGGACACTCCTCCGACCTTGCCTTTTGACTCTAAGATCCCCTGGCTCCTTAAAGTGGAGACCCAGGTAGAGAACCCAGTCTGGGTAAGGAGGTGTGGGGCGCGAGTCGTGAAGTTGCAGCAGAAACAGAGAATGCGTGCGTGGAAGTGGGGAATTTGAACTTGTATGCATGTGTGAAACTAAAAGGGATAAACTGAAGAGGTAGAATACATTTGCAATTCGTTTTTTAACATTTTCCTAGACTTAAAAATAAATGCAGCAGGGCGAGGGAGACAAGGGGGTAGGCATCAGGGAGATGCTTCGAAGGCAAGTTTGAGAAGCAACGAGGCACAAAGTTGCCTTTTTCTAAATGCAAAGTCCTGAGACTTGACCCACAGTTCCCTCTTGGTCTGGATCCAGGAAACGCCCTTGGGCTCAAGCTGCCGGTAGTCCCTCAAGGCGCAAGGTGGGAGGCAGGACAGAGGACCCCACCCTCACTCTTTACAAAGAATGAGTGAACCTGCTTCTGGGCCCTTAGGGAGAAAAATGAAGGGACCGAAGTAATCAAAAGCCATAATCAGAACTTTAGGGAACCATGCGGAGAAAGCCAAGGTCTCTCCTTTCTCTGTAGGATAAACCGCGCTGTGGGCACTAATGGCGCAACGGGCCCTGGAAATTCCTTTATTAGATGAAGTCATAAGTCACTGCTGTTTTCACCGGATAGCTTAACATTAACAAAATTACCTCGTTAGCCTTAAGTTTCCTGGAAAATGAAGTTAAATACATTTTAGCCTATTGTAAGAATTTACGATGTCATAAAAACAACAACAAAACAGCCACTGTAATGAATTGATCATCCAGGAATTTAATGTCTTCTATAATTTTCACTTTTTCATTTCATTGGAAAGGCCTTAGGATGGAGTCACACCAGGAACATATGAAAATGCACCTGGTTTTATATGGAAATTCATCTGAAACAGTAAATCTATGAAAGCCACTATTGCCTGTATGAATCAACTTCATTTTTTAAAAATCAAGATTTTCACCTGGGGAAGAATACAAGGATGCCCAGCTCTCTTAAGACTCAAGGAATTCTGATGGTGATCATTAATGTAAGACCTATCCACTTCTAAACATACACTGATTTTTCTTGTGCAAAATCAGCTCTAATCAATCAGATTCCCCACCCCACAAGATATGGTGACAGACTTGTTTACTGAGGTGGTTCCCTGTCTCAATGAATGGAACCATCTGTTCACTTATCCAAGACAGACCTGAGAATCACTCTTGAATCCTCCCCTTTCCCCACACTTCTCTGCAACTACAAGAATGATCTGCATAAAATGCAAATTTGTACCCTTGCTAGAAACCCTTAAATGGTTCCCCACTAGTTTGAGGATAATCCTAACTTCCTTCTTGTATTTTAAAGGCTCTTGGGCAGGGAGTGTGGCTCAGTGGTAGAGCCCTTGCCTGGCCTATACTGGGCCCTGGGTTCAATCCCCAGAATTACAAAAATTTTTTAAATATATTTTTTTAAAAAAAAAAGGAAAGTAAATTTCAAAGACTCTTTCTACTCTTCATCCCCTACCCCTTCCACTTTTCTTCTCCAATATTATCTTTTTACCCTCCCTACCTCTCCACCACCTGCCATCCCTCCTTCCCAATGGTACTCACTGGGAAATGACTCCAGTTTCCCCAAGGAACAGGAATGTCTCTCTTTTTTTTTTTTTTTTATTTACTTATTGATTCATTGAACACAAATGGAGTACAGCTATTGTTTCA
>JAJEJO010000606.1:1329014-1351350 GCA_020662805.1 Glaucomys volans | reverse complement strand
CTTTCCTCCATTCTTGCCATCTTTCCCCCCCACATTATGCATCATCATTCATTTATCAGAGAGACCATTCGGCTTTTGGATTTTGGGGATTGGCCGATCTCACAGGAATGTCTCTTTGATCACTCAACATGAAACACACTTCAGCCCTTTCTCTGGCTGGCACCTGCTGTGCATCTAGCTTCTTAGACTCCCCCACACTTAAATAACGCCACCCTATGACCATGGTATCCCTTAACACGTAATACTATAATTTCCTCTTTCTCTTTACTTCACCACTGGATTAAGTAGCTGACCTGTGCCCAAAAGGAAGTTGTATATGCAAAGAACCTGAGCTTTCAAGTAAGAAGAAATTGGGTTCCAAACCTGCACTTCCTAGCTGTGCAAACATCAGCAAGTTTCTTAACCTTTCTGCATCTCTGTTTGATCCTATAAAAAAAGAAGATCAGAACAAAATTTAAAGCATTTTGCATATAGTCAGGTACTTGGTAGATGCTCGGGAGCTAGTTTTTAAATGGTAACAATTCTGCCCCAAATCTCCTTCTTGACTGGACTCCTCAGGAGAGTAGACAGTTCTTATGATGTTAAGTGGAGATAGATGAAGAAAACCAAGATTGTCCCAACCCCAGAAAGATCCTTAGTAACTGCATATTCTTAGGAAGGTTAATGCCTCAATTTTTTTAATATCTGAACCTGCTTCATGTTATTAGTGTAATCAAAGGATAGGCATGCAAGTATTTTGAATGAAAATACCATTTTGAAAAGGTATATTCCTTCACTTATTGTTTGTTGATAGAAATGTGATTTTAAAACATTAAACTATTTGAAACTAACTGGAGGCTGAGAGATAATAAATAATTTTAAACAGCAAACCCTCACTTTTAGCCAAGACTCTTAACATTTTCTTTTCTGCATCCATTTTACCTGAAAAGATAAGCTATAGAAGAAGTTGTTAGGACTTTCACCTTACTTTCTGGTCCTGTCCAATAGGAAAGCTATGTAACTAAGCAAATGAAGAGCTAGTATAAAACAGGCCCTAGTAATCAGGAAAAATCTGTATCTTGCTATCTTATACAACACAGCCTGCCATGATTGAGACTAGGTGTGTTTTTGGTTTTTGTTTTTATCCTCACAATTCATCATCCACATTGAAACTCAGACTGAGAACCAAAAATCATAGCATTCTGGGTAAAAGGAGAAGATTAAGGACATATTTACTTTCACTACCTTCAAATTCCACAAAAATGACCGTAAAAAGATTGTTGTAAAACACACAAGATAAAAAGAATGAAAGAGGTACATTTTGCTTTGCAACAAAATTATGTAACGTTGGAAAATGGTGAATGAGAGGAAGTTGACTTAGATGATTTTTTGTTGTTATTTTTAATTGACAAATAATTTTATATATGGAGTATAGTGTGATGTTTTCATGCATGTATATATTATGGAATGACAAAATCAGGTAAATTAACATATCCATCACCTCAAATATTTATCATTTCCTTGGGTGAGAATATTTAAAATCTTCTCTTATAGCTATTTGGAAATATACATTATAATTATCTACTGTTACTGTACTGCAAATAGGTCACCAAAACTGAAATTTTGTACTCTTTGACCAGATAACTGATTTAGACCTCAATACTAAACCAGCATTGAAGCTAAACCAGAAGAAGCCCAGTTCCACTACTTGATCCCCAAGATCAGGGGTTAGCAAATCCAGGTATCCCTGAAAGTAGGGGCAAAACCAGGGCTACTGAAGAAATGGGTAATATTTTATTCATTCATTCATTCATTCATTCATTCATTCACTTTCTTCTAATTTTTGGCAGGGTCTCACTAAGTTGCCCAGGCTGACCTCCAGCTCACATCCTCCTGCCTCAGCCTCCCTAGTCGCTGTGATTATAGGTTACTTGATTATAGCCCAGGTCTTTCAGCAGATTGGGTAACATTTGTTTAAGAAGGATTTAGATTCTAACATCACTCTCTCCCACTCTGTGCAGCAAACCAAATGTCTTTCTCCACTCATCCAAATACTGGAGTCCTATTTTCTGGAAATAGAAGACACAGTTTCTGGACACAGGGAAATTCAACACAGAGAGGAGAGCATTGTGAACTAGAAATACTAACAGAACACACACATCAATTTTTGACATGTCCTACCTCTCCCCAGTCACTGTTCAGTACCTTTTCTTGATGAATGCCAGAGTGAAGGGCAACAGGGCTGGGTCTTTCAAGCAGAAAATTAGAAGACACTTCCCTGAACATTTTGTTCCCACAATTCCACTTCTGATCCAACAATTCCACTTCTTTTTTTGGGGGGAGGAGGTCATACCGGGGATTGAACTCATGGGCACTCAACCACTGAGCCACATCCCAACTCTATTTTGTATTTTATTTAGAGACAGGGTCTCACTGAGTTGCTTAGGGCCTCGTTGTTGCTGAGGCTGACTTTGAACTCCCAATCCTCCTGTCTCAGTCTCATGAGCCGCTGGGATTACAGGTGTGTGCCATGGTGTCCAGCCCGACTTCTGAGTATATACTCACAATAGTTCATATACACAAAACCATGAAGTGTTCTATTTAAAAATAATAATAAGTGTTGGTGAGAATATGGGGAACTCTTGTGCACTGTTGATAGGAATGTAAAATTTTGATGCAGCCACTATAGAAAACAGTATGACAATTTCTCGAAAAAATTAAACACAGTTGCCATATGATCTGACAATTCCAGTTCTGAGTATAGACTCAAAAGAACTGTACACCCATATTCATAGTAGCTTGGTCCACAATAGTTGAAAGGTAGAAGTAACCCAAAATGTCCTCTGACAGAGAATGGATAAACAAAACGTGGTGGTTGCGTACAATAGAATATTATTCAACCTTAAAAAGAAAGGAAATTCTGACATATGCTACAACACGAATGAACCTATAAAACATTGTTCTAAGTGAAATAAGCCAGTTCCAAAAAGGATAGATGTTGTAGAATTTCACTTATGTAAAATACGTAGGGTAATTAAATCTATGGAAACAGATAGGCGGGCAGTGGCCATTAGGGGCTGGTGCCAGGGATCATGGGGAATCATTGTTTAATGGGTACAGAGTTTCAGTTTGGGATGATGAGAAGGGTGAGGACAGTGGTGAATGCAGAGTCAGGTGAATGTCCTTACCTCCACTGAATTTTGTACTTAAAATAGTAACTCTCATTTACATTTTACCACAGTAAGAAAAACCAGCAATTAAGCATGCAACTTAAAAGATACAGAGGCTAATATTGAAAGTAATTATTCAGACTTACAAGTAGTTTCCTCTAAGGATGAGAAATGTCAGGGAAGGAGATGCTGTTTTTTAAAAACTTTTTAAAGAAGTTTTGTAGAACTAGCTCTTAAAATTATGTGCCCCTAAGATTTTGATAGTACTGTCAACAAACAACAATTTTAAGTCCCTTGATTTTATAGAAAACCAAATCACAGAGAGGCTAAGGTAATTCAAAAGAGTAAGTGGCAAATTGAGGCCTTGAACCATGTTTGAAATCAGAGTTCAGCCTCCTTCCCACCTCAAACACACCGGAGCCTATAATAGCATCTTCCTGCATCTCCTAAAATAAACTTTTCTGGGAGTCCTGCCTTAAGCCTTCTTAAATTACTTTTCTTCATGTTTTATTAAATGCATAATAATACTGCAGATTTTTCCACTTTGCCTAGCATCACTTGTTAATGTCAGTTTTTTCCCTAACCCAAACATACCTTTGAAATAATGTGTTTTTCCAGATTTTCTTCTCTATTTTCATAATTCAAATTGAATGGGATTTTGGGACCCCACATTCAGTGTTACTCCCTGAATTGTCAGGGACACTTTGCTGTTGATAAACAAGAAAGTATTCTTTATTTCTTAGATAAACTGCCTTGTACTAGCTGAGTCCAAAAACCTACCCATGGCCACCTTTTGGCAACAGAAAGCATTTCCATTTCAATTCAACTCAAGTCACCAGTGTAATATTAATTTTAATGTTAATATTTTCCATTAGAAACATGATATCATTATAAAGAGCAGTTAGACTAAGCAATAATATATAATTTAGCATGCTTCAAGCTTTAGAGTGAAACCCTTATGTGCACAGTGCTTCCAACAATATCCCATTAGTTATCAGTTGAACATATGCTAATGGACATCTGTAAAATAATTTTTTAAACAACTATAAGGCCATATCATCAGCATATCCTCCAACACTGACAGAGAGCTTTTTTCCCAGAAGAGTGCTTAATAAGTCATTAGTCTTTGAATTCTAAGAAAAAAAATTTTACTGTGTTGTTATAATACCACCCATTATCAGAGTGGAGATTACTGTGTGTAGTTTCTCATCTCCTCTGACTGCCCTGACCAGATTGTGTGCTTCCTGAGGGAAAGGTAGTACAGAACTACATGCATAAGAAGTGTTCCTTAAGCACTTGTAATGAAGTCATGAACCAGGGTGGAATAATGGAACGTTAATGCTGAAATGGGTCTTAGGGATCCATGGATCTAACTATCTCTTTTTACAATAAAATAAATACTAGTAAACATTGAATGTATGTTTATGTGAAATATATCATATGAATTTGGTCACAGCAGCTCCTCTAAATAGGTACTGCTTTATTACCCCACATTAAAGATAAAAAAAAAAAAAAAAAGAAGATCGGGGAGATCAAGTAACGTGTCCAAGTTCACTAGTTCATCAGTGCTTGCATGTGGACTGCAACCAAGGTGATCAGTCCAGAGCTGGAGCTTTGCTGCAGCCCAGAGATGAGCGTCAACTGAGCCACATGTGATCGAATGACTGGCTGCTGACACAGTCAGACCCAGAATTTGGAGTGACAGACTTCCTAGAGCGATAGCTAATGTGGGACCCACTGGTGCATATTTTAAGTTAAAAATAAGTTTCCGTCTGGGGATGCTCTTGACTATAATTTCTCATTTTTGTATAGCAGAATTTGATAAGACTTTGCATGTCAATTACTCGTGTAAAATTGTCTTTTTGAAACATATATTTCAGAACTGAAAAAGAAAAAAAACTTGATTGTTTTCCACTTCTTAAATAAGGAAACAGGCTCAAAGAGAAACTAATCTGAGACCATCCCACAGCTAAGAAAGACTTGGAACTGGGACCAGGTCTCCTGCCTCCGGTTTCTATGCATTAACAGAGGCCACTATTATCCCATGCTGAATAAGTCCATATTCCATGCGCATCCTTGGGGGATGTGCAATAATTGGGGAATTTCCCATTTCCCAATTATTTTCACTGGTATTTCCACATACTTTCTCTCTGGTTTTCTTGTTATTGTACATATCAAATCCAATGTATTCATATCCCCAGATTAGCTCTGTGCCACCCGCCTGCTGCTACTTGCTCAGTTGAAATCTCTGGCCACTCTCTCTGTTATTTCTCCTCCTGGCACTGCTGAAGTTCTCTTCTTTCCAAGGAGGAAGACAGAGGTTACTTGACCTTCCCCAAGCCCCACATGGGAGCGGTCATAGCAGCTTCAACACCAAATCCAGCCTCACAGACCACAGAGGCTGTGTGCTGCACAGCATGGGATTTGGATTCCCCATCACCTTTCTAAAGGGTTGAGTAACACACGAAAGAGAAGCAGGTTGGCCAATGGGAGACATGAGGCAGAAGGAAGCAACAAGTTCATTTCATTTCTTCCCCACGATGGACAGCGTAGAGGCGCAGTGATTCGACATAACCATATCTGGAACCTATTTCTGGCCAAGTGCCACTGTTTTCTCTTGCAGCTGTGTCCAGTGCAGGAGTGGTCCAGCCTCCCTCTGTGTGTCCTCTCATTCTTACTGCCTTGGGGTGCACTCCCTGATAAAACATGAGCATGACCTCTTTCCTCAGGTTCTGCTTCCTCCTCCTCTCACAGCATAAAGGCAGCATAAGTGATGTGCTCTGGAGGAATAAAACTCGCAAAGGAAGAAAATCTTCCCACACTCAGTTGGCAATTGTGGGTAAGCATTCCTTTCTGAGACCTCTTAAGTCCTGGCAAGGGAGAGAAGGGATGTACAAGAGGCGGCAGGGAAGCAGAGAGTGGCCACAATGCTTGTCATGAATCTTCATCCTTTTCTGCAGTTGAAAAAGCAGTTTAACATGTCAACTCTGAGAAGATATTTGACAGACCTAGGCAAGAAGGTTCTCCAGTGAGCTGAGGTAGTGGATGTGTGTATTCTTCCAGGATATCTAGATTGATGTGGAATCTTTGGATTGCTGTTAAGTTCAATGCCAAGGGCCAGGACCTCCCTCCCCTTTGAAAGCTAAGTGTTAGCCATCTGCCCTCATCCTGGGAGAAGGGGAGAGGTTCAACTCATGGGGGAAAAGGATCAGGAAAGCAGCTGGCAGCCCTGAAAACTGAGCCAGCAGCACACAGTTCTGGGGGTCCAGCCATGGAGAGCACCTAGATAGGACTCAGGTGCTGTGGCATCTAGTTTGTGCACTTTTGGTGAGATATAACTGTTGATAATTGCCGCATCCTTTCTAACTACTAAGCACTGCTTTCAGTGCTAAGGGTTAACTTATTCCATCCTTACCACAACCTATAAGGTAGATAATATTATCTATATTTTATAGGTGAGGAAAGTAAATGAGATAAGGAGACACAGAGAGGTTCAGTAACTTGTCCAAGACCACCAGTTTGAAAGGGGCAAAGCCAGGGCACAAATTCAATCTGACTCTAGGACCTACTTTCTTAAACTTTATGATACTGCGATACTCAGAAACCCCACCACATGGAGGGGACACAGCAAAATCTTCATCTTCCTCTGTGGTCATCATTAAGCTACTGTTTCTTAACTTCAAACACATGCTTCCATGCCTGCTGGGCCTGGGACTCTGCAAGTCACGTTTTTGCTTTGCCAGTGGGCTCATGATTACCCTTGCCAACAGGGGTCACGTTGGAAGAGGAAAAAGGGGCCTGTCCACAGTGCTATGGGCTTCTTGTTCCTCTCTGGATTTCTGCTCCAGTAAGCAATGGCCCTGCAATACATCTCCAGCCTGGTGGGGAGGGGGTTCCTGCAGCATCTGCTAAACCCAGTTTGCAGTTTCCCTGGTCCTTGCAGAACCACTTCACCACTTCCTCACCAGAGACCACAACACCATCTGGCTGAAGATCTCTCCCCAGAGGTCAGTCCCAGCCTCGGCCTATTCCTGGGGACTCAGAAACACCAACCTTGTCCCACAGTGCCCCTGTGTGTTGTGCAACAGGGTCCCTCCTCTAAATCTCCAAATTTTAATAATTTTAGCCTCTTTCTTTTGTTCCCCAAATTCAAGAGACATCATTGCTCCTTCATTTGCTACTTCCATGATCTGGAGTTCTTCCTTTGACTTTTCAGTTAAAGGTTCTTTGTATCTAGTCAACAATTCTTCATTTCAAATCTTCTCTGTCAAAATAACTCATATTCTCTGCCTCTTGACCAGACCAACAAAAACATCATCTTATGCTCAGTCCTGGCACTTGGGTTTGCATCAGAGTTTAATAATTTATCCATAACTCATGAGATATTGCCAAGGTTGCAGGGAGGTACATGTAGAATCAACTCAGACAGTAAAAATGCTGGGCAAAGAGATTCAAATCAACTTATGATAAATCATTCTCAAGAAAATAATGCTAAATTCCTCACACCTGCCAATTCCTCATCGTATGCATCAATGATATTCTGTCTTCACCTTTTATTAAATCAATACTGGAAATACATCCAAATATCTGTTGTCAATAAAGGTCATGATACATTTCTAATCTTATGAAAATTGAGAGGGCTTCAAAAACATACTCAAAATGGAGAGCACGATCCTACTGGGTGAGAGATTTCCCAGGACATCTTTATCTTCCTGCCATACAAGAAGCATTCTGTTAAGCTGAGGGATTCTTGCAAAATTACCTAACAAGGATGGATAGTAGGAAATACTCTGGAGAAGATGACAGAGTGCCTGGGTAACCCCAGCTATCTACCCCGTACTAACTTGGTGACCTTCAGAAAAGCATTAACTTCTCTGAACCTCAGTTTTTTATCCGTCAAATATGGGCATTAATTCTACTTATTCTGCTTACTTTACAGCCTTATGCAATTCACCAAATACTTACTGATCTTACTTCTGTAGGTAGGATCTTGTAGTAGGTACCCCAGGATATACAAAGAGAAGTAAAACAGTTCCTGCTTTAAGAGAGTTTATACTCTAGGATTTTCCTTTGCATACAACAAACAGTCAATAGAGCATCACCTACCAGGTGCTGTGCTAGGAGCTGAGAATACAGACATGACTGAAGTATGGTTCCTTTCTATTGCAAAGATAAGGGCACAGATAACTAGAACAAGAGGCAGAGTATGCAATAAGGGGATAAAATGAATCAGTACGGCAGTTAAGGAAATAGAAACCCTACACCTAGTTGCAAGTGTCAAGAGAAACTTTGTGGATCTGGTGCCATTTGAACTGCTCATAAACAAAAACAGAAAGATGAACAAAGGACTGAAAACATGAACCTGGCTGGCTAGCATAAGTCCCTGAAATAGAAAGGAATCTGTAGAAATCTGAAAGGGATGAGTACAAGTGACATGAGATGCACAACGCTTGGAGATCCATGCGAGGTAATGGTGGTAGTAAATGTGAGTTACTGATGAGGACGCCAGGATGATTAAGGAAAGCATGGTTGGGACAAGGGAAAAGAACTAGTTTCCTTACTATAGCCTCTGTTGTAAAATACAGTGTGTTTGTGGAAATTTAAGGTTCAGTAAAGTCAACAGATCAGGAGATCATTGCCTGGAAAAGATGGATTGTCATACTCAAAGATCTCAAGAGGGGGGCATATCGTGCCTTGCAGTGGAGGTGTGGGCACCCAAGGAGACACTGGGGTTGGTCAGGAAGGGGAGAAGTAAAACTGGAGCTTTTACTGTGGTTTCTGTGAGTGCAACTGATGAGGCAGCATAGGCAGGTTTAGGATTAGCAACTTTGAATCATTCAGTTCTGGAGCATAGGAAATGTCCCTTGTTGTCTAGTACCTGACCCTGGAGTGATTAGGGTCCAGGTGGCCTGGAGTGTAAGCTAGATTAGTTGGTTTGCGTCTGAAAGGTGGACTCACAGCTGAGTCCTTTACTTTCACCTGTAATCCCTAGTGACTCAGGAAGCTGAGACCCTAGGGTCACAGGTTCAGGGACAGCCTGGGCAAGACCCTGAGTCAAAATAACAAAAATAAAACTCACTGGGAATGAAGCTCAATGGTAGAGAATCCTTGGGTTCAGTCCCCAAACACTCCCCCAACAAACACACACACACACACACACACACACACACACACAAACTCACATGTGCGTGCTTTATTGTCCCTAGGAATTCTCTAGCCTTGGAGGGTTGTCCCTCCAGGGTCAGCAAGGCCCTAGATGTCAAAGCATCGGATTACAGAAAATAATAGTAGTTAATACAATTTCCTTAAAAGTAAGGGAGTTTAATATCTGTCACAACACACTGTACATAATCAGTAGAAAAAGCACACAGCATTTGTTGGATGGTCAGATTAATATCTCTTTAAGTCTTTAGCTGTTAGATTTGGGAAACTGTAACCCATCCTCCAGTTATCAATTGGACGGTCACTTTCTTAAGGAGGACCTTTCTGATTTCCTTGGACTGCTAGATGCCACTATAATGGACAGTATAGTGCAGCACCCACAGCCCTGTTAGTGAAGGAGGGTTGAGAACAGATGGCCTTTAGAGATTGCCTTCAGGAAATTGTAAATAAAAGTCAAGTCTTTTTCAGAGTAAAGGTATTATTAAAATAAAAAATGAAAGCAATGAGTGATCACTACTTTCACGGCAAGCAGCTTTATATCATAATTAGTATTCTTAAAAATTTCAAGAGAAATTTAACTTGAACTTGCTTAAGAGGAAGAAAAGACAATGAGTAGAGCTGTCCTATGATTAGAAGGTTATCTTCAGGCTTAACTGAATCCAAGGGGTCAAACAATGTCATCAGAATTCTCTCTATCCTCATTTGTCTCACATCTTTCTCTCTCTGTTCACATCTTCATATTTTCTCTTTTTTTGCAAGGCACAGGTCAGAGCTCTTAAGTGGATGCAACTGGACATGATGTGAGGGTGTGGACAGACTGCAGAAGCAGCCCACAGATGCCATAGGTGTGACTTAGCAGAACTGCTTGGAAATGACTGCTATGGAGTCAAAGTCACATTATTTTAAATTGATGATAACCAATGCATAGTAATAGTCACCCAGCACTCTTGGTTATGCACTGTTCTAAGAGCTTCTCGGATGTTAGCCTATTTACTCTCCCTGACATGAGAGTGAGGTCAGAGGTTACAGCTAGAGCTCCCCTGTGCAGCCCCAATGCTTCCACTCCAATAGCAATAATACCCCAGGACCAGAAGCTGGAAGGCAAGTATCTTCCTGACACTATTGCCTTGTGGGGTCACTCCATTGCCCTCTATGGATGAAGTTTCACATTCCACCAGCAGGAAAAGCAACAGCCCAATTTATAGAGATTAGCTCCAAGATTCAAAGCAAAACAAGAAGAATGGTTTTGGAGCTAAGAGACAATAAATAAGGCACAATCCTGCTTACGTACTGACCTGAACCAATCATTGTGACCAGGAGAAGCAGGATTCTATTTAGTTAAGTCCAGGTCAGGTTCATGTGCTCATTCCTGTGTTTTAAAATACTACTCATAGAGGGAGTTTCAAGATGGTGGAATAGAGAAGGTTGCTTTACTGGCTGGTTCATGGTGTGAAACCAAGAAAGCAGACAGGCAGCATCTCAGCAAGTGAATTGTCATCCAGAGCACTGGTACAGGAGTCAGACTTACCAAGGGATCCATGACCTACCAGTTGGAATGAAGATAAGTCTTCAAAAATGAACGTTTTGGATCCATGTGAAATGTTATAGGTCCAGTAAAAACACTGGCACCATAACTGTTACAGAAAAAATTCCTGACACTTGTTAAAACAGTGGGGAGCCGGGGATATAGTTTAGTTGGTAGAGTGCTTGCCTTGCATGCACAAGGCCCTGGGTTCAATCTCCAGCTGTACACATGGACACCCATACAGACACAGACACACACACACACACACACACACAAACAGCAACAACAACAAAAAAAACAGTGAGGAAGTCTTCATTTAGGGTTAATGAATGAAATAAGCATCAAACATATTGCAACCAGGGGGCAAAATTGGACTCAACTCCACAACCACAAGGAAGAGTGGGGACATATAGTGAGGAGGCCAGGGGATTATAAGAGAAAACATAAAGGGTAGCAGAATTCTGCTGGATTGGCTAAACAGATTTTTTGTAATAGGAATAATTATACTTGAATAAGATGATATAATTGTATGCTTTGTTTTCTATTTATTTAGGTATTATAACAGTAGAATAAATTATTAAAAATAAATAAATAAATAAATAAATAAATAAATAAAATGCTATTCATGGCCAAATTGTAAAAAGGCATCAGTCTAGCTGCTAAGAGCATGACAATGTGATACTGGACCAGTAACTGGTAATTTGTACCTAAGTTTCCTCACAGGAAAAATTGGAATGACACTACCCACCCTACAGAACTGTTGGGATGGTTTAACTAGCTGACTAGTTAACTAACTATTAACTAGTTAGTTAGAATAGTTAACTAACTATTCTAGTTAACTCTTAGAATAGTCCCCGGCAAATAGTGCACGCTCTGTGAGCTATTAACATGATTGGTTACTATATCAATTGTTAGGAATTGGTTATAATTCATTGGAGATCAAGTCCTGTGACTGTCACTTTGTTAGTTAATTTAAAACCTCTTTATCTCCAAATTAAGAGGGGGGAAACAACTATTTAAAAATATCTGTCAAACTGCTATATGATTATATATATATATACATACATATATATACATATATATATAAAATTCCACAAAAGAAGCCATTCTATAGAAATTATTTTCACTTCCTTATGATATTGAAGAACTTTCTTTATGAACACAAATCATATACTCCATGAAACCAAAAACAAAACAAAACTTGTTCTTGTGTTACCCTATAGCATACAGAAGAAAATACAAATCTTTCCTTTACAACTTTTGTTTATAAAATTAAATGAAAAGACAAGATCTTCCCTGAAAACAGCATTGTGTATGTTTTGTCAAAAGAATGTTTTCATGGAGTATTCCTAGGATTTCTTTTTCTTTTAAAAGGAAACTGTGTATGTTTTAAAATCACACCAAACTATTCTGAGAAGGAGAGGTATGTACTCTGAGTCAGTCAGAGAAGCCCTTCCTGATTCAGACTCTGGCCCTGACCATGGACCTCCCTGCCCTTCTTCCAGTGACACTTCCTGCAACGCTCCTCTCCTGATAAACTGAAGCCTGAGACGTCAGACCACTCAGTAATCCTCTTCAGTAAATGTCACGACATGGAAGATCAGTGATCACAAAAGAAGGGACTGCACTTCTTTCCTTTGTGACATAGGACTCTATCCTCTAAAAACACCTAAGGTAGTCAGAGCTACGGGACTAGATAAGAACATCAGAAGCAAGAGAGAGCAGCTCACATTCATGGATTCTGCCAGCCATAGCTGGAAAATACGTCCCCTCAAACTACATTTATGTTAGGCTGAATGTGTACAGACTTTTTTCTTGTAATTATTCCCTAAATGATACAATATAACAACTATTTACACAGATTTACCTAGTCTTAGTATTATGGTTTGGTTGTGAGGGATCCCTCAAAAGCTCATGTGTGAGACCATGCAAGAAGGTTTAGAGGAGAAATGATTGGGTTATAAGAGCTTAAAGGGGATTAACTGAGTGGTAACTGAAGACAGGTAGGGTGTGGCTGGAGGAAGTGGGTCATTGGGGGTGTGCCTTTGGGATTATATTTGGTATCTGGAAAGTGAAGTCTCTCTGTGCTTCCCAATCATCACAAGAGTTGCTTCCCTCCGCCACACTCTTTCACTATGATGTTCTGCCTCACCTCAGGCTCCAAGGAATGGAGCCGGCTGTCTATGGGACACAGACCTCTGAAACTGTGAGTCCTCAAATTAGCTTTTCCTCCTTAAAATTGTTCTTCTCAGGTCTTTTAGTCACAACAGTGAAAAGGCTGACTAAAACAATTAGGTATCATAAGTAATATAGAGTTAATTAAAGTATACAGAAGGATTGCATAAGTATGTGCAAATACTATGGTCACTTTATATAAAGGAGTTGAGCATTTATGGATTTTGGCATGTGGGGAGGGGAGAAATCCTGGAACGAATCCTGCAAGGATATGGAGGCATATCCATATTGAACATACTTGGAACTTAGCCCAGATCATCATCTGCCCACACACGCACTATCACACATACACACAATCATGTGAATATATACACACACTTACAAAATATTCCTAAACAGAATCACCAAGAAAGTACCAGATTAAATAAAAATTACGATGTGATACAATAGAATTTTTGTGTGTAAGAGAAGATTAAATGTCTTATTAACAGCATTGTCCTGATTCCCACAAACAAATTTAAGAAATGTAACAAAGAAGTATCATTTTATAGTCATGCATACAAAAGTATAAAGTTTAGGACTCTTGTTAATGAAAAGATTGTTACAGTGACATTTTATCACTGCAGACATTATTACAAAGGTGGAACCAATAAATGTGGAGAGAATTTTGGAGAGATAAGACTTGTTTTCAAACCTTAATGTTGTTTCAGTAGAATGCTGTCTTCTTACATGTACAGTGAGGGCATGATAAGTCTGCCTTAGCTCTGTTGAAAGAGTAAGTGAAACAATGCATAGTTCGAAAGTCAATGAGCAGGGCTCAGTGGTAGAGTGTCTGCCTAGCATGCATGAGGTCCTGGATTCACCAAATAAGTCTATGAGCAGAACCTGGCATTTCCCTCTGTCTTGGAGGTCACTCAAGGACATGATGATGTAAAGCCATATATAATCACAGTCTTTTCTTGGGCTTTGTTTGGGGTGTAGGTCCGAAAGAAAACAGAAGATGGGGCCCAGTCTGTATTGGCTCAGTACCTACCTCTATCTCCCCACATACCTACAGAAACATCTAAGATCTAAGAACTTTGGGCCCCCAAACTGCCAGCAAGACCAACTCTAATTCCAGAGGAGCACTAACTGCCTTGGCTCTGAACTCTGTGGAGAGCTATCATTCCCATAATTTGTGATTGTGTAAAAGGGATTCGTATTACCAATTGCTCACTTAATTATCCTATTACATATGTACAACTAGGAATTTACTCCCAGATTTCTTCAGCAAACAAATAATTCTGTGGTTGAAAAAGAAGGTAAAAACTTTAAAGTTGAAAATGAATTAAAGCAAGATTCCAATGCCAAAACTGAAAAGAAAAATCTTCCCTTGGTCTCTGAAAACAAAATAAGGATAAAATAGATCTGGACTATATTTAGGGTTTGAAATTATAGTCGAGTCCTCTAGTTTGGGTCTTTCTCAACACAGACTTCAGTCCCTCAGCTCATATGAATCTACAGGTCACATATGCAAGATCTTTTCTTGCAGTAACTCGCCTCCCTCTCCACCAACTGGGCTGTATCTATAGGCAACACTTCCTTGCTTTACCATGATGGTGGGTGAACCAGGCATTCTTAGTGCAACAATAGGTATTAAAAATTATTTTCCCTTATGAAATATACTAGGAGAATTTGAAGATTTTTAAAAGAAGTCTTTCCAAAAATATGCCATTTTTCCATGATTTCCTCCTTATCCCCACGAAAATAGCATTTCAGAAAACAAATTTACTGACTAATCTTTGGTTTGGAGGAAAGAATGTTTTAGTAGCTCTTTTAAATACTGTTGACATTAATGAATGCTTTGGGAGTCTATTTTCAATTTTTCTACAACCTCTTCTGTGATGTTAGTTTCCAAGTTCTTAGTATTTTATTCCCCTGAACTAATACACAATGAAATTAAAGTCTCTAAAAATTTCCCTTGTTTGTATTTTTAATGAATTTTCAACTGCAATTTTTTTTACATCCATTCTTTGAATTCTTTAACTTACATAATGTTTCGGTAGATTGTTCTTATGCAGTTACTTAGAATCTTAAGAAAG
The DNA here is from genome assembly GCA_020662805.1 of Glaucomys volans. NCBI lineage: Eukaryota > Metazoa > Chordata > Mammalia > Rodentia > Sciuridae > Glaucomys > Glaucomys volans. The sequence continues at coordinate 1,336,258 of JAJEJO010000606.1, read as the reverse complement.
ACCCTTTCGCATTTTAACATGACTTTTTGACTTTTTCTTTATGATTGTCAATCCAAATCTATACCATAAGAATATTCAACACAATGGCACATAGTTTCTGAACATACTTGTTAACAGTAAACATTTCATTTTGGAATTATAAAGTCACAATGTCATTTTCCAAGTTTCTAATTTCAATGTTACTTAAGATTACATGGAATACATACTTGCACTTTTTTAAAGGATTTGCAGAGAGTTGTGGTATTTCCTCCAGAAGTCCATCTGAAACTCTCACAACTGAAGATCATTTCTTCATGGTAAGAAGAACAAATGGATATTGACCAGAGGCTATAACACATGTCCATAATCCCAGCAACTCAAGAAGCTGAGACAGAAAGATCTCAGGTTCCAGGTCAAGGTGGGCAATTTACCAAGACCCTGTCTCATAATAAAATAAAATTTAAAAAAAAAGCACTGGGATGTAGTTCAGCAGTAAAGCACCCCTGTGTTCAAGCCCTCGTACAAAAAAAAAAAATGACTATTGACACAGGGTAAATGATGGGTAAGACTAATAATTGTACACTTCATATACGAGGATATATCACTGCAAAATCATCTATGCGAAGAATTTTTTTAAAACCATTACATGATTTTTCAATTTATTTATTTGTTCCTTAGTACTATGAACAAATAAATTAATGACTAAATCAATGAATACAAGAATATCTGGCATGTGCCAGGTACTGCAAACTTATCTTGGATATACTGTGAGAATAAAAAATATCTCTCAGTATTGTCTCTGCTCCTCTTACCCAAATTGTTTGGGGGGGGGGCAGGGGAGCAGGGCCGTATTTGTCTGTTTGTTTCTGCAGTGCTGGGTACAAACTCAAGGCCATTCTCATGCTAGGCACATACTCTGTCACTGAGTCACACTCCCCAGGCCCCAAATTGTTTTGATATACTCCCAGATTCACAGAGAGAATGGAAGAATATTAAAGTAGGAAAAGAGATTATTCGATAGATGAGGAAATTGAAGCATATGAAAGCAAATGTCTCCCCCAGGACTCTACAATTCACCCTAGCTGGCACTACATAAAAATAAATAAATAAATGTGTCCATTTATACCTAAGGGAAAAAAAAATGGCTGAACAAATGCCCAAAAATCTTCATTTCCTCTCTGCTTCTGTAGAATACAGTCCAAAGGATTAGCCTATTGTTGAAGGGATTCCATGATCTGGTCCCAATCTTTCTTTCAAGTACACATACCATACAACTCAGGAAAATAGGACAATTTTCTGTCTTCCCTCCATACCCTGCCTCAGTCTGTTTGTGCTACTATAACAAAATACCACAGACAGCATAATTTAAAGGAAACAAAAAGCTACGAAGTCCAAGATCAAGATGCCTTGAGGATGGATTGTCCAGTAACCACTGCATCCTTCAGAGGGTAGGAATGCTGTGTCACCACATGCAGAAGGAAGAAGGTCAAGCCAGAGGAAGGCAGTGGGAAACCTGTCTTGAGATCTTTTATCCCATTCCTAAGCAAGAAGTTCTCATGGCCTAAGCACCTCTTAAAGACCCCACCTCTTAATACTATGAATTGGCAACTCTGGAATGTTGGAGGGGACACCTTTGACCAGCATACCCCTGTGCTCATTGATGCAGGGTTTGGGCTCACAATGCTCCTTCCATTGCAGCACACCCCTCCTCCTCCACCTCTATATTCTTCTCTCCCTCTTCCAGCTCCAGACCTCTCCCATGACTTCTGATCCTTCCAGGTATAGGTACCTTTCCTAGTCTGTTTGGTGCCATGTCTCACTTTTACACATCTAAGATAATTATTTGGTGTACTTATCTCTATTAGACCATAAGCTCTTTGAGGATAGAAAATTCACCTTCCCAAAAAACAAATATAGTGCTTTCCATAAGTACCTAATACATTCTCATTTGTGAGTGAAGGAAATAAATAGTATTAAAATGAGCCCATTTAAATGTCTGTTTTTTAAAAAATTTAGAAAAATAAAAATAATGATAATAATAATTTAGGCCCTTAATTGTTAGAGCATTGGAAGCCAAGTTCTGAAAACATTGCAGGAGGGGAAAGAAAGGAGGGAAAGAGACTTGTTGAAAGTGCCAAAAGCAAGCAGGGATGCCTTTTCCCTGGCCGATGAGAACAAAGTTCTTAATGGAAGATGATCCCAATCAATAGAGCCAGACAGCAGATTTATATGATGGCATCAAGCTGAAGTAGTGGTCTTTTCTCTGCATAGAGCTGCTGTGAAAGGGGAAAAGGCTACTAGATTGGAATAACCAAGGGACTCCACAAGTAGATCTGTGGCTCTCTGTGGGTGTTCATAAATACATTCCCCACCAGCGAGCCACAGGAGAGCTCCCGAGAGCAGCCGGCTTGAGGCTGGATGCTCGAGACTGACGGTGGGGCTGGTGCCACTGCTGTATTTTAACTGCTGCAGCCGCTGCTGCCACTGGGCACATACCGCAGTGAGGGGCTGACCGGGCGGTGCTCTCTGGAGCCTGGTTCTGGCTACAAATGAGAAGTTAAAGGGAGGGAAGGCTGGGAGGACTGCACACCCACACAAGACAGCTAAGGAGCAAAAGGAGAGCAAGCCTCAGTGTGAACCAAAATATCAGGCCAAGGGGAGCTGGAGGAAATGTCATCATTGGTGAAGGAGGACTTGGAGAAGAAACTGTTCAAGCCACTCTCACAGAATCTGTACGAGTTTATTGAAATAGAGTTCTCGGTGCAGGACAGGTACTACCTCTGTGTGTCAGGTAATCTGCTCTTTCTGTTATCATTTCAAAAAGCAAATCACCTAAAGATGCTTGGGTGGTAAGGGGGATTTTTTTTTGTCTTTGTTTCTTATCAACACATGTGGTGAATCTTGCCATAGAGTTTAACTACACCTAGTTTAAGCATTTGGATTCTATTGAATGTTTTAAAAGTGCCAAAATGAAAGAAAGAAAAATTAATCATAATCTTTTGATTATTTGTTCAGAAATGAAACTGGATACGTACTTATGGTTTGATTACCTTGTCTCTAATCTTTCAGTTCACTCTCGTGGCATGTAAGAGCTCATTATTGTGTAAGAGTTCATTTTTAAAACTTCAACAGAGAGTTCTCTGTATACTTTTAAATACATGAAGAATTGAGTTATACATCTCTATTTCCAACCATTTTAGATGACTGGGGTTCTCTTTTCATCCTAAGAAAGAAACAAAACCTAAGTTTTGGTTTTGTTTTGTTTTGTTTTGTTTTCTTCCAAAGATTCATCTAGACTTTCTGGGCATTTGTTTTGAAAACAGAAATGATATTTTAAAAATTATTTCTCTTATATGAAGATTAATCCTTTAATGATAGAAACTACCTCATGAAGATGGAACTTTAAGAATGAGGGAATGTTCTCTAAAGGATTAGAGTAAAATAAGTATTTTCCCTGGTGTTTTTAAAATTTATGAAAATTGTCATGAACAGGTTTTGCACTTAATCACAGTTTGGCGAACCTGTGACTTTTTTATGCTGAATTTAGCTAGAAATGCCTGTGCCAGTATTGGATTTAATGTGCAGCACTCCCTATTCCCAGTTTGTGCCTTTTAATACTTTTCAGAGGCTTAGGAGACAAGCACTTAGAAACCTGGTGTTCATTGTGGACTTTCCTTTTTAAAGTGCACATCTATTTTCAGACAACTTGTTATAATTCTTTTCCTGATAATTGGCTTAGAAAGACTTTCCAAAGGTAGCAAGAGGGAGTACTGTAATGGAAGTACAGAATCTTTAAATAAAGTGCTTGAATTTTTAAAAATATAATCATCTCTAATAAATACAGTCATATTTGCCCAGTATTAAGAAGAGTAATATTTATCTAACACCTTAGCCTCTTTTGCTATGTGGGGACTTGGTGTATCAACAAATAAAAAAACTTAATCAGCTCAGGAAAAAGAAAGAACATAAGTTAGGGGAAAAGGCCAATTCAAACAATGTAAGTAAGAATCCATGTTGCATCCTAACCACCAAATCACTGTCTCATGAAACCTCTCCTTGAATTAAATATTTGGAATGGATTCAACAATTCTGTCATATACAAGGGAAAAAAACAAGGTCCTCTCAAAAATGAGGAAGAAAGCCAGGCACAGTGGCATAAGCCTGTAATTCCAGCGGCTAGGGAGGCTGAGGCATGAGGATCACAAGTTCAAAGCCGGCCTCAGCAATTTAGCGAGGACCTAAGCAACTTAGCAAGACTCTGTCTCAAAAAAAAAAAAAGAACAGCTGCATGAGGATGAGATGAGTCTCAGAGGTTAAGCACCCTGGGTTCAGTCCCTGGGAAAAAAAAAAAAAAGAAAGAAAGAAAGAAAGAAAGAAAGGAAGGAAGGAAGGAAGGAAGGAAGGAAGGAAGGAAGGAAGGAAGGAAAAGAAGATAATGCTGTTATATTCCAGATAGAAGTTCGCTTTTTCCTAACTTTTCCCGTCTTTATCACATCCACCAATTTGTGAGCACTTCCCCCAAATGCAGCGCCTTTTTATGACGATTGGGAAACCATTTTGGCAGAACACTAGTTTAAATAATGCTTGATTGCCCTATTTTTGCCTATGCTTTACTCAGAAAACTTTCACTGATAGGAATCAAACAAGCTGCGTCAAAATTGTTGAGGCAGGTAACTCCATACTTGGAGTGCTATCCACCTTCAAGGAATTAAATAATGCATTTTTCAAATTAAAGAAATGTATTTGGCGGGAGATGAAGCTCAGAGGGAGAACATGGGTTTAGCATGCCTAAGACCCTGGGTTCAGCCCCCAGTAACAGAAAAGTTAAAAAAAAATGTTGAAATATAGCAAAACTTTCTACTTATCTGAGCAGAGTCTGTCTTTCTGTAGGAGTCTCACAGCCAGAGTATTGTTAAATACTCTGTTAAATCTTGATGACAAACATAAAATTCTGGTGCCATGAACTCAGTCTCCCTCTCTGTAGTTGCTAGGATTCATGTTGGGGATTTCTTGGGTCCTCAGCTCTCTCCCCTCAGGGTTTGCATGGCCCTTTTTCCCTGGGATTGTCTCCCAGGCCTTCAACACCATTATTACTGGCAGTTAAAAGCAGCATCTCATGAAGGCGGGAGGAGGTCTGTTAGGTGCAGACACCAGGAAGGGACAAGTCATGAGTGCAATGAGAAGAGTGCAGATGGGTTCCAGAAACTCTGAAAGACTTGAAAGAGCATACTGAAACCTTAGTCAAAACTGGGAGGTAGGGCTGGGGTTGTGGCTCAGTGGAAGAGTGCTCACCTAGCACATGTGAGGCCCTGGGTTCGATCCTCAGCACCACAGAAAAGTAAAATAAAGGTATTATGTCAAGTACAACTAAAATATATTTAAAAAAAAAAAAAAAAAAAAAAAAAAAAAGGAGGTAGCAGGGCCAGTGGCACAGCCCTTGGAATACTGGGAATAACATAGATCTGGTTGTAAAATCTGGCTCTGCTTTGTCAGCCTATCAGCTGTGAACTTAGGACAACATAAATGGCCTCTCTGGCCTCAGTGTTAACATCTTTGAATTGGAAATAAAAACATCTATATTTGCATGAAGTACTCCTCTACTAAGCCTTATTGGAAAAAAGACATAAACATGATAAACTATATTCCAAAAAATGAAAGGTGAGTTTTTTCAAAAAGATAGTGTTATACTTTTAAAATGCACAGGAAAAAAACTTGCAAAAATGTGTGTATGTATGTATATACCATAAGTATACATTTGTAATGGGAATAAAATAAGTAGTAAAGGTATATAAATATGTTCATTTGATATAAAATTAATGTAGTATACTATATACTATATATTTTAAATTATATGCCTATTAAGATATAGATTATTTTTAGGTATTCTCATGTCTTTAGAAAAGAATTTCCATTCACCCGTATTAATTTGAAATTAAGGGCATTTGCTAGAGTTATGAAAATATTATATATAATTTTTCTACATATATTAGTTTTTGATGCCAGAACAGAACTTTTTTCTCTGCTAATCAAAGAATCTACCAATTTATCAAATCATTTACAAAAGAGTATTAATTAAAAATATGAAAACAAGCCAAGGGGGTTGCTAAAAGCAATTTTTAAGGATTCATTTGGAACCATTGTTGCTAAATTTGTGAATTCCCAGTATTTTATAAACAAATCACAAAGCTAAAGAACTTTTTAAATTTTTCATTTCAGTGATTATAGTATTATCTGGGGAGAGATTAATTTAATCTTTTCAGCACTAAATTGAGAACAAATTATTATAGTGTTATTCTCTATTTTAACAAATTAGGAAAAGAAGAAATATGGGATTGATTTACAAAAAGTACACTTACTAAAAATAAAATGCAAATATCATAAACCACAAAACTTAGTTATAATCAAGATTGTGAGATGGGGAACAAATCTTGAGTATCAAAGTCAATTTTATACCTTAAAATTCTTACTCTTTATCTTCTAAAAGTATAAAAAAATTCCTTATTTTTGCTGAAGTCTCTCTCTCTCTCACTCTCTCAGACACACACACACACACACACACACAAAAGCAAAGTGCATCACACATTCATTGACCATCACTAAATATCTCTATGGAGAAATGTAAATAAAATATTCTGACTCTCCAAATCAGAGTAATTTTAGGTGGGGAGTACACAGAAATGATAAAGCTCCCTTTTGGGACTTCTTGTTACCTTGAATTTATTATGACTTAGTTTTTACATCTGAAAGGGCTGGTGACTGGGATGCTAGAATTGGGATATCATCATTATCTGTAAAATCAAAAACCTAGAAAAACGTTATCAGTTAGTCACTCTTAAGACAGATTTTCCCATTGGTAATTTTCTACTTTGGGAATACAAAAGTAGAAATCAGTATGCTCCGCCTATTATAAGGTCCAAGTCATATCAATTGTAGAGTGAACAGAAACTTTATAGCAGGACTTTGAAAGGGAAAAATATTTAAATTTTTCATTATTAGCATGACATTACTGATGATGGTATAAAAGGGATAGTGGTAAGGTATACCTGCAGAGTGTCAAGCACAGCCATGCGTGGTGGCACATGGTATAATCACAGCAACTCTGGAAGCTGAGTCAGGAGGACTGCGATCAAGGCCAGCCTCAGCAACTTAGCAAGGCCCTAAGCAACTTAGAACTTGTCTCAAAATAAATATAAAAAAGGACTGGGAATGTGGCTCAGTGGTTGAGTACTCCTGGGTTCAAACCCCAGTGCCAAAAAAACCCCAAA
>JAJEJO010000606.1:1308775-1324014 GCA_020662805.1 Glaucomys volans | reverse complement strand
CTTACAGTTACTAAATAATTTGCCCAAGATCACCAACTAGCAAGTGACTTTAACTTCAGTTCACTTGTGCTCACCCACTCTCTAGGTTGCTTTCAGTAGGTGCACTGAGAATGTTCTAGCTTGGAACTCATTAAACAGATCTTGCATGGGTCTTAGTGGACGGTCTTCTGTGTTTCTTTGGTGCCTCTGCTCCCACAAAAGCACCTTCTTTCTTTTCCATTCTCTCTCCTATTTCTGAAAGTACATCAATAACTCATGTCCTAACTTGCTTACAGTCAGTCACTTTAATATTTTAAAGATACCCAGTATAGCCCCAAAATTGATTTTATAAAAATATTTCTAGAAAAATGTTATTTGAAAGTTATTTTTTTTACGTGAAATTAATGACTGCCTACTGAACAACCCCACAGCATCATCAGTGCATTGTAACATGTTGCTAAGGCTTCTTTTCCTCAATATTTGGTGGTAATTTTTTCCTATTAACTCAAATAATGAAAATAATTAGAAACACTAGGATTAGAAAATAAAAGGCTCTTATTTATTTAAAGCATTTCTAGGCAAATTACTTATCAGCTACTGTTTTTCCTCTATTCTGTCAATCATGTTGGATCAATTTGCCAATTTATCCTCGAGAATATAATATACAGGACTAGGAAGATAGCTCAACTGGGAGAGTGCTTGCCTCCAATGCACAAGGCCCTGGGTTCAATCCCCAGCACCACACACACACACACACACACACACACACACAAAAGAATATAATATACTGACTCATGAATATACCCATCATTTTGTCATGGTAATAAAGGTTACAAAGTTTATTTTAAAATTAAAGATGAAAAAAGATTGTTATGAAGTTAAGATCATAATTCTGGAAAAGCTGACTAAAATATTAAAACTGGAGCAGGCTAATTCAGAAGTTCCCCACATCTGCAGATATCATTCCCTAAACCATAATTATCCAATAGAGGCTCTGATATTAGCGTAACCAACTCTCTACATTTTTACTGTATAAACACATTTCTGTTTTAAGACGATGTGCTAGGTTTCCACTTTGCCAGTGTGTTAATGTGGTAATGGCCATTTAATTTCAGCTGGCAGCAAAGCTCAAGTATGGAATTTAGGGATTGGGTCAACTCCAGCCTGAGCAGACTTCTTTGGCTTATGGCTACAGAGAATTCTTGGAGCCTCCTTAGCTCTAAAGGAAATCATTTTGTCAAATTAAGGAGGCTGTGGTCTTTCCGTGCTGCTTCCTTTTATCAAAAGTTTTATCTTTAAAGCATGTTCTTTTATTTTCTTACCTTGATGTTGGTAGGACAGTGACCATTAATGTAAGCAAACTCGATAACTGGTAGATTCTATCTGCTTAGCATCTCTTTTCTCTGTTCCCCACCTCTAACCCATCCTTTGCGGAACTTCCCAAAAGAATTTTCTTTCTTTCTTTCTTTCTTTTTTTTTCTGTACCAGAGATTGAATCCAGAGGCACTGTATTAGTCAGGGTTCTTTAGAGGAACAGAATCCACAGGAAGTATGATTATAAAAAGGGGATTTATTAGATTGGTTTCCACGACCAGAAGCTGGATAGTCCACAATGGCTGTCTGAAGGCTAGAGAGCTGGAAGAACCAGTAACTGCACAGCTCAAGAGGCGGAAGCCCCAGAACAAGAGGGATCAACAGTGCTACAGTAGTCTGAGATCAAGGCTTCTGGAAACTACCTGGGGAATCACTGGCAGAGTCCGCTTTGGAAGAGTGAAGTGAGCATCGGATATCCTCAGAAGATCAAAGCAGCAGTCAAAAACTCGTTCTGAGAAGAGTTGAGCTTGCATCTGCATCTGGATCCTTGTTCCTCCAGCTTTTGTTCCATCCTATTGGGCGGTGCTGCCCACACTTCAGGATGGTCTCCTCTTCAGTTCACTATCCCATATTCCAGTCATTCCTAGACATGCCCTCATTGACACACCCAGAAGCCTGTTAATCCTTTGCATCTCTTAATCCAATCAAGTTGACAATTCAAAGGAACCATTAGAGGCACCTAACCACTGAGCCACATTTCCAACCCCCCTTTTTTACATGTATTTTTTTTGTTTTGAGACAGGATCTCACTAAGTTGCTTAGGATCTTGCTAAATTACTGAGGCTGGCTTTGAACTCATGATCCTCTTGCTTCAGCCTCCTGAACCACTGGGATTACAAGCATGTACCACCATGCCCAGCTTCCAAAAGAATTTTCTAACATTTAAATCCCAGCCTGTCAATTCACTTAAAATCCTTCAGTGACACTTTCCCACAGCTTTCAGAATAACATCTGAACTCCATAGCTTGGTATTCCATATCATTCAGGGACTAACTCCTACCAATTTGCTTCCTTCCACCTGGCCATACTTAAAGCTCATGCCAACAGCAGCAAATACTTGTAATAACTCAAAAGTGCCGAGTGCTTCATACCATTGTGCCTGTGCTTCTCAAAGCCCCTTTCCTCCTTTCTTCATTCTACTAACTCCTACCACCCTTTGTAGCTCAGATGACCTCCCTCAGGACACTCTTCCTGATGCCCAGTCAGATGATGATGTCCCTCTGTGACCAGGTCCCTGCCTCATTCACAGTACTCTGAGCAAAAGTTTTCTTTCTGAAGCCCCCATTTCTTGCAGTCTCAGTGAGAATTAATTTGGGGAACCAATTTTTTCAATTCCTAACACCATGCTTAGTACAAAAAGGGCACTCGAGTATCAACTTAGTGAATTGAATGAGTGGTTTTATAGTCAATTATCATAACATGTAGATGAAGCTGTGGAATTTGCTCCCTGCAAGTTACATTTTCAAATAGTATCTAGGTATTTCTCCTTATCTCCCCAGCCCCATTCTCTCTCACCTCCTAAAGTAGCTAGTGAGACATCTAGCTGAACAAGAATATAATTGTCTGATTCTGAGGTAGAGCCTGTGTCTGGGAAGACACAGCTGTCTTCTGGTAGATGGAAACTCCTCCAAGACCTTGTCCTAAGCAATTGTGACAAGCTTACTAAGACCTTGTCCTTACAAAGGTTGCCTCCACTACAACACACTAGCCTGTCAGCGGTTCTTCCAATCCTTTCCTCTTTCCAAAGCTGACATCTAGACCTGTGCAGATGGACATTTTTTAGGGCTAGAGAAGTATAGATGGGCAGAAGACCATCAACTTCTACACAACATCAGGGAGATTTCAGACTCTAAGTCATTCATTGATCCTGGATTAAGATCTTGAGATCCTCTCTAGACATGACCCTCAATTTCTCTCTTGACCCAAAAATGTACCGAATCTTTTCTTCTGAACTCTTGGAATATGACTAAGTCATAGCCTTTAACCTTCATTCTTATCACCTTTTGTAGTCTTACCTAACCCAAGAACTGGCACAGAATGTGCACTCAATCTGTTACCAGTCAGTGCATTAAGGAATCCTCTGCAAACCATCTTCTGCTCTCACCATTATAGAGAAACCGCCTTCGTGGTGGGAATCAATGGCCTTCCCCAAGTCAGATTCAGTGCCAGGGCTGAACTCCACCTTACCTAACAAAGTGACTTTGTAGGATTGTCTCCAAACCTCTGAAACACATCATCCTCTGAGTTCCGTGGCATGGCACTCTGGGGCCTGTCTTTTCTGAAACCCCTTCTCAGAACTCTTGCTGGCATCTCCTTGTTTTTCACTTCCTCTGCTCTTTTTCTATAAACCTGGTCTTGGAAATGTCTCCACCCACAAAACCCTCCAGTCTCTATCTCCATTCTGAAACTACAAAACCTCTATCTCATTCTCTCCTGAGATAATTTGTGAATGCCTTGTCTGTATGTCAAAAATAAAACTCATTAAGCTGGGCGTAGTGGTGCACACCTGTAATCCTAGCGACTCAGGAGGCTGAGGCAGGAGGATGGCATGTTTAAAGCCAGTCTCAGCAATTTAGCAAGGTCCTCAGGAACTCAGTGAGATCCTATCTCAAAGTAAAAATTAAAAAGGACTGGGGATGTGGCTCAGTGCCCGTGGGTTCAATCCCTGGCATGCACCCGCGCACGCGCACACACACACACACACACACACACACAAATCTCATTATTCCACCCAGCCAGCTGGTCCTCCATCTTTGCTCTTTGCTCTTGCATCCAGTGTCTGCTTTCCACCCAGTGCTAAAGTGCTTCGTTTTAACCCTTACTCAAATTTGCCACTTGTTTCCACTACTTCATCCCATGTGTAGGTTACCACCACAGCCTTTAAAACAAGCAAAACACTCCAACAATCACTATAAACCAGGCACTATCCTAAGTCCTTTACATACTTTATGAACTTTGACCTTTACACCCTGTGAGTTTGTATCACTCTCACATCTGCCAAAATGAGGTTTATTCTCTCCAGAGATAAAGTGACTGAACCACACCACATTGGTGTCACCATGGTTCAACTCCAGAACATCTGGTGCTAGAACCCACTGAGCCACATTGCCTCCTTCAGGGTTCTCTGGTTCCTCTTTCTTTTCTTCTTTAATGTATCCTGTACTTCACTGCTACCAGAAAAATACTCCTTTAACAGGGTATCATTTCATTAATTTCTAGCTCATAGAAGGAGACTTATTGACTTCATATTGCAGGACGAGCTTGCATTGGACACCTATCACCATGTCCTCTTCTAAGATTTGTCAAATGGCTCAGACCCCCTTCTCCAATCCCATCATCAACCCTGAGCTCTGATGCTGATCTTGATTTCAGTATTACCAGTACTTTCAGGGGAGAGTACTCCCTTCCCAAGCACCAGTTCTGGAGCCGTTGCAGTCCAGACTAGCCTCCTGTCTCATACCAGACAAGTATTGCACTGAGATTAAGTTTTTAACACAAGAAATTTGGGGGACACACTTAAACCATAGCAGAACCAGAAGAGAATCTTCCCCCAAAACAAATTCTAGTCTCATGCTTAGCAGACAGAACCAGCTTATGCGGCTCTCTAGGTGACATTATCTATCTTGAAAGAGAATTTTAGACAGTTGATCCCTATCTGTCACCTCTTTATAATATACTATTAGATGTGACTCATATATGTTGAAGGAAACCTTGTTTCCTTAACAAAACCACAAGTTACTAGAGGGCATGGCATCTATAATCTATCAAGCAAATAGCAAGTACCCAATAAATCTTCCTTTATTAACTAGCAGGCACTCTAAGCTCAAATGTTGATTATTCCAATGTGTTCATGTGAGACCAAAGAAATCATATTAAGATGAGGAAATTATTTCCCTCGTTTCGTTCACATAAAATGAGCAAAGACTTCCTTGCATTTTTCAAAGTATAGTACTAGAATCTTCTGTGCTGGTGGCACCATTAGAACACTAGAATTTGAGAGGCATACGTGAGGATTAAAAATCTCCAATGATACCAAACAGGTCAGTGGTGGCCGTGCTGCAGACACTTCTGCGTCACACAGCAAATTTAGGAGAAAGTGTCACGGTTCCCCAAGTGCAGTACTTCAGTGCTGTGTTGCTATGTGAGCAGAACTGTTTGCTTTTCTTACCTCACTTGCTTATATTGTCATGAATTTAAATTATAATGTGTTCTGGTAAACACTTTGGCACTGACTGTATTGTAATGCGAGGCTTCTTATTTCCTGCCCCACGTTGAATCCCATTCTCTACCACAAAGCTCAGAGCGCAAGGCGCGTAGCTCAGAGTTCTATCTGACAAACATTACCATGGCAGCATAGAACCACAACTGTAGCAAAAACAAATTTAACACATTGGGCAAATTTGGGGGCATATAAGTGAAGTTTCAGATGCACTGGGGCTCAAATCTGGGCTGTAACTTTAATCTAGGTTCAAGGTCATTGTATTAAAAGGGTACACATAATCCTGAAAAATGTATTTGAATAATTTATAGTCTTCTGAAACCATGAATCTTTCTGTCCTACAGTGACCAAAAATGAAGAAGTAAAAATAATTATGGTGAAACACTACAGAATAGGTTTAGATGAAAAATATGAAGTAACAAAAAAGTGGTCTTTGAATGATCTACAGATGATTGATGGAAAAGAAGCAGATACTGTAAGTATTGCATTTCATGAGGGAAATGTGGGATCAATACGCTGGAGATCTTTATGCTCAATATCCTACTTCATATATTATTGTCATGTACTAAGTGTTAAAATGACATATTGTTCTTAAGTGGTATGGATTAATTTCCTGTGATGATCTACTTTTTAGTTTTGCTTTTATGAGTTTGAATTCGAATTTTGTCTATTAAATTTAAAAGCAGGCTTACCAGGCTAACCCAGTCAGGCCTGAAACTTTAAATGCCATTTTCCCAAACATGACGTTTCCACCATCACGCTCTCCAATTTCTTCTGTAGGTTTTAAGGATTCCTTCCCTCTGTCAGCAAGCTCCCTTCATCCTGCAGAAGGATCATAGTGCTTGGAAATCCTAGAATCTTAGAGTTGAAAGAAGAGAAAAAGTGAATACTTCAGTCTTCCCTCTTGACCACTTAGCTAGTCATTTTCCCAGTCTGGCCTTTTGTCTGCTATAGGGGGAGAGCTCATTCTGCCCCTGAACTTTATATGCCCACAGTGCCTATCTAAGTACTGACTCCTGAAGTTTAGAATACCCAATCACCCTGGCTCTTACCCCATTTCCAGATTTCCCATTGGGTAAAGTCCTACTCATGACCCGCCCCCCATTCATTGAGGCCATAACCCTACAAACTGCAGTTATTGGATTACCCCATCTCTCCTTTGGATGGAAAGCCCCTTCTAAAATCTGAGACCAGGTCATAGCCTTCTACCTGAGAGATATCAGGCACTCAATAAAACTCATTTTTTCTTTCTTTTCTTTTCAATTTTTTTTTTAATACTGAAGATTGAACCCAGGGCCTTGTGCATACTAGGCAAGCATTGAGCTACATTCCTATCCCTTTCCATTTTATTTTGAGACAGGGTCTTGCTAAGTTGTCCAGGCTGAACTGAAACTTGTAACCCTCCTACGTCAGCCTCCTGAGTTGCTAGGATTAAAGGTATGCACTACCATGTGTGCAAAATTTATTTTTAATCCTAATAAATATATTCTTAGTTTGGCCTCTTGTTCCGACCTACCAAATTTTTTAATATATTGATTTTTAAATATCACTATAGTATGGTACACATTTAATTAACTGAATATTTAAGACTTAGATTCTAAGTCAATAACAAAACTGAAAAAGCAGGTAGAGCCAAGAACATACCTCTAAGGAATCAAAGGCTATCACTATTAGTGTTGTTACTGACTACCATCACACACTTAGTAAACTCTTACCAGGTACAAGGAATCAAGCTAACTCCTTCTATATATAATTTTAGATCACCATCATAAAACTCAATGAATTAGATCTATTAATGATCCCATTTTACAGATGAAGAAAAGGAGACCTAAAGAGACTAATAGATTTGTTCAAGGTTACATAGCTCTGAAGTGGTAGAACTAGACTTTACTTAGAAATCTACTAATTTACCTTTTGGATTAGTTGTTCAACCTCCATACAGTCATATATTTATTCATTCCTTTGTTTAGTCATCTATTTAGGATGTATAGCACAGAAGCTCCTGCTAAATTCTGAGAATACAGTAACAGCCACAAACTCTGATCTAATCTGAATGTCAATATATGCTTTCTGTTATTACCTTGACTATATCCTAGGAATACTATCTTTTAAGCTTGTTGTGTTTGGCAGGACTCCATGGTGAAAGAATGTTGGATTTCATACCTCACATTTTTTTTTGTTGTTGTTTGGTTTTTGTTTGTTTGTTTATTTTTGGTACTGAGGGTTGAACCCAGAGGTGCTTTACAGCTGAGGCACACTCCCAGGCCTTATAATTTTTTATTTTGGGACAGGGGCTCACTAAGTTTCTTAAGGTCTCACTGCGTTGCTGAGGCTGGCCTTGAATTTGCAATCCTCCTATTTTAGCCTCCAAACCAGGGATTACTAGCATGCACTATTGCACCCAATCACGTAATATTTTTCTGACAATACATTTTTACCTAAATGTTAGGCAATCAGGCATTGGTTAAACCTATTGCTGCATATTCATAAGATGGCATAGCCATTCATAGATGGCTGAATAGCATGCAGCCATCACAAAACAGTTTTCCAGAAGAATGCCTCAGGACGCAAATATTCACTTTTCAATAAGTGTTTTTTTAAAAATCAACTTAAAACAAAGCTTTTCTAAAATAGTGTCAATTCTGCATGTTGACTCTATGATATTATTGAAATCTAAATCTTAAATTTTAATGCTATAAAATACATGTAGTTATATGTATGCATACATGTACATGTATATGTGAAACAACCCAGTACTGAAATATAGTTATTTTATATGACAAGGTTAAAAATTTTACAATTATTATTTTCTTCTTTATACTTTTCTGTACCTGCCAAATCTCTATACTGTACTGAATTTTAGCAGAAATTCATGTCAGGTTCACCAATCCATAATTCATAAATTTACCATCCTCACCCAATTTTAGGGGCCATTTTTCTTTTCCTTTCTTTGTTTCTCATGTTCTCAAATGTTACTTGGGCCATAATTATTTTCTCCAAATTTGGCCAGTGCCTGGGGATATTTCTATCAGTCCTGTCACAAGAAAACCATAATATCCAAACAATAGTTTTTAAAAAAAGATTTATTTTCTACAATGAGGTAAAAATATCCTGAATGTTCTGGGAATATCTACCCCCACCCCTCAGAATTCAATTCTCAGGAGTCATATTTATTACATTTTTCTCAATGGCAATGGTACAATTGTCAATAGAATAATTTCAAGCCAGAAAGTTGTCAACTTTAAAATGGAATGGAATTGAAATTGAAGTCAATTTATAAAACATAAATCAAATGATTTAGGATTTGGAGACTGACTGGTCCAACAGGAGACAAGATTATGTACCAGAAAATGGGGCTGGGCAGGCGGGGATATTGGTTCTTGTCCTGACTCTGCCACTAACTCTAGGTGTGGCCTGTGCTTCACCTCTCTGGAAACTATCATCTCATCTATAAATAATGTTAAATAATCTATGAGATTCCCCTTTTAGCTCCAGAATTCTATCAAAGAAAGAAAGGGAGAGAAGAAGAAAGGAAGGGACTTGTATTCTATGTGCATGCATGCTCATCCTTTCAATTATTAAACTAAAGCAAAGATTAATCCTAATTATCTCAAAGGCATGAAGGATATTTTCTACATCACAAGAAGCAAATGGGAGAGAAAACTATCTAAAGATCATTATTACTACCTGGTGATGGAATGGGTGGGATTTCCTTTTGACATTCTCTGCAGAATTGTCTTTCAATGTGCAACTATGACAGCTAGAAAAAAATTGCAAGATATGACTAGAGGAGCACTACTTTTGAAATCACAACACCCATATACCTTCTTTTTAAATGCCTTAAAAATTAACAGTACAAAGCAACGCAGTATTAACACCAGTATCACAATCTTTGGGGACAGATTTGAGAAAGGGAGCAATCATTTATTAAGCTCCATGCTAGGTAGTTTATATAATTAATCTCAAATTGTAGGGAAAATGTAACTAAAATGGAAAAGTGAGGGTCAGATCAGATAAGTAGTTTGCCCTTGGTACATCACAGACTCAAAATGGTCATCTAGCTTCAAAAGCCATGTTCTTCTTCCTGCCTTCCGCAAGGCAGGAAATACATACCTGTTTGAAAATATATAGTTATTTGTATATAATACTTGTATGCTACATGCTAGTGAATTTACACTTTGTGTGGTTTAGTACCTCTCTGCCTCTTTGTCATTTAAGCAATGTTTACTTTCATTTCTTCTATTACATAGAACTACTTCAGATCAGTCCAACACACATTTGTTGAGACATCAATAGTTGCCATGGATAAGCACAAGAAACACAAAGATAAATAATGCAAAACCTTTGCCCTCAAGGAGAGTTGGGAGTTAGGCAGATTATGATTGTGAAAATATTTTCTAAACAGCAATACACTTTGCACACTTATAAATGCATGATATACTTTTGTGTATATAGTGCTGGGAATTGAACCTAGGTTTTCACACATGCTAGAGAAGTGCTCGACACTGAGCTATATTACCAGGCAAGGCACTGCAAGGCACTGTTGTCACTGCTACTAATAACAGTAGCAATTATTATTATTCTCTCCCCCCTCCTCCTGCTCTCTTTTTGAGACAGAGTCTTACTAAATCACTGAGGCTGTGCTTGAACTTGAAATTCTTCTGCCTTAGCCTCCAAAGTTTCCTGGAATTCCAGGTATGCACCATTGCTGCAGACTCAATTATTATTATTTTAATGTGTAAGACCTAGATCAGGTTTGATGTCTGCCTTTCTTTGAAACATTTCTACTAGACATATTACAAGAACCTAGAGCTGTCCAAGAAGAGGCACTCTAGCAATTTGTCAGTTCCAGTCAAATGACTTAATGGTCCTTGCTATTACTGTCAAAGATTACTCCTTGCTGTTCACTGCAAAGTCATCAAGTTGGCAATCTGTACTATGCCAAATGCTAATTAACCATCCTGCATTTCCCCCACTTACCTTTGAAATACCACAGAGGATCAACCTCGGTAAAGGCACTAGAGAAAAACCCTTTCTACACTCCCTCCCTCTGTAACGGGGTTTATTCCATCCATCCCCACCTCTCAAATTCATTACACTGGGAAGATGTGATAACTCTACATTCTATGACGTTCTTTTCATTTGTATAATTGAAAAGACATAGATGTTTCAAAAATAATCTTTCTTGTTTATTTTTTAGAAGCAATTACATTTGAAGCAGGTAGCTTTGGAAAGCTTATTTGTAGACTTTAGAAATATGTTTGATACTGATACTTTAAAATCAATAGACATATCCAGGAGAATTGAGAGAATCCAGGAAACTACTTTTATGACTACAAATTAAATCATGACTCTCTTTCTCTTCTAGGACAATCCATTTTTTGATCTGCACTTCAAGAAAGTGTACAGTTTGGAAGCATATAGTTGTGCTTCTAAATATTCCTTTGCTCGAACTGTAAATAAGCTGAATCATGCGTACCTCAAGAAGGACTTGCAGATTGTGAACTTTGATTCTACTTACATTAATGATGATTCCATTTGGTCCTCCAACAACAAGGATTGCTTGGTTCTCATGAGAATATGCTTTTATGCTTTCAATCTTGTGTGCTTATCTCTATGCCCCCTACCACTTTGAAGTTGTATCTCATATTCCTTCATCAGTGTCTTACAAAACTGGATTCCCAAGTAAACACTGATCATCAGAATTTATTTTTCCCTTCATCAGTGGCTATCATATATATGAAAATAAAGGGATGCTTTGTGAATTGCAGTGAAATGTGCTTTAAAGCCATCACTCAAAATTTGGAAGTTTTTTGGCACTGTATTTCATGGTAATTTGGGAGGAAGTTGCATGGCTTTGACTAAACTAGTATTCTGCTAAAGAAAATTGAGAAATACTTTAAAAGATCTGGATCTGCAGAAAGACACTTGTGTCTATGGATAAGAAGACAATATTTTCAAGATGCAATACTATATCCAAAGCAATCTTCAGATTCAATGCAATTCCTATCAAAAATTCAACAGCCTTTATTAAAGAAATGGAAAAGTCAATCTTCAAAATTCACATGGAATTGCAAGGAATTTCAAATAGCAAAAGAATCTTGTAAAATAAGGACAAAGTTGAGGACACACTTTTGATTGCAAAACTCATTACAAAGCTATTGTAATCAAAACAGTGTGGTGCTGGCATAATGATAGATACAGAGACCACTAGAATAAAATCAATTCAAAAAATAAATCCATATGTCTATGATCAACTGATTTTTCACATGGGCGGCAAGAATAATCTCTTTAACAGATCATCCTGGGAAAACTGGACATACACAGACAAAAGAATGAAGTAGGACATCTACCTTATACCATATACAAAAGATAACTCAAAATGGACCAATGACCCAAACATAAAAACTGAAAATATAAAACTCACAACAAAACACAGCAATAAGTCTTAAGGACTTTGGGTTTGGCAGTGAATTCTTATAACATCAAAAACATGAGAAATAAAAGAAAAATAGATAAATTGGTCTTCATCAAAAATAAAATCCTTTTGCACCAAAAGACATTATCAAAAAAGCAAAAAACAAACTTACAGAATGAGAGATCAAATTTTCATATCGTCTTTCTGAAAAGGTTTAATATACAGAATACACGAAGAACTACAACTCAGTAACAACAAAAAAAAACCAACCCAATTTAAAAATGGGCACAGAACTTAAACAGAAAATTCTGCAAAGAAGATGTATAAATGACCAATCTACATGAGAAAAGATTCTCAGTAGTCAACAGGAAAGTGCAAATCAAAACCACAAATGTGAAGTGAAACACACTTCATACCTACTAGGATGACTGTTTTTTAATAAAAAACAAAAATGGAAAATAACAAGTGTTAGCAAGGATGTGGATGAATTGGAACCCTCTTCTATTGCTGGTGGGAATGTAAAATGATGCAGCCACTAAGGAAAACAATTTGGCAGTGTTCTGGAACAGCCCAGCACAGTGTATGAGAACTGACCCCTAGGTGTCATGAGACCAAATGAAAAAGGCAGACAGATCCAGAATTGCACAGATTGTAATTTATTGGGGACTCACTGACAGAAATATAGTCCTAGGTAGCAGAAAGACCAGTTGGATTCCCATAGTTTGGGTCAGAAAGAGGGGCATAAATAATGTTCAGAACAAAAGTGACATCATGCAAGCTGGAATGTACTTGGTTTATCTCTAGCTAATGTCAAAGATTTCAGGCACATTCCTGATGTTGACAGACCTAGGATCTAGTCAGGCTCCAATCATAGCTCTGTACATACCACTCTACTGGTCTTGTTTACTTATACTATGCAGGAAAAACCCACCAGGGTCACCCACAAGCGGTCATGGTTGTTATGACTCAAGATGACTACAGTGGGATCAAGCTGAATCCATGCAAATGGTTCCTCCAAAATCTAAACAGTTACCCAATGACCAAGCAATTCATTCGGAGGTATTCAAAGGAATTCAAAAGACCCAAAGGAAATCAAACAGGGATATCAATAGATATTACACAGTTACATTCATGGTAGGCTGGATTTCTGGACTGTTTGCAGCATTATTCACAATAGCAAAAGATTAAAACAGCATGTGTCCATTAACAGATGAGTGAATAAACAAAATGTGTCATAAGCATACAATGGAATATTATTAAGCTTCAAAAAGGAATGAAGTTTTGATGCATGCTACAGCATGGATGAACTTTGAAAACATTATGAATGCTAAGTTAAATTTTAAAAATGTATAATTCCATTTACAGGAAATTTCTGGTATAGGACAATTCAATGAGACAGAAGTTAACAAAGTCTTGGAGAAAGGAAGGGAGAGTTTCTTAGTGTTTATAGAGTTTCTGTTTTGGTTGATGAAAAGGTTTTAGAAACAAGGATGGCTGTGCAACATGGTGAATGAATGTAATAAATGCCACCAAATTGGACATTTTTAAAAGGTTAAAATTGTACATTTTAAATCACAATTTTTAAAAAGTAATGTAGTAAACCAAAAACCATTGAGTGTACTCTTCAAATGGGTAAATTGTGTGAAATTTGACTTATATCTCAATAAAACTGTTAAAAAGGAAGAAAGGACTGGGGTTGGGGATATAGTTCAGTTGGTAGAGTGCCTGCCTTGCAAGAACAAGGCCCTGGGTTCAATCCACAGTACCGCAAAAAAAAATTAAAAAGGAAGAAAGGACTACCTTAAGTCTATAGGAAGAAAGTATGCATGAATTTTTTATAAACTAAGAGTGGGGAAAACTTTCTTAGTGATCACTCAAAATCCAGAAATGAAGAACAAATATGATTAACTTAGCTAAAAAGTTAAGAAACTTACATAAAATATGTATGAAAAACTATAGCTAAAGCCAAATAAAAAATTAAAACTAGAAAAAAATTGCAACTTATACAAAAATATGCTAATATATCCCTCATATATAGAGAGTTTCTAAATTTGAGGGGTAAAAAAAGACCAACATTCCAATTGGCAAAACATGCGAACAGACTGTTCACAGAAAAAGAATTGCAAATGACACTCAAACATATGAAGAGATGCTCAACCTTGCCCATAATGAAAGAAATTCAGATGAAATCTATGGGGCAATCTCATTTCTCAAGTAACAGATTGGCAAAATTTTTTTTTAAATTTTTGACAATATTCCATTGGATGTGGGAAATAAGCTTCTCGTTCATTACAGTTGGGAATGGAAAATTAAATTCCACAGGAGAGGAATTTGATAATATTTTGCAAAATTCCATATGCATTTACTCTTTGACCCAGACACACAATATTATTTCTAGAACTCTCTCCCAAAGATATTTTGGCAAGGATATAACATGACATATTCAAAGGCATGTGACTTTGTTGACAAAGCAAAATATTTAGGGTGAGAGATATAGCTCAGGTAGAGTGCTTGCTTACCATGTGCAAGCCCTTGGTTTGATCCCCATCACAGGAGAAGAAGAAGACCAAAAATTAGGGAAGCTGTCAATTACTAATCAAGTCCCAGTCATTTTTGGCTGCTGGAACTATTTCATGATTAGCTTCCTGGGCTGCATGCTGCACATTGGAGTTCTACTTTTATATTTAGTCTGGTCCTTGTTCGTTTATATATTCAGAAATATCTTGATTGTGCTGGTTACATGACTATATAAGCTCATCAAAATCAACAAAACAAAAACCATATTCATAAGTAAAATTGTTAGTAGTAATACTGGAGTGTTATTTGGATACTATAATAAGAGCACGGTAGATAAAGCAGGTTGCACTGGACTAAGATGGGGAAATTTGAGCATAAGAAAATGATTATAACAAAATGAAATATTCAGATATATGTAAGTCCATGACTCCCATCATGCTAAGAAATGTCTCAAATTTCACCACTGTAACATTTCAAAATGATAAAAATGTGCATTTTGCATTTCCTATAGGAGCTGTATTTCAGATAATAGAAGATAAGGGAAATTTTTAAAGAATAATTCCAAATAATAAATGCAATAAGAGTGATAGAACTAGAAAATACCATTTTGCAATCTCTAATGAAATAATGGATTTAGGCAACAATTACCAATGAATGCTAAAATCATTAGGAGAAAGATTATGGAGGAATCAGATGCTTAAACCCAAAAAGCAATCTTTTTTTTTTTTTTTT
>JAJEJO010000606.1:1258020-1308675 GCA_020662805.1 Glaucomys volans | reverse complement strand
TTTTTTTTTTTTTTTTTTTTTTTCAGTGCTGGGAATTGAACCCAGGGGAAGGGTAGATAGGGTAGGTAGGGTACATACATAGGGCTCTACCCACCCCTGAGCCACACCCCCAGCCCCATAATCTTAATGCTAATAAAAGCGAATCTGCCATCCTTAAGTGTTTATAATATGATGTAGTGATACAGTAGTAAGTACACAGCACCAACAATAAAGGATTCTTACCTAAAAATGAACCTGAATCTAATCAATTCTCTAGATCTAGCTACTGAATTTGAAGAAATATGCCAAATATAGAATGTGTAAAATTCTATAGGACCATGGCTCAATTTCTCTAAAACCCAATACCATGGGTTGAAAAGAGGAAAGAGCACTGTTTAATATAAAAGAGACTTAAGAACTACAACAAGCAAATACACCAGATAGGTCTTATTTGGACCCTGATTTGAATATACCAAGCACAAAAAGACAGTTTTGAAACAATCAAGGAATTAGAATTTGATGGTCAATATAAATTAAGGAATAACTGTTAATTTTATTCAATTTGATAATGACATGGTGGGTGTGTTTTTAAAAACCTTTATAAATTAGGAAAGATAGATACTGAGATATTTACTAGTGATGTGACATGTACTGGGGGAAGAAAAGAAGGAAGTAAGTTTAAAATAGGATTGGAATAATATTAATCATTGTTGAACCTGGATCATGGATTCATAGGAGTTTATTATACTAATTTCTCTATGTTTGTGTATATTTGAAATTTTTTGTAATAAAATACTTAAAAATGCATCTAATATTCTGAAAAAAATAAAAGTTGAAGGTAATTTTAAAATCACTCTGCTGTAAAAGGAGCCAAAGAGTCTTGGGAAAGGCTGGACCAGGGGGAAAATACTAAATGTGTCTAGAATTGATTGTAGCGCCAGAGGATGAGGAAATGCTGAAAAGAAAAAAAGTAGCCCCCAATGGACAGGGCTGTAAAACTTTAGGCAACAAAACAAAGAATGATAATATTAGAACATAATTCAAAGAGTAAAATAAGTATCTATTAGTCTATTCTAATAGAAATGAATGAATGGATGAGTGAATGGACAATACTTGCTTACAGTAGAATTCCAAATAACAAAAGTAGAATAAGGGGAAACTAATAATTGTAAACAAAGGGAGGAAAATTGAAAATCACCAAACACCATATTTACAGTTGCTGCAGGTAGGAGCAACAAATGAATGCTTAAATTAAAGAAACTGTAAGGAGAAACAGGGTATTTTCATAGCCTTCAAAGTGTCACTCTTAAAATGTTTGTTGACTAGAAAGGGGAAAAAAACAGTAAGTTTACAGTGGCAGACACCTGGTAGATATCACCTTTGCCAGCGGATCAAACTAACTGCATGAGTAATGGAACTTAGTGTTGTGGCTACTGATATAATGCAGGAGAAAGGCACATCACCTCTGTGATGCTGGCCCAAGTCTGTAACCTTAGTCTAGCCCGAACTGGGAACAAGAAGTACAAGTACCTTTTTACCAAAGTGGGCAGTAAACACGATGACATACTAGAAAAATCTTATATATCATATGCCAAGTCCTGGGTTGCCCCCTCCAGCTAATAAAAACTCATCCATATAGTTCATGTGTTTGCTTCTTGGGGAAAAAGTTCAGATTGTGGTTAACAAAAGTGACCACTTTCTATAGTAGAGTGATGTCTTCATAGAATAAAAATAGTATTTTATTCACTTTGGGGTTATACACATGAGACACTCAAAATATGTGTATTTATTTTTGACACCTAATCCTTATAAAGGAAATTTGGCTTTAGAGGTACTTGTTCAAAATCTGATTATGTTAGCATTATTTCCTTTTATGTTTCTTTTCTCTCTCCTTTGTCCTCTGTTGTCTTTTTTTCTTCACTTTTTTAAAGTTTAATTCCACAAGTCAATGTTTTCCTTCTCTATACTCTGAGAGAGAGAGAGAGAGAAAGAGAGAGAGAGAGAGAGAGAGAGAGAGAGAGAGAGAGAGAGAGATTGAGAGATTTTAGTACTGGGTATTGGACCCAGGGATGCTTTACCACCAAGCTACATCCCCAACCCTTTTTGTTTTTTATTGTGAGACAGGGCCTTGCTAACTTGCTGAGGTTAGC
The DNA here is from genome assembly GCA_020662805.1 of Glaucomys volans. Lineage (NCBI taxonomy): Eukaryota > Metazoa > Chordata > Mammalia > Rodentia > Sciuridae > Glaucomys > Glaucomys volans. The sequence continues at coordinate 1,306,546 of JAJEJO010000606.1, read as the reverse complement.
CTTGAATTCTTGAATTTGTGATCTTCCTGCCTCAGTATCCTGAGTTGCTGGGATTATAAGTATGTGCCACTATACCCGGCTATATATTTTTGTTTTTAGTTCTCTTTATCTTAGCCTCTGCAAGTAGTTGAAACTCCTAGGAACTAGAAAGAAAGAAAGGTGGAGTCACCCATATAGGCTTTCAGGTTGTAAACCACACAAGTGCATCACACCTAAAGTAGAATCATTCCTATCCCAGACACTATTTAGATGGCAGCGTACAATTGATCTCTACAAGCTAAGGCCACTATGCTGAATTCTGGAATGGTAGGCAAGGGGTCCCTCCTTCATAAACCCTCATCAGCACTCATGCAGAGTACCTACAGATGTTCTTACTAATAAACACTTGAGGTATTGTCTGTACCCTCTCTTAATCACATTGTGAGCATATGTATGCTTTGTATCAGCTAGCTGTTTTCACAAGAATGCTATGTAACAAATGGCCATAAATCTGTGTGGCTTAAAAATAAGCATTTAGCTCTTGCCCATGCATCTCTACATTAACTGGAATATGGTGGAACTAGGCTGAACTGGTCTCCAACCTTTAGATTGGGTTTAGGTTTGTTCCACATCTCCCTTCCTCCTTGGATCAATGACTACCCAAAACTTTTTCTTCTTGCGATCAAAGACACAAAGGACAAGTCCGATTATGCAAACACATTTCAAACTTTTGCCTACATCATGTTTACCAGCAAACCATTGATCAAAGCAAGTCACTAGGTGAAGCTCAAAGGCCAAAGGCAGAGAAATATACTTTACCTACCATGAGGTCATATCAAGGATGTGAATGTATAATACAAATATAGAGAAAACAGAGACCAATAACTCAAAGTTGCTTCTCTTGCTCACCTGCTACTCTCAGAAGTCTGGGCCTTTCCTGATTTTGTCCCCTCACCTAGGTGGGTATTAGGAGGATGGCTGGTCACACAGGATGCATTCTGCCTACCTGAACTCTGGAAATCTCCATAGGTGGAGTTATTCAGGTTTTACAATAACATACTGCTTAGACTTTTTATTTTACTTTTTAGTAAAAGATGTTCTTCATTTAAATTCACACCAAAGCATTGCATGAACAAGAAAGTGATAGCCCACAGGATATGGTCATCGGTTTTTATTCCAGGGTTTCTGAAGGTATAATGAAAACTGGTTCATCTTTGGGTTTCTCATGGCACGGAGTACAGTGTCTACCCCCGTAAATGTTTTATAAATATTCTTTGCTTGAAATAGGTGAGATTATATTTGGAAGGCCAGATTTATTTATTTCAGATTTTTTTTATAATACCGAGACTTAAATTTTAATGATGTTTCTTTGATAGTTGCCACATTTCACACTTGAAAATGTACTTTTAAAAAATCCTTAAGCAAGGGAAAATAACCTCAAAGTCTAGTTGTGGGAGAAACCTGAAAAGAGTTTTTGGTTACATGAAGTTGTGATGAAAGAGACTTTCCACAGCCTCTGAGAAGAGCTTATTCATGAAGTGAGTTTGGACCAGGAAATTATGCATTAATACAATTATGTTCCCAGATATTATAGGAATGTTTAAAAAGATGAGTATTTGTTTATCTTATGCAATATTTAAAAACCATCTAATTTCATACTTCCCCATCAAAAAAATCCTATTAAAAGTAAATACACACACACACACACACACACACACACACATGCACACACACACACATATACACAGAGAAAATATCACTAAGTAAAATAATGAATGCCAGGGTTTGGAAGGTGGGAAGTAGGGAGTTCTTGTTTAATGGATGCAGAGCTTCAGTTTTGCAAGATAAAGAGTTCGGGAGATGAATGGTGGTAATGACTACACAACATTATTGATATACTTAATACCACCAAACTGAATATTTATAAGTGATCAAAATGATAGTTTTTGTTATATGGATTTTAACATGTAAAAAATGAAGGCATCATTGAAAATGCAGTTTTCAATTTTTTTCACCCTTAAACAACAAAACAGACAATACAAAACTCATAAGCTGTCCTAAAAAGTATCACTGACAAGAATATTAAGCCAAATAAAGATAACATACTTGTAACTCTCTACCAAAACAAATGTTGATGAGCCCAGGACAGGGACTATTATTTTTAATTCACAGATGAGAAAACTAAGTCTCAGAAGGGGTAAGTAACTTCCCCTGTGATAGTTTATTCAGTAAAGACCAGATTTTAACCAGGTCTGTGTGAGCCCAGAAACCTGTAGTTTTCACTATTTTGTATCAACTTCGGTTTCTCTGTCAAAAAAAAACAAACAAACAAACAAAAAAAAAACAAAGCAACAACAACAAAGATAAATAAATAAGTTCTGCAGACATCCATAGCTTCCAGAAACAAAGCTTTTATTTCAACCATGATGATGGAAATTTGTTCCAGGTAAATTAACTTTTCATTGATGGTTTGCTCTAATAGCAAGATTAGAGGCTGGAGGACTTATGGTGAATCACTTTCACTGAATTGCTCCTAACAATTGTGCTTTTTTATTTCATGGTTTAATTATCTCTTTTTTGCTCACTATTGACAATTTCAATATTTTACCTGGAAGTCTGAAGATTCTGTGGGAAATTAAGTAATGAGTTCATTACAGGAGTACCAGATTTCATATACAATTCTAACACAACTACAGCAGTCATAGGGACCATTTCATGTAGTATAGCCCTTGATTGCTATACTACCTATACTCTCCTAGGAAACCCTTAATTACCTATACTACCTGTCACTAATTAATAATAGCAAAAATAGCCTTATCTTTGTACAGTTTAAGTGCCACTTACCAGAAAGTTACTTACTATTGTTTAAACACTTATTACTCAGTATATGTGAAGATATATCTTCTTGCTGAATTTTATCAAAACAAATCACAAATAATTTAATAACAGGATAAAGGAGGGAGATAAGTTCAAAGAAGTTAGAGCTGTCAGATTATTAGCATCAACAAAACACCAAATAAATCTTATTAAACATTAACTCTCATTTTCAATAAAAATTAAAATGGTCAAGCCCAAATATTCAGTTATATTTACCTTGGTTTCCTTACGCTTCTAGAGTGCAGGTCTAGGCTTGCCAGTGGCATGATTGCCAAGTACCCCAAGCTCAGAGAAGATGAAAATCCTGCATTCCATGCTTGACATGAATATATTAACAAAGTCAAACTGTGAGTCATTAATCTCTACTTAAAGTCAAAACATGTGTGTGATGTCATGGTGTCAGAATTAGGTGATAGATGATCTCTGCCCTTCTGAGAGACTCTCCCAGAATGTGTAAAGGGAGCTCAGCACTATGCATTTGTAACATCTACCTTTTAGTGTAATATCATCCCACAGTATGTATATTGAATAAAGCAGCTACATTAAAAAATGAGCGGCAATGTTATTCTGCAATCCAACCTCTGCTTTTCTTTGAATTTATTATATTTTCCATGTTGTTCAAAAGTACATCTATTACAATTAATATTTATGTGCAATATCTATTTAGTTAATATTGATGTAAGTAATTACCATCCTCATTTTGTGGCTCCTTGACTTCCTCCTATACAGCTGCAAAGAAATGCAAAGTATTATATGGAGATATTTACAATCTATTTCTAACAAAACCTAAAACAAATGCCAACTGCTTTATATGCATTACATCACAGACTCTTCTTCCATGATGTGACTATTAAAGTCATTATAAAATACAGAATCTGAGAAGTCGACCACTGTGTGTGACTTTTATGGTTCCAAAAGAAATTTATTTGGTATTTTGTTGATACCAATAATGTAACAGCTCTGAAAACTATTCTTTCTTTCTAGGCTAGGAACATGCACATTTGAATTATAAAAAAAATACACCAAGAAATAGAAAAGATAAAAAATCAAAGTAACTGACAAAAATAAAAGTCCCCAAAATTAGTAATAAGAAAAAATGAAATATATAAGCCCACATGACTTGAAACATTTGAAAACTCCTTCGCCTCTTCAAAATCAACTGGATTTAAGGGACAGTTTCAGCATCAGTAAAAGTGAGCTATGTGAACGTCTACGAAATCTGTGAAGTTTCCCACCAAACAACCACCTCAAAGCCATCTGTGCTACCACCCGTGGGTACTTTCATTAGGCAGAGCCCTGGAGGAAGTAAGACTGTCCTTTCTTGATCAGGGCTTTCAAGTTGAGAAGAAAAGAAGTTCTTGCCTCTCCCAAAAGTGCAAAATGAGTGCAACTTGCTCTGAATACCCTTACAAATACATTAAGTCTCCATAAGCTCCCTACCTCTCTCTATTGGTACACAATAACAAGAGCAATTTCTCTGAGGAAACAATTAACTTCAATAAATCAATATTCACTATCTTTGCCACATAGAAACAACTTCCTTTGGAACTTGTTAACAATAGAAAAATTTCACACTATCCAAATATAAGTGATTACTTCATAACATGATGTATCTTAATATAGGAAAACTTCTTTCTAAAAGAAAGAAGCAACTTCAGCAATTCCTTAGGCAGAGAATTGAGTGTCCATTACACATTTTCAAGAACATCAAATTAATCAATTTAATCTTCTAAACCAACCTGAATGTACTAATAGCTACCATTTATTGAGTGCTTACTATATGCCAAGAAATGTGCCACGTGCATTACAAGAAATATCTTAGAAAATCTGCATTATACTCCTAAAAGGTGAAGACTATTGTTCTTTATTTACTATTGTTCTGAGGCTCAGAAGGATTAAGTAATTTGTCTTATGATCATTGAATTACTGTAGGGCAAAGATGAGATTTGAACCCAGTCTGTGATTCCAGTGACAATGTATTTCCAACTATTTTATGTTGTTTCTCAAGTCTACTTTTTGCAGAGAACTATAGTGACATTTAAAAAAAAAAGATGTTTATTGCAAGATTATTATGTGTCTACTAAGAATCCTTGAATTAGTTGGAAGTGGTAAATTGCAAGTAATGATAACTCATAGCATGCAGTAGTGTCACAATTACTAAAACTCTCAACTGTAGTAGATTGGGGTACAAACAGAATATGAAGTCACAGATTATATGGTGGGGATGGTACTTGGACATTATGGTAGCAATTATACAGTAGACTGACTTTTGTTAACTGGTTTGGAGAACTCAATAAAAGGAAACGACAGGCTTAGTTCATCTAATTATCAAATCAGAGCACCCTATGACAGTCAGAGGTTCTTCAGGCAGTGGAGCCACTGAGCAGACTGCTGAAAATCAGCCCCAGTATCTCATCATAAAGGTGGCAGAGCCACAAAGGAGTTCAAATGCAGAACCTTGGAATATCACTACCGCCTTACTAAGAAAATAATGGAAATTTGAGGTTTGAAATGGAGACAATTGTATGGGCTTTATAATATTAAACCCCAGGTTTTTTTTTTTTTTCATTCTCTTGCCAATAGTCTCTTTTCTCTTGATAATGTAAAGCAGGCTACGCTTGTCTGGAAATGCTGCAAAGAATATGCCTAAGGAAAATGCCTCATAATCTGACTTTATTTTCTTCATCATTCATTTGTAACCCCACCCCTCATTGCCTTAAGCCCAAGGTCAGATCTCAGCACAGTCTATGTGAGGCTTTGCAATCCTGGAGAGAATCAGATCAGGTTTTCTCATCTTTGGCAATAGTGATATTTTGAACTGGAGAATTCTTTGTTGTGGAGGGTCACCTGTATATTATAGATTATTTAACAGCATCTCTCCATCTACCCACTAGGTGCCCTCACAGTAGAACCCTCACAGTAATGATAACAAAAAGTAGCTCTAGACATAAATGCCCTCTGGGGATAGAAATCAACCCCAGTTGAAAATCACTGAACTAGGATAACTCAAAAGAAATAACAAAATAAGCTAACATTTACTAATAGGAATAAGGGAAATGTGTGAGAGAATAAGTATTTAGAGTATTAGACCAGAGGAACAATATGACAAGACTAGATGGGGAGATAACCTGTGACTTAATATTTTGGCAAGTCCTAATACACAGCCTTGGTTTCCATAAAGACTGGATATGATGATGGCCTGTGCTATATGGGATTAAGATACTACAACAATCATGAATGGATACCAAGAAAGGAATCAGAAGGCTCAGGGAAGGAGGACTATTAAAATGAATTCATTGTACAAGAGTGAAGAACCACCACTAAACTATGTTTCTCAGGAGAAAGGATGTCAGAGTGAACTTACTGTGAAATTAAAGAACCCACAACTTGTATATGTTGCCCAGAGGACTGGCATAAAAGTTGCCTTAATGTCAGGCCATTTGTCCAGTAGATTGCAAGGTGCTAAAAGGATCTGTTATGGATAAGAATACTGTGTAAAATCTCTGGAAAGCTTCAGTAAGAGGTTGAAACACCAGTCCCTAGTGTTCCACAAGGCCATGTCTTCTCCATTGGGAAAACTAGAACTATCTATCATGAGATGGATATCATCAGTGATAAGTGCATAGGTTCAGAATGAATTTGACTTTTTCAAGTAAGGGTCTATGAGAAGCAATCTACTGAAGTACGGAAATGGTATAGGATCAAGACTGAAGGTCCAGAAGATACAAGGAAATTACACGAATGGTTATCTCAGACTCCCACAGCACTTACTTTTATAGCACTGATGCTCTTCCTCAGTTCACTCATATGGCCTCTTAGGAGTCCTTTATGACTACCTAACAGAATAAAACATTTGAGTCTGACTCAGAGATGGGCTGGCACATTATGTTCATGGGTAGGTAACACTGGACAGCTGCTGCACTTTAGCCCTACTCAGGGATCACTCTAAGGAACAACACTCTGCAGGGGAATTTTTCCAGGTGGTAAAGCTTGGAGCATTCTGAATCAACATTACTTCAACCAATCATACTCCCCCAAAAGTGACAATATGTGCATGACCATTGATATACACTGATATTGTCATATTCTGAATCATTCAAACTTCGTTAGCCTTGTAAAATGGTGGAATGGCCTGTTATACACTCCATTAATGTGCCTTCTTGGAATTGGAATGTTGTCCTATAGTACTAGTAAAGGCACGGAATTAACCAATAGAGTGTTACCAACAGCTCAAGACTTAGATCCAGAAACCCAGGAATGGAGCAGGATTGATCCATCGTATCAATCCCAATGACCCACTTGCAGAATTTATATTTCCTGCCTCTCAAATTTATGCCTTACTAGACCACAATAATTGGTTCTCCAGAGGTTGAGTTGGGGATGCTTCCAACAGGACACAGAGTATGGAATTCACTGAACTTGAAACTTTCATTATCACTTGGTCTCTTTGGGTTTGCCATAACAGTAGAACAGCCTGCAAAGAAAGCAGTTACAATACTGGTGGGAGCAATCAACTGAGATTAGCAAAGTATCTGGGATTGTGCTACACAGTAGCAGTAGGGAGGAAAGTATCTGGAGTTTAAGGAATTCGCTGGAATTTATCTTGGTGATTCTGTATCCAAGGATGAGCTGAACAGGCAATTAGCAATCATAGCCCAACTAAAGGAAGGAAAATAAATATAAATAGTTATCACTACATAGAAACAATCTAGGTAAGTGTTAGCCAAGGGTGGGGTAAAATTAGAATGGATGATAGAGATAGAAGTTAATGAATACAAGTATGCATCACTGGGAACAAAGCTTATTCCAAAACTCTCTCATATTAATTCCCTGCAGAGATTGTGGCTGGCCATCGCCTTGGAGAGACCCATGTGATGGACTGGATTTAATGGAGGGCACATGCAGACAAAAGTGGTACAAAAAGTAGACTGAAATGGACTCCTTCTGTGCACTTTCTGTCACCACTTCAAATTCCTTCAGACTCTTTTCAACCACTGCTGCAGCAACCTGTTCTGAGCAGAGTTTGATGAGCTTCAGGCAAGCACAATATGACAGCACCTCTCCCCTCACTTTCTGCCTCAGCACCTCCCTGATATGGAAGTGAAACTGGCATTCATTATTGCATAATTTGGAAGTGTGGAAGAGTTGATGCTCAGGAGTATTAACCTTTGATCAAGGACAGGGGCTAACAGATGAATGTTTCCTCCATTCTTGCCCTCACTGAACTGTTCTGAGATTCATTTCATCAAGTTTCTTAGAAGGTCCTAAAGGGATTGAGAAAACAGTCAAACGTAATGATGACCAACTCAATAACTCCTTCTCTCAGATTGCCTCTCCCTCTTCCATGTGTCATTTCCCTCCCCCTTTTCTCACTTTTGCTCTTTGGAGTCAAATCCCCCAATAAACTACTGCATGGAAGCCTCACTTCAGGGAGAATCAAGGAGGGGAGGAGAGAAAGGAGAATTAAATTTTTGGACACTTAAATTTGAGATGCCTCTGAATCATCTGAATGGAAAAGCCAGGGTAGGGGGGTGGGTACACAAATCTGGAGTTCAGGGAAGTTTAGATGTCTGAAATAAAATTCATTTCCCAACTTTGAGAAAGACTATAGCATACAGGTAAATAAAGAAGGACACACACATGTACTTGTAAAGTATGCAGAGTATGTATGGGACTTACATACTTAAAAAGTATGCAGAGTATGTATGGGACTAAGTAGGAAAGACCTAACAGATCTTTGTAAAGATAGGACTAGATCCTGCTCTTAAAAGGGAAGTCATTTGAGCTGGGTGCCCTGGCAGATGCCTGTAATCCCAGCAGCTCCGGAGGTTGAGGCAGGAGGATCACTAGTTCAAAGCCAGCCTCAGCAAAAGCAAGGCACTAAGCAACTCAGTGAGACCCTGTCTCTAAATAAAATACAAAATAGGGCAAGGCATGTGGCTCAGTGGTCTAGTGCCTCTCAGTTCAATCCTCTGAACCCTCCCCCAATAAAAGGAGGAAGTCCTTCAATGAAAATGAAAAGCATTCTAAGTGCCCTGCAAATTCCACCAAATTCTACCTTCAGACAAACAATGAAAGATACTGTGCTCAGCTCATCTGTCACTTTCTCAGTGAATCCATCCCTGGCAGAGTGAGTTAGTTCCTCTTTTGCATTCCCATTGTTTAGTGATGCCTCACTGTGAACTCCTTCAGAGTAGGATTTATGCTGGAATCACCTAACTAGACACAAAGTACCTGGGATAAAATAGTCACAGGAATGTAGAATTAATCAAACGCCTGCCTCGCAACCAGTAGCAGTGCCATTATCTTTGCCTCTCAAACTCAATTATGCAAAAGCATCATCTTATTAAGATGCAGTTGGTTTTGTTTCGGTAGATCTGATGTGAGCCCTAAGCTGCAATTTCTAAATAGCCCCCAGATGATGTTCAAGCACCTGGGCGAGAGCACACTTTGGAGTACCAAGGCTCTCCAAACTTTAAATAGTAAGAGTTAGAGTTAACAGTGCTTTACAAATGCCAAAAAAATTAATCAACTCTCTTAAATGGCCGTAAATATCAGAATAAACATTTATAGTAAAAGGAAATACCATACATCAAGCCCACGTTGGCCGGCGCGTTAGACGCCCCGCCCCTGTCTCTCCAAGACACGCCCCTCTGGCGAGAATCTTTCCAGCCTCGCCACGCCGGTCGGGTGGCGTCCCGCCTCCTCCGCGTCTATTGGCCTGTCCCTTTTTCGCACCGCCTCTTCTTCCTTCTTCACGCAGTCAACTTCCGGCGCGGAATTTGTCACGTGCCCGGATATGGGAAGTTGTAGGGGAACAGCAGCTTCCCGTTGGCGGTTTAATTGAGGGGCATATTCTAGTGGTGGCGGCCGCCACAGCCCCATCCGGTTTCTGTGTTGGAGGACCCGCCTCGGCACTGCCGGGCTCGGTCCGGCCTTGCGGTAAGCTTTCGGCCGCGGCTGCTCAGATGTTCCGGCGGCGGCGGACTGAGGAGTGGACGGGTGGGCGCCAGGGTTTGAGTCGGTTCTTCACTCCCGCTGCTGGCTCCGCGCCGGGTGTCGGCACCAAACTCTCGAAGGCCAGACCCATTTTCCCTTCCCCGCCTGATGTATAAGGAGCAAAGCCCAGTGAAAACATCCTCCACCCCTTGCTGGGCGAATGCGGAGCTGGGAGGAAAATCCTCTTAAGTTCTACGGTTCCGCCCATCGGATCCAGATTTCATTTTTGCCAAACAGCCTTGACCGTGCGCTCTTTGGCGTGGACTACGAGAGGAGGGCGTGACAGTGCCTTCTCCTTTGTCCTACGCAACATGTTCTTCTAAATCTTTTAAGTGTGTTGACCTGTCTTTGTGCAGTTTTGCCTTTTGAATGATAGTGAGCCATGCCCTAAGATGTCTCAACAGCATTCGAGGCTCAACCCACATGGGCACTCATACTGACAAACTAATGAGCCAGCTGAGTTTAAGGAAACAAGAATCAATACAGAACTAATGTTCCACCCAGAGCATTGCTGCCTCTGGAACATGGTCAAACTTGGGATTTTAAACGTGTAAAATAGATTTAGATGATCATTAGTGATTTATTTACTGACATACAGAAAGGTACTATAAAAACTGGAGAGATCATTACTAAACCCATAGAATGTAAATTACACGGAAGCAGAGGTCCTCCTGTCTTCGGGAACAAGTTTGTCATGTCCACCCCTGTAAAACATAGTGCCTGGCACTTAGTAGACATCAATATTTGCTGAATGAATGAATGGTCACATACTGCTTTTCACTATGCCTGTCTCCTTTATGAGTATGCCAATCCTCTGTTTTTACCACTTACCATGCACCCAGTCATTGCTTTAGACCAAGGAGGGACTCTATGGTAAACACTGATCATTATTAGTTATTGATTTGACCAGTTTTTACTGTTCGGCTCAGATTACCTCAAGAAGTATCTGTTAAGTACTTAAAAAGAACACAAAAAGGGTAGCGCCTCTCGGCCCTCTCTCCTGTCCTTCCCTCACCCCTCTCTTACTCTGTTAAGAGGGCTTCCAAGATCTAGGAGCTTATGATCATATGAGCCAAGTAGACAGCAAGTGCTTGATTATTCAGTAAATGCAATAAGTATTATAGAAATTTAGAGATAAGATAGATTTGGATTAAGATCTTTATTGAATTAACGTTTTATAAACCATGAAATGTAATTAGGGTTTGGATAGGGAAGAGATATTTCCTGCATGGCAATGTGCCTCAGCAAAGACTTAAAGCCAAAATGAACAGAGTACTTGAGTTGAAGATTTGTATTTGGGAACATTTAAGAGAATGTTGAGCAAGGGTGTGATGTGATGAAAAGTATGTTTTAAGGTTATTTGTTTTTTAGTATTATAGCAGTTTGCAAAGAGATAACCAGATGCTCTCATATAGTCCATATGAACCTTGATTGTGTTGGAAGTGGAAACAAGAAGGAAGAAATAAATTATATGTAGATGTGGGAAATCACAAAATGCGATTTTGTGCAAATTCCATGTGGACAATGGAGAAGGAAATCAAATATGGCAGATTTTGAACCTGGGCATTTGCTTGCAGATGTGAAAGTTGAAAAGCGGGAATCTTGAGGGACATTTAGGTGTTATTTAGTGCTACGATGTTAGTTAATTTGTTAAACATTTATTAAATATACTGAGCATATACAGATTTTTTCTGACATTATTTCCTAAACAATATAGTACAACAACTATATAGCATTTACATTGTATTAGATGTAATCTAGAGATTATTTAAATTTTGTAGTTTATGCAAATACTTGCAAGGGACTCGGGCAACTGCAAATATGGGTATCTGCAATGGATCCTGGAACCAGTGTTCCACAGATACTAAGGGAAGACTATTATGCTGCTATGAACACTGATGTACAAGTTTTATATGGAAATATTTTTTCAGTTCTCTTGGGAGTAGAAGTGTGAATCACATTGAACCCATGTTTAACTTTTTGAGGAACTGCCAAACTGTTTTCCAAAGTAGACACACCATTTAACAATCAATGCCTGGGAATTTTATTTTCTCCAGATCTTTATTGTCTGTTGATGTGACTTCAGCCATCCTAGTGGGTGTAGAGTACTAGATTTTTCACTGTGGTTTTGATTTGTGTTTCCCTTGTGGTGAATGATGTTGGACATCTTCATGTACTTATTGGCTATTTGTATACCTACTTTGAAGACATGTCTATTCAGTTTTTAGTTATGTTATTTGTCTCTTAATTGTTGAATTTTAAGTATTCTTTATATAGGAGATTATGAAAAGATTGAACATGAATTTTTTTTTCATAAATCTCTGTGAGAGAGGAATGGAAGGATACTTGGTGAGCACCTGCAAAGATGTTAGAGTTTGGTAACACTCATTCTCTAATTTCATTTTCAAACTTACAGCTTTGTTTTTATAATGCAGATGTATTAATGTATTACATCATTTTTTCTACACTTGTTAACCAAAATTAGATCATTTTTAATCATAAATGGAATAATATGAGGTGGAATAATTTTGAGAATGAGCTTAATATCTACACTCTGAATTTTTCAGCTGAGAAAAGATGACAGCAATCAAGCATGCATTACAAAGAGATATTTTTACACCAAATGATGAACGCCTGCTGAGCATTGTGAATGTCTGCAAAGCAGGAAAAAAGAAAAAGAACTGTTTTTTGTGTGCCACAGGTGGGTATTTAGTAAGAATAAATACATGTTTGGCATTCTTTTATTTCTTGGGGGACATTTTCTTCTTAAAAATATTTTCATTGTCTATAATCAGAAAAAATTGGGGGACCAATAAATTAATTTTTTGTTAAATATTGAGCAAATATAAAAAAAATTATGACATATAAATAAGCCATAAAGACTGCTTATTCAGACAACACTTGGGTCCTTTCTACTCAATATAAAAAACTATTATATTACTTTTGAAGCATCATGCATGCCCCTTCTTGACCCCATTCCCTTCCCCTCTCCATTAAGAGGTAATTGGTGTCCTGAATTTTGGTTTACTTTTTCCTTATCATGTTACCATATATATTTTAAATTTCAAACAATATAATTTTCATGTCTTTGAACTTTATATAAATCAAATTATAGCACATATATATTCTTGGTGAATTTTTTTCCCATTCAACTTGAGTCCATATTCACAAGTTTTATTTTTGTTCTTTCATATAGCCATAATTACTTCAAGTTTATTGCTCTGGATTATTGTACTATGCATGTGTCCACAGTTCACATATCCATTTTAACAGTGATAAACTTGAGTTTGTTTCCAGGTTTTGCAACACAGACAGCACTTGATGAATGTGTTTGTTTTTATCTTCTAGCATACACAAGCAAAAAACAAAAAAAATTAGGCTGGAAACAACATATGGAATTGCTGAGTTATAGGTATATGAACAACCAGTTCTACTCTAATACCAAAGTATTTTCAGAAATAGTTTTGGTTTTCATTCCTATAAGCAGTGGGTAGGTGTTTTCTACATCCTAATCAACATTTGGTTCTGTCAGACTGATAATTGTTGTCAATCCAATGGGAGTAAAATAGTATCTCATTAGGGTTTTAAATGGAGTTTCCCTAATGAGTATGAGAATGAGCATCTTTTTATTAATTTGTTAATCATTTAATTTCATCGCGTATGATGTTTACTTATATAAGACTGCCTTTATTTTTCTGTTGTGTTGATTGTCCTTTCACTGATTTGTGCAAATTCTTTGTTATCTGAATATTAATCTTTTGTCAGTTGTATGCATCTCAGTGTGTGGCTTCCCCTTTTAAATGATGCCTTTTAATGAAGTTTAATAAATTCTAATTAATTAAAGTAAATCAATTGATCCTTTATGGCTTCCCTTTTGTAGCTTATTTAAGACATCTTTCCCAGATACCTTTTATGCAGTCTTAAAAAATATTCCTATATTGTCTTGTAAAAGTCTTATAATTTTGCCTTTCACATTTTAATGTCTAGTTTACCTGTTTCTGCAATTGTAGTCTATGTGTGTTTGTGTCTGTTTCTGGGTTCTTTCTTGTATCTTGCTTTTGTTCTACATTGATTTTTTTTCCCCCCTTACTCTTTCACTTATATTTTAGAATCATCTTGTCAAGTTCCAGATTTCATTGGGATTTTAATTGGCATTGTTTTGAACCTATGGTTCAATTTGGAGAGAATCTGCATTCCTTATGATACTTGATACTAAATAATCATATTCCTGGACATGGTGCAGTTCTCCACTTACTAGGTCTTTTATAATGCCTTTTTCTAAGTTTCATAGTTTTCTCTAAAGGCTTTGTATTATGTTATTAGATTGATCCTGAGGTATTTGTTTATGCTTTGATTTTTTTGTCCTTATTAGAATTAGTGCATTTTTAAAAATCATATATTAGAATTTGAAAATGAGTTTTTTTTTAAATATAATATCTATCAATCTTTCTGAACTTTATTACTGTTAATTGTAAAAATTGAGACTCTGGAAGTAATATATTTTCCTTCCTTCATAGTCTTTATATCTTCCATTATTTTTGTTACTTTAGTGTGTTGGTTAGGACTGTCAGTACAGTCTTAATCTCAAGGGAATGATTTCATCTTTCAGAATGATGTTTGTTATAGGTTTTTGTAGCTATCCTTTATGATACTGAGGACATTCTCATCTGTTCCTGGCTTCTTACACTCATTTTTTCCTCTTTCATCTTGTTATAAGTTAAATTTTATCAAATGCCTTTTCACATTGTTTGAAAGTATTGTATAATTTTCTCCCTAAATTTGTTAATGTGTTGAATAATTACACTTGGATTTTCAAATGTCAGAGTGGTTTCTTGGAATAACCAAACTCAGTCATACTGTACCATTTGCCTATGTTATTGTTTTAGATACTACTAAAAAGAAATCACATGATAGGGGCTGGGAGTGTAGCTCACGGGTAGTATGTTTGCCAGACATATGCAAGGGCCTGTGTTTGATCCCCCAAGCTAAAGAAAGAAAGGTAATATTGCATTTACTGTTAATATTTGCCCTGATTTCACAGATTTTTAAGTGTGAAAAGGGGGGCATTTTAGATTTGATAAAATGAAGTGTATAGTGTATTTCGTAAATATACTTTGTCAATACAGTATTTAAGATTTTGCATTCATGTTCATTAGTTACATGATTGTAATTTTGTTCTTCATTTTCTTTGATTTTGTAACTAAAATTATAAAATAAATTGGGAAGCATTCTCTTGTTCTCTCACACTGAAATAGTTGTGTGCATTTGGAATTATTCATGCTTTGAAAACTTGGCAAAAGACACTTTAAAACTGTTGTACTAGTTTTGGGGGGGCAGAGGATGAGGGAAGATTTCTATTTAGCAATGCAATTGCATTAATAATTATACATTTTCCTTATGTTCTATTCTTTGAGTCAGTTTTGGTATGTTCCATTTCTAGGAGAAATTTGGGGAGTTTTGGGGGAAACCATTTACTTTTTATGCATGTTGACATTCATTCCAATCACCCTCCATTCTGTTGCCAGTGTGATTTCATTTCCCTAGTCACAGTCCTTTAGCAGCACCCCACAACTTCAGATAAAGGCCCTTTATCATTTGAACTCCCATCTTTTGTAGTAACATCATTTCTCTCTACCTTATTACATGTACTACCTATATTGAACATTTTATTATAGTACTTTGAAACAATTTTACTCTTCCAGACTCTCTGGATTTACATATATCAGTCATTCTTTAGATTTTAAAACTGATCTGAAGCTTTCCTTCTCAAGGCATCTGCCTCTGACCCTGTAGTCTGATTTAAAAGCTTTCTTTAGGATTCTATGCATTCTTCAGTCTCTACTTTTAAATTATTATGCCCATTTTAGTATTATGTACCAGTTTACAATGAGTGAATGAAGATTGAGCAAGTGAATGATATTTCTAACAAATGTATTTTGCTCAACAGTGACAACTGAACGCCCTGTGCAGGTAAAAGTGGTCAAAGTCAAGAAATCTGATAAAGGAGATTTCTACAAAAGGCAGATTGCTTGGGCTCTTCGAGACCTTGCTGTGGTAGATGCCAAAGATGCTATCAAAGTATGTTTTTCTGTTCTTTGACCTGTGTTCAGAAGTATCTTTCATTTTGTAGTATGATATTATATATTCTAATAATGATCTAAACTTGTTGATTTGTGATCACCTTAGAAATAGTCTAACATGTATTGTTCAACCTTTTACCTCCTCACCCCCCACTCTGAGGCTACTTGAAATTAATACATATGTATATGTGTTTTATTGTTTTTGCCTTTTGGGAACTAAAATTATGGTTGTGCATAAGCTGCATAAACCTAGAACAAGATTACCTTGACTCTATATATTTCTATTTTAGGTTAAGTATGCTAAAGTATAAAATCTATAAATTAGTGTGGATTTTAAAGCAGTATGTCATGAGTTTGGGTTTTTTTTTTTAATCTTCATTGTTACGGTAAAATCTTGGTTCCAAATCAAGTATGATATAACCAAAGTGTGTCCTCATGAGTTAATGTAGAATCACCAACCAAGGCAGGCAAGTTGATCTTTTGAGGACGTGACTTTGATGTTTCAGGTTCAAATAAAAGAAGTGATGGGTTATACCTTATTTTAAGGAATTTAAATAATAAGATTTAAAAGAATATAAATCTGATGACTTATATGATAGTCATATTAAAGGACCTCCTGTATTCCCTGTCAATTCAAGGCTTTTCACAGCTTTGTACAAACAGTAGAAACAATAGAATGCCTCTGACCCAGTTAGGTGCAGCCTCCTCTTCCTCCTGTTCATCTTCCACCTTCTCCTCCTCCCCTTTCTCTGCCCCTCATTATCTTGTGCAGCTCAGAGACACCTCCAAAGCACCAGAGAGTACTTTGGATCACATCCACTTGTGCTCTTGATGGCACTAATAGCAAGGCTTATGCTGTTGTAACTGCAAGCACACTTTAATTTAATTCTATAAATCTCATACATTTATTTAAAAAGGCACAAAGAAGTTAAAAATGACCTTTGTAAAGCACTCTGGTAAAATAAAATTCTGGTTTTACTCACCTTGACATAAATCTGTGAAGATCAGAAAACTAAACAAAACAGCAGGTAGTTGAGTCAGGTGCAAACAAAGAAACAAAACAAGAACAACAAAACAAAAGGAAGCAAAACAATTTTAGGAGAGCCCTGCCTATCTGTGTGATTCAGATTGCTTCCAAATACTGATAATGCCCTGTAAGTAATCTTATTTATCCCTGAGGAGTACCCAGTCTTTAGAAAAATGTGGAATGTGGAAACAGTTTGACAAGCTCTAACAGAAGAGAATTGTGTATGTTTGGAAAGAGAACAAGAATGAAATTTTAAACCAACTTCAGTAATTCGTTACTATGTGGAGGAACCAAGAATAGAGTTTTGTTTTGTTTTGTTTTTTTGGTAGGTTTCTGTTTAAGAGAGAATATTTTAATGGCTTATTAGAAATGTATCTTGATTAAAAAGCTTTTTTTCCTCTTCACTAGTGTTTCACTTCATAACCCTGTTGACTTGCATAATTCACTAACAGTGCTGAGTGCCTATTTGAATGCTTTCTCAAAGCTGATGCCACTTTTCTGACTGCTTAATGGATGTTTTTTCATTTTATGTAGACACCTTAGTGTATGTACACTATATATGGATAGAAAACATAAAATTTTTATACATAGCCTAACATTAGCCATTTAGTATCACACATTGATTTGTGTGAATGTTGCCTCTGGAGCACTCAGCTTCTTTTATGGCATTATGGGAAGTATTCCCAGGGAAGAGATCATTTCCCATCAAATTCATGTTAGCTGCCAATACTTTTAGTTTTTTTTTTTTTTTTGTAAGTAATAATGTAATTAGCTCTAAAGGAAGGTTTTAAATTTTTTGATGCTTCAGTTCTGTTTGTTAAGCTGTAAGTTGAGCTAATTAGTAGTTCCGCATTCCTGTTATATGATTGTTGTACCAGCAGTCATGTCCTGATCCCTAAAATATCCCAACTCATCAGAGGTAATTTTCACGTAACTTCCCTTGCCTTTAAGGTGTGTATTCACAGTTAGTTCCCCCTCTGTTATGCTTTAAATAAATGAATGTACCCTGTAGAGCATTTGAGCCTATTTTTTATTTCCTTGAAAGTGAAGAAAAGTGTGTACTCACACATTTTTATTTTTTATATAATTGTTAAATAGTTCTACAGTTAAGGAAGAAGTATTAGCCTGACATGGAATTATTTCTGAAACATGGTTTAATAGACATGTAGAAAGTATAATGCAATTTTCTCAGATTGGTTCAGGCTTTTTGTCATTTGAAAGAACTTTAAAGCTTGCCAGCATTTTTGGGTTTTGAGACACTAGAAATCATTCTGCATTCATCTCATTTGTTCTTGAAAAGCACACCAGGGTGTAGATTGTATTTTTTCCTCATAAGTTATAATTAGAAAATGCATTCCTTAATAGGGAGTTAATGTCAAATGAACAGTTATGCATAATAATACATTTTCAAAGATGTAACTCTAAAATTTCATGGCAATTCTTAAAGAAAAATTAGATCCACAACAAAACTAGAGACCATTGTTACCTTACTGAGGAGGAAGCTGAAGCACAAAGCCTTAAAGTATACAACCTATACTTCCACTCACAGACCTGCAGGGCATAGGAAGAAAATGACCCCAACAGTGTGTTCTTGTTTTTCATCTAGCTATTTTGGAGTGATAACATTTTTACTATAAATTGAATTCTTGGAACCCTTCTCTTCAAATTGCTTACCTGATTTGTTGTTGTTGTTCTGTTTGTTTTTAAAGTTCTAGGCATCGAACCCAGAGCTTTGCCTATATTGGGCAAGTGTTCTCCCACTAAACTATATCCCCAGCCCTTGCTTAGCTGATTTTTAGTGATTTTTACCCCACCCCAAAAATAGCTTTAGTTCTTTTTTAAAATAAAGATTTTACATTAATAATGAAAAGGAATCTGATCAAAAACTTTTCTTTGTTTATTTTCATTTCAGGAAAATCCTGAATTTGATTTACATTTTGAAAAAGTATACAAATGGGTTGCCAGCAGCACTGCTGAAAAGAATACATTTATCTCATGCATTTGGAAATTGAATCAGCGATATCTCCGGAAGAAAATCGATTTTGTCAATGTTAGCTCACAGCTTTTGGAAGGTAAAGTTAAATAAGAATGTATCTTTAAGTGACTATGTAACTTGACGTTATTCAAAGTAATCAGAATACTGAATTACCATATAAAGGAATTGTAGAGTAACTTTTCTGATCAAAGAAATGGTGCTTGTTCATTGTAGGATATTGATACATTAAAATAATAAAAATCACTTATAAATTTACTCCTCAGAGATAACTACTGTTAACATTTTGGTAGATATTATTCTGGTCTTTTCTGTATGCATATTTAAGTAATTTTTAAAAAATAAATTTGCATTTTTTCGTATAATAATGTATCATGAACATTTTTTACATTGTTACTTACCCCAACATTTTTAATAGTGTTCTGTTATATGAATATACCATAATTTATTTAGCTAATCATTTATTTTTAGTTTTCCAATCTTTACTTTTTTAAATAGCTCGGGGATAAATATTCTTGTGGCATTATTTTTGTGCAGAGTATAGGTGTAGTGGTTAAGAATGCAACTGTGGAGTCATATGTCCTGGGTTCAAATTCTGTCTTTACTACCTACTACATGACTTCATAGTTACTTAATCTCTTGCCTGAGTGTCTGTTATATTAGAAATAGAGATAATAATAGTACCTACCCCCAAGTTGTTGCTAGGGTTAAATTTCTTAAATTATGAACATGAGGAGAACAGTGCCAAGTATATAGTAAATGCTCAACAAATATTAGCTTTTAATCTATTTTCAGCATAAAATCCTTAGACATAAAGTTAATTTGGGCTATTTTTGATCAGTCTGTCTTCAGGAATGGTAGACAATTGTTATAAACTGAAAATGTGCAGTGAGATTTTATACTTTGAAATTTGCTTTCATAAAGGCATAAACATGAAAATGACTCCAAAGGCCTTGTGGATGCAGTTTGTATTGTATTCTTTATCCCAAAGAAAACAGTTGAAATAACAGCTACTATGCAGGTGAATAGAATTTTTGCTCCTCTTTACTGAGGGAAAAAAGATTTGTCCTAAATTATGTATTAGAAGGAAAAATGAGATTTGTCCCAAATTGCAAATTAGCATTTATCAATAGAATTTTCTTTTCTTTCAGAAAGATTAAAACATCTGAAATTACCAATATGAACAATTTTAATACCTGGTATGAAACAAACTGTTCATATATTTAGTCATTTGCCTCTATTCCTCTCTCTCTCTTCAGTTTTGTTTTACTTACTCTTTTTCTGTTTAATGATGGACCTTTCCCTTCTTGACTGTAGTGTTTTTTCCCAGCACTTAATTGGTGAACTGCTGCTGGTTTAGGCATGATGCTTAGAACTGGAAGAGGCAAGTCTCATCTGTCAGATCCTGTGCTGCTCTTCCCAGAAGGGCTAACCTTCATTAGGACTCCCCAAAGTTGCCATCTCACCAGTATTAGTCCCCAGTGTCTTGGCAGTTGCGTGTGTTAAGGAAATGACCTTCCAAAAATTTATGGTAATTTTTTATACTTAAATTGGGCATCAGTTTATTTCAGATGGCTTTTTTTTTTTTAACCATTTCAGGATTAACATTATTCTGAGTCAGTGATTCACTGACAAGCTGGATGTTCTGTTTTCAAATATTATGTATTTCCAGATGGCTTTTGTTGCCAAGTATATATTTTAAATCCATATATTTCATTAAGGCAATCAGGTAGAAAGACTCACATCTTACTGATCTAACTCATTAAGAAATACTACCAAAAGCAATGATAAGAGTAATAATGTTTTTGGGAATCAAGCATCTAACATAAAGAAAACAAAAAGGTATTTAAGCTCTCAGGGCATAAAACAAAAGTTAGACATTTTTCTGTTTATAAACATTAACTCTTATTGAGGTCAGTTTTAAGATATTAGGATCTCACTTTGAAAATCATTATCTATAGATCAATAATGGTTGCTTTGGTTTAGTGTTCAGGGAATAGCTTTGTTAGTGTCTAAAAACTTGATTTAATGGACCTTGAAATCATAGCCATTAATTCTCATTTTTATTATTTTAAAATTTTACTCATTTTTTGGTGGTACTGAGCGTCGAACCTGCCACTGTGCTACATCCCCAGCCCAGTTCCCATTTTTATAAAAGTAGATGTTTCTAAGGTTTGGGAAAGGTTAGAAGACAAATAAAAAAATATTACTACCTTCTTTGACAAACTAAATACATAAAACTGTTCTCATTGTTAATACTGGCAGTGGTAACTTTGGTAGTTTTTATCAAGGACAGTTAAATGTTGGAATTAGAGTAAGGTTTTTAAAAGAGGAATTTCTTAGTGGTTGAAGTAGAGTGAAGTTTTGTTTGGCTTTTTTTTTTTTTTTTAACAGTCCTTTCCTTGCAGCCAGATTTTTAAACAGTCTTTGGGAATCCTTAAATGTCAGCTTGAACTGATATCTCATGTTTTTACACTTGTCACAGTCTTGTCCCTCCCAACAGTGTTTTGTGACTAATCCTTTTTGAGGGAGTGTCTGGGTAAAGCCTTGGGCCTTGAGTGAAAATAACTCCACTAAATGCATGAGTCACAACTGACCTAAAAATAATCCCCAGCAAATGTTCTGTTTCTGAGTTTTCTCCTATAAGGACTAGTTAGTACTGTTTCTTAAAAGACTAAAAGGAAATAAAAAGATAAATACATTTTTAATCATTGCCCCAAAATGATTAAGACAAATGAATCTTGGAAATTTAACTTCTTATGGAATTTTCCCACTTTGTAGTTAATTTTAATGTTGTCTTTTGAACCTTAATTTAACTTGAAGTTCAAATGAAATTTGGGTAGTATTTTAAAAATTTAAGCCTGTATACTTTTCTACCCAGCTAATACTCTTTGCTTACTTTCCTCTGCTTCTTTCATACCTTTTTACTCTCCAGAACTGCCTAAAGTTACAGAAGGTGCGTAACACCTTTTCTTCTTATTCTATTTCGTATGTTTTAATTATTTGCCATTGTTATGTCCTTTTGGTTGCATATTTTATGAAGTTGTGTAATAGGGTAAATTTATTACAAAATCCATATAGTTATAAAATTAATAGTGGTATTCATTATTGGCTTCCAAAGAATTGTTTAAGGGAAGAGAAAATACTTCTGAAGCATTTATCATGATCATTTAAAATATTTGTTTACTTGAAACATGTACTTGTGTAAGGAACTGTACAGAACTATTGGAGCAGTCCCTGCCCTCTAGTGGCTAATCACATCTGACAGTTCAACATTTCTACAGTGAACTAAAATGACCTCATACAAAGGACAGGGAACTAGTTGATGCCTCTCTTAAAAAACATTTAGGTGCTATAATAGTATAATAATTATAATTGCCTGTACAGAACATTTTAGTCCTCTTTTTTTTCTGGGATTGTAACTAAATTTGTGTAATTTGTTATCATTCTTCAGAGTAAATCCTTTTTGTTTTGAATTAGCTGGATTTTATTTTGGGACAAATAATATAGTCATGTCATGCTGAATATAAACACTTTTTTCATGTTAAATAATGAATACTGAAAGCATCCAGAGTTTGTAATTTAAATCATATTCCATTAAGCCTATAAAATCACTAATTTTATTTAAAGTTGTAAAATAACCCCTCAGGGGTTAAAAATGATTTGTTTATCTCCTAATCTCAAATTATATAAAATGTCCACATGCTAAGTGTGTTCTCTCAAAAAAAAAAAAAAAGGACCGAAACACTTATCCAAAAAAGCACTTCAGGTTTGACATCTTGGTCTTTTGTTATGAAGCATGAAGATCTTTTACATTTTTGTAATTTCAAACCACTGTGCTATTCTTGGTCTTATATTAGAGTTACTGAGAAAGTTTCTGTAGCTCATCTTTAGCTACTTTATAAATGCATGTGAAATTTTTAAGCAAAAAAATAGAAAATTTAGTTAATATGTTTAGTGTCCAAAATAAATTGTTTATTATAGGGCATCTTTCATTTCAGTTAAGTTGTTTGAAAGAAAAAAATATATAACAAAAATGAACAAAAACAAAAGAAAAAGGTTACTTGGGGGAAAAAGGAAAGCAAATTGTTTTCATGTGTACTGAATGCATAATCATTGTTTTGTTAGAGCAACATCCACCTCAGGTAGGAGAAAAGATTAGATTCATTTCTTCATGTTTTTGTGTTTTGTTTTGTATTTTAGTTTGTGTTTGGGGAAATTGTGACTAAAGCCTGTTTTAACACTTATAAATCAATCATTGTATTAGACTGCATGCTTTTTGATTGTTATTTTTTAGGACTTTATTTTATTAACATGTTATATTGTATAAAAATAAAGTTTTAGGGTTTTTTTCATATATTTTGAATCATTCTTTCCTATTTTTCAGCCACTAAATGTGACCTGTGCTTATAACTGATCATATAAGCACCATATTATAAATGCCGTGTTTTAAGTACCATATTATAATCCCCTAGTTTTTTACTATTTTAATTTGTCTTCTTTAAGAATCTGTTCCAAGTGGAGAAAATCAGAGTGTCACAGGAGGAGATGAAGAAGCAGTAGATGAGTACCAAGAATTAAATGCAAGAGAAGAGCAAGATATTGAAATAATGATGGAAGGCTGTGAGTATGCAATCTCTAATGCTGAGGCCTTTGCAGAAAAGTTGTCCCGAGAGCTACAGGTGCTAGACGGGGTAAGACTTTCTTGTCATCTATGAATAAGTGATGTGTAGTACATTGAGAATACTGGTGATATTCATATTTTACTGCCTTAGGACTTCAGCCTTTACAGGGTGATTATTACTGTGCTTATGTATAAGCACATTACAAGCTGCTATCATTCTTTCACTGTTTTTGTTCAAAAGATAGAACCATTCCTAGTAAGCCAATGGAGGCAGTAGCTGAGGTTCTGAATTTTTGATATGAAATGAGGAAAGAAGAAGGTAGACACCCAGAAACCATCTTAGGGGTTGTTTCCCCCAGCCTCTGAAACACCTCAGAATAGCATTTTTGTAGTTTGGGGGGTAAAAATAGGTGCAAATTAAAGTAAGAGAAATGAAGCTGAAATAAATGAATCGTTTACCAAAAGGGAACAGAATAAATGTGGAGGAAACAGGAGAGCCAGGAAATTTGATCACGGGCTTGTCCACTAAAATGTTTTAAAATAGAACCTTTTATAGGCACAGTTTTTGAGTTTGTAGTCTAAATGCAAAACACCATGTATGTGAGAGTAAAACAAATCCCTTGGGGTTTTTTTATTTTGTTTTTAAGAAAAGTTACACCTTTAAGAAATTCCTAAGGGGATAAGAAACATTTTAAAGACTAAAAGTTTGGATATTTTATGCATCAAAGGTACAGAAGTCATGGGATCTAACTCAGGCCTAGAGAACATGAACAGTCCAGACTTACTAGTTTGCAAAGCTCACTGGAAGCAAAGCCCAGAAGAGATTTCAAGATGTTAAATGAAAATGGTTCTGGGAAGATTCAAACCCTTTCTCCATAAGACATCAGTGGGTTCTAAGCCACACTGACTCTTAAGTGTTGGGCTATATTTACAGTTGAGTAATTGTGAATAGTATATAAAATAACATGTATGAAATCGTAGCTTCAACTATATAGTGATTTTTCTTTTAAGTCCTTGTTCAGGTTTTTCATTATACCATGTACTTGCCTTACTATGATTTAGTGATTTATATTTTCTTTTCTAATTAATATTGCATGTATGTTCTAAGTCATTATATTAGCAGCTTAATTTTAAATTTTGGCAGCTTCCGTATTTCAGAGACTTTAGAATCAATAGAACATTTAGAAAACAGTGATAAGGGGATAGTGGTTTATAACTGTTCTGCTTGATGGAATATAGTTGCAAGAGAAAAGAAAGAAGATAATAGGAGGAACTAGCTTTTTTCCATACGCTCTTTCACATCCTGCTAGTACCAGTCATCCTACAGTTACAAGTTAGTTTGCCACATTCTTCAAAGACTGTTGCAACACTACTCTCCTCTCAACTAAGATATTATATGGATTATTGTGCTCTTATTTAGGGCTGTACATAATTCTTAAGTATAGAACATTTCTGTAGCTGGTAAAAGAAGTGTTAAAGATGACATGGCATAATGGCATTAAATTTACAGAAAAGAGGATGTGCCTTTACTGAGGACATGAATTCTACTTGTTCAGTCTCTGGAAATACACAATATAGAGGCATGATGTCAGGTGTACCTTGATAGAATATTGTGTAAAAAGTAAAACATACCCTAGTTTGTCAACTAGAGTAGATGTATGGATGTATAGAAATTTTTGTTATTCTACTTTCAAAGAGATTTAATAATCTTATATTTCTTTTACACATTTGAGTAACACAACGTTTTATTTTTGTCTTCCACCTTGTAGGCCAACATCCAGTCCATCATGGCCTCTGAGAAACAAGTGAACATCCTAATGAAATTGCTGGATGAAGCTCTAAAGGAAGTGGATCAGATTGAATTGAAACTGAGCAGTTATGAGGAAATGCTCCAAAGTGTAAAAGAACAAATGGATCAGATCTCTGAAAGCAATCACCTAATTCATCTTAGTAACACTAATAATGTGAAGCTCCTATTAGAGATAGAGTTCCTTGTGGTAAGTATTGTTATAAATTACCAATAAAAACAAAAACTAGTGACTATATAACATCCATATGTGAACATTTTCTAATTTCCTTATGAGAGCAAGATTTAAAAAGAATTCCAAAGACCTAGTAATAGGATTGAGTTGCATCTTGCCTTTAAATTTCCTAAAATCATAGGTATAAGGGGTGTGTTTGCTTGTATTCCAGAACCACATGGACTTGGCCAAAGGTCATATAAAGGCCCTTCAGGAAGGGGATCTTGGTTCTTCCAGAGGCATTGAGGCCTGCACCAATGCTGCTGATGCCCTTCTGCAGTGCATGAATGTAGCTCTTCGACCAGGTAAGATGGTAAAATATGACTAAAAATTGAGACTAAGATTGTAGCTTTATATAAAGATTTTGACAAGATATTACATAGGCCAAATAGTTTAGGGTTACTTAATTAGCTCTTCATACAAGTTTCACTTATGTCCCCAGGTATTTTTATTGATCATAAGAGCTTTTTCATCTCAGTTCCTTCTTACTGACCACCAGTGATACTAGTTAACAACATGATCTTTCTTTAGTACTGTCCTCAGCACAATATAGATGCTTTGGTTAGACCAGAGAACTTAAAATTTTTCTAGAAAAATTTTGTTCTAACACTTGAATATGCATCAGAGACAGATGGCCAGGTCCCACTCCCAGATTTAGTAGATCTGGGCTGAAGTCCTAAAAACAACATTTCCAACAGTGGCCATGTGATACTGAAGCAGGACCATTGTGCTGTGCTATTTTTAATCCCACTTACCTTTTTATAAAGCAAATAAATAAATAGTAAAATTTTAGAGTTTTCAAAACTTGTAATATGACTACTAGTAGAAATGTATTCATTAAACTAAGGAAATACTTTTGCCTTTATTAAATCAGTCAAGAAATGCCATTCTGATTTCAGGCCATGACATGCTTCTGGCAGTTAAACAGCAGCAGCAGCATTTCAGTGATTTGCGAGAGCATTTTGCCAGGAGGTTGGCCAGTCACCTCAACAATGTTTTTGTTCAACAGGTAATTTTAATTTATTATTAAAATTGGCATGTTTCTGTAGCTTATTTATATTATCTTAAACTTAAATTCCCACAAAAAATTTTAATGTGTTCAGTTGGGATTGCAGTATATTCCTTCATGCATTTATTTGATTTTTGAAATATGGAGATATTTGCCCATAGAGATACTTTGAGCTTCAGCTGCCCCTTTTAGGTTGACTATCTGGTTCCTTTCAGCTGGAGCTCTCTGATTCTAGAAATTACATAAATTTGTTAATCGTTTATTAATTGTACATACCATTTAGACATTCTTTCTTATTAAAGTCCAAAGTTGGACTTTATGTGTTGACTATTGGATGTGTTTTATTTTTCAGCATTTTGAGGTAAGGAACATGACTTCATTCAGTATTTTAACTGTTTCTTTATAGGCTCTATAATGCATACGTAAAAAAACAACTAGTCATCTGTAAAGTTCAATTGATTTAATCTTCATATAAATGATTTGCCTATGTTTATATGAAAAGAGATGTTATAATTGAGGATACGGCAATTATATATTAATAATATTAAGAGTACCTTAAAGGGAATTGAATATAAGGCATTTTAATATCTGGTGTAATAAACTAGATTTCTTTCTTTTTTTTTTTTGGTCTCATTCCTTTTATTTTATTAAGGTTAATGAGTGGAAAAAGTTAGTGGGTAACTTTATTCATTAAGAAATGCCATCTGCGGCTGAGGTTATAGCTCAGTGGTAGAGTACTTGCCTAGCATGCACAAGGTCCTGGAGTCTATACTCAGCCCCAGAAAATAAAGAAAGATTGTCTGAAATCATTAGATTCTGACTTTTTTTCACTTTGCAGTATTCTAAAATAATTGTCTTTACTTTATTTCCAATTAGTTTACTCAGGCCCTCCTTCAACTCTATAACAGGTCCTACTTTCTTTCGGTTCCTGTGAGTACATCAAATTTGGCTCAAGCTTCTCTGAATTTTTTTTTTTCATATATGAAGTTTGCCAAACTTAGCAGCAGCATCTTTATAGCTTATATCTTAACTTACTGATTTAAGCTACTCATTAACCATATTTGTAAGTTTTTAAATGTCTTATAGCAGAGTTTATTTTGGCCAAAAAAGGCATTTAATCTTGTTCTGCTTTCCCTTTCTTCTTCTTATTCTTTTGCTTACTCACTTACTTCCGTATATACATAGTAATTATTTGTCAGATGGTTGAGCTGCATACCAGACACTGACTTGGGATAGACAAGAGACTGTTCCTGCCACCCTCATGTAGTTCACAGTGTCGGGAAAGGAAACAGGAAGGATAGATCCTGTGATGGTGGTGCTGAGAATGTAGAGAGGACCACCTAACCAAACATGGAGAGGGAGATCAGAGTAGACTTCCTCAGCATTTCATTTGGCCTGAAAAGTATCAGGAAGAAAGTGAACTGAGAAGTCATATAGGAAATATTAATTCACATTTTTCTTATATTATTTCAGTAGCATTTATTTTCACATGATTCCTTAGTTTTTAAAAGTGATAATGTTGACAGTAAAATGTTACCCATGTTTGCAGATGATACCAAAAATATATCTGTAGTCAACAAGCAATAGTCCTTTTTGTATCCTTAACTATTTATTATAACATGCATTTATTTGTGATTTTGCTTCTTTGCCTTGTAAACTAATAGCTTTGTTTAAAATGAATGCTTCCTATTTCTGATAATCTAATATGTTACATGTGAGTGATGCATGTTAAATACCAGAATGTTGCAACAACCTGGGATGTGCTGTAGAAGGTGGAAGAGGATGTCTCAAATGCAAGAGATTTTCTATGCATTGAATTCAGCATACCAAGTCACCTAGGAGGAGTTCAACAATGTGAATTTTTATTCCTGGTTGGGAGGCAAACTAGCTGAGAAAAACTTGATTAACGTATTATGGTATATCTCTTTGTCAGTCATGAAGTTTTCATTATATGCCTATTATATACTCTCTGATATTCCTTTGTTAAGAATAAGGAATTGCTCCTGCCCTCAGGATGCTTATAAGGAATTAAGACTAATGTACTTAAGGCTAGAACTATGAATTGTAAGTGCTAAAGAGACTTAATCAAAAGTGGGTTTATAATTCCCAGCACCACAAAAAAAAGAAAAGAAAAAGTGAGTTTATGGAGGATTTAAGGAGTGCAATATGGAATCACAGATAAGGTAGGACTTGAACAGAATCCATTGCAATGCATTCATAGCAAATGTATAGTTATAAATATATGGAAGAATCCAGTGGAAATAATCTGTTGATCATAACAGAACAATAACATCAGGGCTTTGGTTCCTGGTCTTTTTAAAATTCACAAATCAGTAAAATTAAAAGAAACTAAATTTAGAGACTGGCCAAGTCACCAGTTTTTTGTTTGTTTGCAGTGTTGGGGATTGAAACCAGGGTCTCGCAAGTGCTAGGCAAGCACTATACCACTGAACCACATCCCCAAGCTCCACCAGTTTTTTTATTTTACCTCAGAAAGACCTTTAAAAAAAAAAAATTAGTGCCATCTACTTTGACTCACCTTATTTTTAAAATGGTGTTTTGGCACTGAAAGAATAGAAAGAACTTAATTTCAGACTTTAAAATTAGCACATTTACCAACTCATTCATGTCATTTTATTTTTTTCTTATTGATGTAGCCTAGCAAAAACATCTTGCATTTGGGAATCACTGATCCAGAACATGCTGTTTGTGTTACAACTTTCCCATCAATACTTTCACATAACTATACCCTAATAAAACTTGAAATGTATCTTTATGTAATATTCAGTTTCTACTGTGAGTAATGTTTTTAACAGATGTCTAGCTTTTTTCGTGTTTTAAATATTATAAACCCAACTTTTTTTGAAATTATAGACTCTTACCCATATTTTTTACACTTACTCGGGATCTACGTATTTAGGAAGGTGAATTAGACCAGTTACAGAGATTATAATATTGAAAATAGGCAGCGAAATTAAGGCTAATGAAATTCAGGAGATATTTGCATAAATAATGTCTTTTTTGAAAATTTTAGGGTTGGATTTTGAAATATTTGAAAGCATAACTGTTATACTCCCACTCATATACATACATACTAGGTTCTACAGAGACCTCATGATTCTATATCTTTGCCTTTAGCACCATGATCATACTGATTATGCAGTACCTTAGAGGAAATGAAAGTTAACTAAAATGCACTGAACTAAAAGAACAACCAAGAAAAAAACTGATGTTGTAGGAATTTTTTTGCTGTTTACTTAAGTTTGAAATTTTTTTCTTTTTATAGAAAAAATTTTTTTAAAAAACTGTGTAATAGATCACCAATTTTCAATCTGATTTCATAAAAATTGTTTCGTTAAGTACATTTTTCAAAACACTGATAATCTCTGGTTCAGAGCTTAGAAAGAATTATGATTAAGCTACTCATGAGACTGAAGCAGAAGCATCACAAGGCAGCATGGGCAACTTAGAAGTAGGACCCTTTCTCAAAATTAAAAAAATAAATAAAAAGGACTGGGGATGTAGCTTAGTAGTAGAGCACCCCTGGGTTCAATCCCCAGTTACCCGCCCCCCCACACACACAAAGAAACAAAGGAAGAAAAATAAACATGTCAAACAGAAAAAATAGAAAAAAAAAAGTTCCCAAATCCTGAAAATTTACTCAAAATTTGACTTGAGTATATCATCCAATAGGAAGTAAATATAGCAAAGTGCAGTGCATGAGAGTATAGATACTGGAGCCAAACTCCCTGGGTTCTAAATTATGACACCACTACCTCATAGCTAAGTGAGTTAAGCTCTTTCTGCCACTTTTATTGCCTTATCTGAATGGGGGTGATAAGTATTTCTATCTCATTGGGTATTATGATTCATACATTTATGATGTTCAATGCTTAGAACAGTGCTTAGCTACAGTAAAGTGTTCAATGTTTATTACAAACCTTAGTAATATGTGTGCTACTGAAAATTTATAATTCACTGAGTTTTTATAAAGTATATGACTTCGAATTGTTTTAAAATGATATATTTTTAAAATCATATTAATAAGAGTTTTCAGCATTTTTTAATAAGGAGAGGGCAATGGGAGTAACTCAGTGGTAGAACTCTTGCCTAGCATGCATAAGGCCCTTGGTCCAATTCCCAGAACTACAAAAAATAAAATAAAAAATGAATAGAAAAATAAATAGGAAGAAAAATACATTGCAACATTTTTGTATAGATTAGAATTTACGTATATAAAATACCTAGCAAGGTAGTGGACATTCAATAAATTATTACTAATTTATTATTAGTTATAGTAAGAAACGTTAAAAAAGTCTTGTTTTTAAATATACAAAGAATAAAATTATTTACACATCAGAGTTCTGCATGTATAGTGTCTATATTTATTGATTTAAGATTTAATTTTTATTTTCTGTAATTATTTTGGAACTATTCTCTTTTCATTAACACTTATCTATCTAAATAGTAATGATTTGAAGGTAACAATATATTAGAAGTTAACTTTTCAGATGATCATAATGTAAAAATACCAAGAAAACTTGAAATAATAATATATGCAAAAGAGCTTTTGTAAACTGTAGTATCCTCTTCTGACGTTAATAATTAATTCTTCCATTTTCAGGAAAGAAAATAACATGACTAAATAATATAATTTAATGTTAATAGATTGAATAAACATTTGTAGAAGAACATAAACAAATAATTTTGATCCTTCAGTCACCAAGAAAAATTAATGAGGAAAATGTTTTGGATAATGAAAATATATCTAATACCATTATTAATTGAACCAATTTGTAAGGTTTAATAAGTCTGTCAAATATTTGTTCCCTCTAATCATGAAACTAATTTAAACATGTTTTTTGGAGAAATTAGTAGACCTAAAAGTGTAATACATATGCCTTGTATCTTACACTTGCAGTTCTATAGAATCTTGATCATCCTTCTGATGAGGGCATTTAAAAACTTTCCTGTAAAATAATGTTTAGCCATAGGGACCTTTGTTTGCCAACTATAGAGATAAAAGTATAGTTCAATGATAATACCTGCATATTGTGTTAAATTTTATTAATTTTGGTTAATGTTAGCATTTACCACACAGAAAAGATATAGGTGCTCAGGCAGGCGTTCCAAATTTAGAGAATTATGCCATTTTCAACTCTGTAGCTCTTAGGTATCAATGATTCTGTTGGAAGATGTGATTATTTTAGCCATCCAGAAAAGAATATCCACACAGGATTATTCTTCCTTATGTAAACCTCTTGGAGTCAATTGTGTTTTTAGAATTTTTCAGATTTTGTAAAAAGTGATATAATACATATACTATATATTATGTTGTATAACCATTCCATCAAGCATGTAATTCTGTAGTAAAGAATGTGAATGGTTACTTTAAATACTATAACTAATCCTATGTTAATTCAGGTCAAGTTTTACCATCAAAATAGTTTTCTCAACACACTTAAACTGAATTTTGGATTTTAGAATTACAGAAAGGGAATATGGATGTACATATTATACCTTATGTATAACATCTGTGATAGCTGTGAACTTCTGTTGCCCTCTTCAATTGATTAATCCAGTTTTTGATGCTTTTCTGTCATTGTTATTAGAAATTATTCTGGAAAGTCCAGGATATAGTCATTTATAATTCTGTATCTTTTATGTTTTTATCCATTGTTTTGAATATTATGGACTGTAATAAGAACTACAGAAATGTGGACAGTTCAGGGGGGGGTTTTTTGTTTTGTTTTTTGACTTTTTTGCCTGACTTCTCTACCTGGTGTTTTTCCTAATGCAGTCTGTATCAAGAAGTTAATTTGCTTAGTAAATTGTAAACACACAGTGTGAGAGAGACACCTTGATTAAAACTAATTCATTCTCAACTCCTGTAAAAAATGGAATGAATGATTGATTTATCAGCAACATCCTTGCATGTTTATCATTATGTTATGGTGTTAAGGTTCAGTTGATATACACAGGATGATAAAAGTAGACAAGTAAGTACTTGGTTTTTATTTTTTTGTGTTCTGTTGTTTTTACTTGGCCACATTTGGTCATTGTGTAGAATTTTCAATTTTATCAGTGTTTCTTTGAACTGTCAATGATGTTTATTTTTATTTGCTCACACCAGGGTCATGATCAGAGTTCAACTCTTGCTCAGCATTCTATTGAACTGACTTTACCCAATCATCATCCATTTCATAGAGACTTGCTCCGATATGCCAAGCTGATGGAGTGGCTAAAGAGTACAGATTATGGAAAATATGAGGGACTAACAAAGGTATGGATTTTATGTCAGTTACTGAGTATAGAATGTAATCTTTTAGAATCAAAATATTGTATGTTTACTTCTCCAAGTTTGAAATACTAAAGTATGTTCTTAGCAAAACAGAAAATAATTGTTGAATGCTCATTAACCAGGGATAACAGTAATTTTATGTACTTTGATAAAGAAGAGCTAAATTTCAAACTTCAGTATAAAATAGTAGTAAGCCACACAGTAGCCTGAAGCATCATTCAGCTTAGTTAAATGCTATAATTTTATTTCCTGAGTATCTTAATTGAAAAAGGGTGAAAATGGGTGAGGTACTTGCCTCCTAAGAATGTATGCAACCTGTTCTATTAAGAAGTACAAGATGCCTCTTTATTAAGCAAGCATCCTATTCCACCAGGCACCTAGGTCCTAACAACAAACCTCCATCTCTAAGAAGCTTTGAATCTGACTGGAAAGAATTATTCATAGAACAGTCAGCACAAAATTAAGTGCTAGACTGAAATGAGTTTAAATATATAGCAATTTAAAGAAGGAAATCCATGTACTAAAGCCCTGGGGAAACTTCATGGAAAATAATGGACTTCATTTGAGTTTTAGATATTAGTGGAATTAAATAAACCAGACTTAAAGAGGAAAGGCATCCTAGGATATGTGAGAGCAAGATGTACAGCCAAAGATGGGGAAAATGTGCCCTGCCTAAGACAATGAGAAGGTTTAGCATGACTGAAGCAGAAATTTCATACTCTGCTATGAGAAATTATGTTGAAAAGATGGGACTTATAGGATCTAATGGCATTCCTCAAGCATGAAGAAAAATAATTAAGAACCTAATGTAATATTCAGATGAAATGGTCTGGAACCAGGAAGAGGATTGTAGGAATAGAGAATATTTTAAAAAGAGAGATTCCAAAGACAGAAACAGCAGAATAATGCGAATCTAGCAGGATTAGAGATAGGTCAGTGGTATATATCAGTGACTAAAATCAGCAATTGGGGAAGAGCAGAGTCATCCATTCACATATTCACTCAGTAAATTGAGGCCCTAGTATGTTCCTCCCTAGATGTCATGCTGGAGATGCAACACTGAAGGAAACAGGCAAATGTTCACCTTCTCACAGTGCATATTCTAGAGAAGTTAATTATACAGTGTGTTAGAAGGTACTGCTAAATGCTGTGGAGAAAATAAAATGGAATGCCATGACTTGGGTAAATGTCCAGTGTCAAATAGGGTAGTCAGAGATGTCGTCATGAGGAGGTGACATTTGAGCACAGATTACACAAATAAACAAGAGGTGGGGGGTAAGCAATGGGGACTCTAGAAGGAAGCTTTCTAGAAATGCTGCATTGCACTGGGGCAGAGTAGGCCTGTGGTGCTTGAGGAGGAACATGGTGGATTGGGAAAAGGATCCTGAGGTGGGAGCTGGCAGATCTGGAAGGGGACTGTGGATCACTGAAAGGGTTTGGCTTTCACTAGGTGTGACATTGGACAAGGTGGGGGTTAGTGGGTTTTGAGCTACTAAACAACATGATCTGACTTAGATTAGTAATAGCCATTATGGGAGAAAGCCATAGGGACAGTACATTGCTGGCATGTTATAAGCTTTAATTTTTAAATTAGATATCTTGTTCCTTTTTTAAAAAAATAGAGCTAAAGAATTGCCACCTATCTAACTCAGATATATGAATAGCAAATAGTACTCAGGATAGTCCTGGTTGAAAGAGCAATTTAATTAAAATTCTTAGAAACATGTAGAATCTTTTTTAAGTTTTGTGAATTGGAGTTTCAAAATAAAAAATCTAAGTTCACAAGCTGTGTTAATGATTAAATAATAATTATGTGAACAATTTGACCCTAAAAGATGTCCTGGATTTGAAGAGTGATATGTTTTGTCTTTGTATATTGAGAATATTGAAATTGTGATATAAAAGCAACTCCTGTTGGGGCTGGGGTTGTGGCTCAGTGGTAGAGCATTTGCCTAGCATATGTGAGTCACTGGTTCAATTCTCAGCACCACATATAAATAAATGAATAAAATAAAGGTCTATCATAATATCTAAAAAATTTTTTTTAAAAAGCAACTCCTGTCTAGTATCTTACATTCATACTTCAGGAGAAGGCAGAGGATTAGATAGAGATTTATGAGAAGTATAATGCAAAGAAAGAGGCAGAATATATTTTCTCATCAATACATTGATGTCAACACATTTGACAGTGGAATGTTCTTTATAGAAAGAGCATTTTATTATGTACACACACACACATATCAGCCTTTAAAGTACCTTTGCCCATTTAAAGTATAATCTGGCTAAAATAAATATAATCTTTTAAATTACAATTTAAAAAATGCTTTTCAAAAAGAACTTTCCTCTCCTGAGGTGTTTATGTATCTGGTTAGCTATTTTAGTTAAGATCATTTTTGTTTCTCAGAATTAGCCTATTAAGTATTATGCAACTTCACTGTTTTGTTATAGTTT
The DNA here is from genome assembly GCA_020662805.1 of Glaucomys volans. NCBI lineage: Eukaryota > Metazoa > Chordata > Mammalia > Rodentia > Sciuridae > Glaucomys > Glaucomys volans. The sequence goes on along the minus strand of JAJEJO010000606.1, from coordinate 1,271,185 downwards.
GTTTTGTTCTGTTTTGTTTTCATTCAACAGAATTCTGATTTGGACATATCTTAAGGAAAAGTATTTACAGTACTGGAATTCTTTGCCTTTTGAAGTTTTAGGAGGATTAATATTTTGAATAATTAAACATAAATTATATCTCCTTAAGAGTTTTGTGCCAACAAGTGCTTTGTCCCCTAGTGAATGTTCAAATAAGTAAAATAATCAATAAGCTTTTTGCCTAATTGTGTTCTCAGTGAGTATTATTGTCCTATCTTTATATATAATGCAGTATTCATGAATGTAATTTAAAGTAAACAAGACTAGAGCCATACTATTGATGATTTATGGAATCATTCTCTGATCAGAGGATATTTTTGAGTGACAATATTAATGAGCTTTTTAAGTGAAATTGACTTCTTTCCCAGGAGTCTGACTTAACCCTGTGGTTTAAACTTTTGGAAGATTATATTGTTTTTTCTTCATAATCCAATTTGGTTACTAAAATATTGTCAGAAACAGGAATTTTATTTTAAAAGGAAGAAGAAGCAAAGAAAGAAAAGAGGAAACAAATCAGTGTTTCTTTTCTAAGAAATAATACCTAATTAAATCCTGATAGCTATTTCCACTTGTTTGGTGTACACAACTCTCCCTTTTTAGAAGAACAGGAAAAGTCAGTTCCAGATTCTTCATGTGTCAGAATCATAGCCATTAGCCCCAGCTGTACTGAGGCTGAATCTAAGCAATGTCCATATTTTGGGCATGAACAATTAGAGCCTATGGAAAACAAAATCATTTTGGTTTTGTAGTTCAGCTATCCAGATTCCCTCCTCCCCAAAGCTATAGCCTCTGTGGCTCTGGATTGTGCAGGTAGTCAATTGGAGGGTTGGTCAGTCCATGATTGGATAGGCAATGAGCTTTCCTCTCCTAATAACCTTCTGAGTTTTACACTCTTTAAAGATCACTTAGACATCTGTCAACCTAGATTGCACATTTATAGATTTTGCCTTGAGTAAAGGAAAATAAAAAACACAGCAGTCTTGAAAGACTGAAGTCTGTACAAAATAAAAATCTAAAAGAAGTGCCTGAAATAATAATACTTAAACTCAAGAGATCTAAATATTAAGTTAGGTGCTAAGAGTAATACATAGCTACTGTGAGAGACATCTTTCAGTATTCAGTAGATGAATGGATGGGTACAGTAACACCTGTCTGGCCATTCCCATTAGTGAGTTTTATTGAGTACCAAGAAGAAAGGTAGCCAACATTTTGTGTCCCATTGAAAAAGTGAGACAGCACAATGAAATAGGAATTAATTTTAAGGTTTATTTTAATTTATATATTTTTTTAATTTTTTAAAATTTGTTTTAGTTATACATGACAGTAGAATGCACTTTGACACATCATATATTATGGAGAATAATTTCTCATTCTTCTGATTGTACATGATGTAGAATCCTACCAGTCATATATGTACATGGGATAATACTGTCTGATTCATTCTACTATCATTTCTACCTCCATAGCCCTCTCCCCCCCTTATATTTGTTTTTGAAGTTACACAAAGATCATGAGAAAGAAATGCCCATTTGACTAATTTTCTTAGAGATTATGTGGGAAAGTGTATAACCTACAAATTGAAAAGGGGTATTGTGTTTGACACAAATGCTATTTTATAAGGATATAGCTATAAAATATTTTTAAAAATCAGTGGTGAATTCTGAGTAAAATATATGAATGTTTACATAGTTTCTAACTTTTGAAGAGTATACTTGATCTTTAAAGCAGGTAAACCTGTTCTGAACAATGATATATTAATTTGAGGTAATAAAGGATGTTGAAGCTTAGATTTCTTTTTTTTTTTTTTTTTTATTCTTTTATTTACTTATTGATTCATTGAACACAAATGGAGTACAGCTATTGTTTCACTGTTTGTACACAAGGTAGAGTCACACCATCTGTGCATTCATGCATGTACACAGGGCAATGGTATCTGTCACACATTCTGTTATTAATTTTATCCCCCACCCACCCCCACCCCTCCCTTCCCTCTATGCTAGCTATCTTTCCTCCATTCTTGCCATCTTTCCCCCCCACATTATGCATCATCATTCATATATCAGAGAGACCATTCGGCTTTTGGATTTTTGGGATTGGCTGATCTCACTTAGCATAAGAGTTTCCAACATCATCCATTTACCTACAAATACCATAATTTTATTCTTCTTTATGGCTGAGTAATATTCCATTGTGTATATATACCACAGTTTCTTTATCCATTCATCTACTGAAGGGCATCTAGGTTGATTCCATAATCTAGCTATTGTGAATTGAGCCGCTATGAACATTGATGTGGCTGCTTAGATTTCTTGATAAATTTTTTTAAATTACTCAGAACAATTTTTCTGTTATTTTTTTTAATTTAGTCAAACTCTACAATGTAATGGCATTTAACTTAGGACTTGGGAAAATGTATTAGTCTCCTACTGTTGAGGAATCCTTCCTGAGGGCATAAGCTGTTTTTATGTGACAGAAAGCAAAAATGATGAAGAAATTAGTTTGCATGCTAAATAATACATGTTTTCATGTAAGGAACAGTTAATCAAATCTATTTCAAGGAAATACAGTAATTATGAAAACTAAGAGTTGTTCTAAATTCTGATTGAAAATAACCTATATCGGGATAACACCCAAGTCCAACAAAGGCTCAGTGAACAAAGTATTCTCCTTCTTTGCCAGTGACACTATGTATTAGTCAAGCATCATAGTATAGAGCAAGAATCATAAAGATACTCATACTCTCTGGCCCCTAGGGACCTTAGGAAATTGTCCCAAGGAAACAATTCATTAGAGATGGATTGTAACACAATCATAGCAAAACATTAAAACCACTTTCATATTCTGTGTGAGACTAACAAAGTGAAATACTGTACTGTTATCACAACACGAGAAGCAGAAACATCATTGTCCTGATTCAGTATTCTGTCCAGTGTGATTGTAACAATATTTAAAATGTGCAGAGGTGCCAGGTACAGTGGTGTACACCTGTAATCCCAGTGACTCGGGAGCCGCAGCTTAGGATTTCAAGTTCGAGGCCAACCTCAGCAACTTTAATAAGGCCCTCAGCAACATATTATTTTGAGACAGGGTCTCAAAATAAAAAGGACCGGGAATATAGAGCAATGGTACAGCACCCCCTGGGTTCAGTTCCCAGTACAAAAAGAAAAAGTGGGAAAGAAATGTAATGGTGTTGGCTTCCTATTTCATAAATTGTTAATGTTACGATGCCTATTCAGATTAAAAAAGAAAAAAATGGAAAATAGCCGACTTTTTAGTGTACTATAAATGCATTAACATTTTTGACCAAAAAATTTATAAGCTTGAAGGATTGGGTGGAGAGTGAAAAGTAGAAATTGTTATATATGTTTTATTAATAAAAAGTACATATTACATTTATTTTAAGAATTACATGGATTATTTATCCCGACTGTATGAAAGAGAAATCAAAGATTTCTTTGAAGTTGCAAAGATCAAGATGACTGGCACAACTAAAGAAAGCAAGAAGTTTGGTAAGCTTAGGCATTGGTTCATTGTCTTCCTTTTATGAATGGTTTTGTTTATGACAGATAATTCTAAGACATTTTAAACGAAGTAAAAGAAGATATAATAGAATTAATGAAAGGGGAGATCTAATGCATTTGATTTACAGGTGTTTCATAGAAATAATATATTTTTTTTTACTAAGTAAAACTCTACAGTGTGTGGATTTTGTGACAGCAATTATGTGTTTCTGCTATAAATAAAAATATATATTCATAGGGAAAGCAGTTGAGAAGATGAAACACAGTATGATAGAGAAAGTATTAGACTATGAGACTAATGTTGAGAGTTCAGTTTCTGATTCCCTAGAAGATCTTTGTAACAGTTGGGCGCAGGTCATTGATCTCTTAAGTCATTGCTCTCTTCAGAGAAATGGAAGTGATTCCTGGCTTCTTACTTCTCACTGGCTATTTTGAGTTAAAGAGAAAGTTCAAGTATTTTTCTCCCTAATCAAGGGACTATAAGGGACTAAAATACCACCAAAATTTCTCGTGTGATTATGACTTATTTTCCTAAAACAATATTTGTTTTTTGAACATGGTATTTTTTGTTGCTTCTGAATTTTTTAAATGGACAAAATGTTATTTGTAAGAATAGCCAGTGAAAGTATCAAGTTAAGGAAGGTGATGTGCTGAGGCCAAGTTCTGCTCTTGCATGTAACCCATCTCTGGAGTTCCCTTTGGATGAAGTTCTGTGCCTATTCAAGTCCAAACCTGGCCTTAAAGGGCTACATTGTGTACTCCTCACTGTCTGCATAGCTCTCCTTTAGAATAATGAGTTTAGCATTTGCTTGTTGAAAGTAGCCTATGCCCTAAGCAATTCAGTAACCAGTAAACTTGATCAAAAATTGATAGTGTATGTTTCTATTCTTTAGGGACAGAGAAGACTGTCTTTAGAGGTAATTATTTTTTAGTCCACTGTTATTTAAAAACTATAACTCCAGCCAGGCCTGGTGACCCACACCTGTAATCTCAGCAGTATGCGAGATGGGGGCATGAGGATCATGAGTTCAAAGCCAGCTCCAGCAATTTAGCAAGGCCCTAAGCAACTTAGGGAGACCCTGTCTCTAAATAAAGTATAAAAAGGGCTGGGATGTGGCTCAGTTGTTAAGAGCCACTGGGTTGAATCCCAAGTACCAAAAAACAATTAATAATAATAATTATACAGTACCAATATATTAATTATGCTGTCCAGACATTAGAAATTATTTGAATTTGACTATTAATATGCTACACTTTGGTAAAGGTACTGATAAGTATCTTGGGACATTAGGCTTTTGGAAACAAATGCTAACTCATCCTAAAGGTTAATTGTTCTTGAACAGTGGTGTGTTTATATTCTTGTTAATGTTTCACTGTGGATGTGGATATGTTATGCTTTTTTTGAGTAAAGAGCATATTATTAATGCAGTTACATGTTTAATGTTTTCATTAAGTATATTTGTCACCACTTGTTAGTAAACCATTTTATATCGAGACGACTTCAGTGTATGAAGACGTCAGAGCCATTAAGATAAATGAAATAATAAAAATATAACTTAAATCAAGTATAATACTCTCTTAATGTTATCATTGTGTTAACCTGAAACCTAAACTTTGTCTTTCTTACCCCTTGAGAAGTTCTTAAATTATTTCATTAAAAACATTTTTAAATCACATAATACAAATTTAGAAGGCAGTGTCACAGTTTTTAGAAGTGTCAAAATTATATTTCTCCTATGTATCTATTAAAAAGCAAAGAATTGGAGAATAATTTTGTGACACTTGATGGCCTAGAAAACTACAGTAGCAGCTATTTTGATCTTAGCTATAAGAGAAGGAAAACTAATTCAGAGGATAAAAAGAGATTGGTTCATCTCTGAAGATCTAATTAATTAGTTGGCATTTTTAAAGTAAATTTCAAGTTAAATACAAATGACTTGAGAAGTGCTGAATAAGACAAAATGTTAGTTTTTTCAAAGATTTTTTCCAGTGATTCAAATGACATTTAACTGAATTTTTAATAATAATAAATTGAAATAGAAACCTGAAAATTTGGAGAGAGAACTGTTCAGTGAATCAAAATTAAGTAATTATAAATGAAATTTAAATTTCTCTTGCTTTTTACTTGCTGATGAGAACAGATGCTGATATGAACCGTGAGATGGAATGTATCTAACAAAAGGAAACTGCATAGTCACTATAGTTATAAAGAGGAAACACCCTTCTCTTTTTAAACAACTCTTAAATCTTTAACATCTACTTAATTCCAAATAATTCAATATATATTAAAGATGCCAGGAAAGTATGTAATAAGGTCTTTATGTAGATAATTAGTTTGATTAGGAAGTTTATTTTGATATCCTCAAAGGCAAAGAACTTTTACCCTAGGATGAGTATTTTGGTACATTTTTTTTCTTTGCAGTCTACAAATGTACTTCAATGAAATGACAGGCAAAGGAAATTCAGTAATTATTTTTTAAATCGCCCATTTTTTTCTACATGGCAGTTCCTTAATATATATATTTATATAATTACTGTTCTCCCTCCTATTTAATGTTATAAATTCTTAAAAATGATGGGCCAAAATCATTACATCATTGTTCCTCCGCTGAATTAAGAAATCTTGTTAATTCTATAACTTGCTGAATACAAGACTCAATTCAGAACTGGCTAGAAGAGTAATTCAATAATTATTCATTAATCACATATCATATAATAATGGCTATTATTATAAAATAGGTACTAAGAATGCAACAATGAGCAAAGACTTTACTCTTATTAAGTTTATATTCTGGGGATTGTTTAAAGACATTAAAAGTTTTACTTGAGTATTATCTCTTGTTGCTGACAAATAGCATAGATTGTTTTTATGAGCCCCAAATTATGTTTAATGGGCACTTCTTGTAACTTTGTATTCACTATTGGCTACTAAAACAAAGAAAATTACGTAAATATTAGGCTTTGTTCTGAAACTAGTGAACATGGCATAATGGTACCCAAAGACCACTAGGAAGTACTGTTCAGATTAGCTAGCTATTATCTCCACTGCAATCCCTCTTTGCCACTTTAACGTCCAGGATTTTTGTTTCAGAGCTTCAGGTAGCCAAGGCTGAGAAGATACCTTTCACAGGTTTTACAAATTAAAAGCTTATACTTGGGTTTTTTCCTTGAAGGGTTCAGAGATAGTGTCAACTGATACATTGTTCTCTGTTCTTAAGGTAATTTTAGATTATGTTTATATTCTTTAGCTTTCTGTTTTATTCTGTGGTTATTTCTATGGTTAATTTTTTTGTCTTTCACATTAACTTCCAATTTGAGTTTAGCATGGTTCACAAGATGAGCTGTTAAATTGACACATAAATATTGTCTAAAGTAAAGTTTTAGAATAAAAGAAACACCAAATGACCTTAAAAGAGTTCAGGATCCTATATTAAATCTGTTCCTCAACCTTCCCCTTCCATACACCCTTCTCCTGATGTTTAATATTACAATACGTGCTTTTTCATAAGCCAGTTGCTCAATTTTAAGCTCGATATTTGGTTTTAATTTTAAATGGTCTTAAAGCCCTCACATAATTTTTTTTCAAGGCATAGTTTAAAATTATTTAGCACAGTAAATATTCCTTTCAGGAGCTATTAAGGAACAAAGATTGTTAATGTCTTAATCTACAACTTCATTCTAATCTCCACTGTATTAAATTATTGTTTGAACTTCATTTTCTCAAGAAACCAGAAATTGCAAATTATCTTTTAAGTGTTCCAGCTTCCTAACTTTAAAAAAAAAATCATTTAAAAATATGTGGGGATTGTTGGACAAATATAGATTTTTTTTCTGAATATATAAAAAACAGTACATAAAAAACTAGTAAAGTTTTTTTCATAATTTCTCAAACAGTAGCTGACCAACTAAACATGTGTTTGCACTTCTTGTTACTTGATGCTCATGGTTCTTTGCATGTGTCTTTTAAACTAGAGCTTTAACTTCCTCTTGTGCATGGTTTGTGCAAATTGCAGTTTATTAACTTGTCTTTGTCTTTGATGCTTGCAACCTAATCCATCACAGCTACACTGCCTCGAAAAGAAAGTGCTGTCAAACAGGAAACAGAGAGTGAGTATGCTTAGTGTATAGAAGGTATTCTCGATGCATGTTTGTTTAATGTCTAGAAACTAGTTATTTGTCTTCAAAAAAATTATTACTGGAAATATCGATTGCTCCGAACTGTCAGGTATTGGAGAAAGAAAACCAACGTGATGGTAGTGGCATGGCTATGTCTGAGAAATACATAATATAGTGAAAATTATATGGCAAATAGTAAAACTTGTGTCAGAAATTTATGAAAAGACTTAACCATCAAACTTCTATTTTCAGGCTGTGTTTAGAAACTTTTTTAAAAACTTACAGATATGGTCAGATTTGCATAATGAAGCCAAAGTTTATCTTTAATTGCCCTTATTAGATCTCCATTTGTCCTTTCTGACCATTAGCAAGTAGTACAAATTAACTGAGAGGTATTAAAGAAAAATGTTTTTAAAATATTTTATTTATTGTTTATATTTAATCCTATTTTCTTTTAAAATTTGAATCCTTTAATTCATTGTTATTGTGAGATATTACCCAGCCATATAGTCTTAGTTTTCTTCATGGTTCTTAAGGATACCTAAATTCAACCTAAACAGATGCTCATAATAAGTATGGTTAGTGATATATGCATTACATTTTAGTTTTGTTTTAAGGATAGTAAATTCTCAGTATGCTTTTCTTCTCTTTGTTTTTTTCTAGTTTTTAAAGAACTGTAGTTAATTAGTTCATTTACTAGAAAAGCAGAGTTTCTGGGTCCTGGAATATATTAAGTTGAATTATATGTAATTGACCATTTTTTATAGAGCAAAATGATTAACTATTGGAAGTTACATGTAGTTCAACCTAATATACTGATTTAATATGGAGGTAAATGATACAGGCAGTTTTCAGAAATAAAACAATCATGTTAGCTAGTATGCTAATATGGCAGGATATGGACCATATGATCTTTAAGGTCCTTTCAGTTCTTTTCTAAGGATCTGTGTAGGTTTGCTTTTCTGTACAATATGCACTGAAATGGGACACAAATGTTACTAAACAACAAGGACACTGTACATCCTGTCCCATGTGCACTAAGTAATGTGAGCCCTGGAAGACCAAGACAGTAGAGGGTAGCCCTGATTTATACTCCAGATCTTTTATTTGTAATGATCACAACTTTCAAAGTTTTATTATTTCTTAGGTCTTCATGGAAGTTCTGGAAAGTTAACTGGATCTACTTCTAGTCTAAATAAACTCAGTGTTCAGAGTTCAGGGAATCGCAGATCCCAGTCATCTTCTCTATTGGATATGGGAAATATGTCTGCCTCTGATCTCGATGTCGCCGACAGAACCAAATTTGATAAGGTAAAATAAAATGAGTACTTCTTAACATTAACATTGCTTTTCTTTTCTAATAGCAGTTCGTAATTGCTTTAAGTGTGTTCAAAGATTTAGGTTCTTTTGGCAACTTAACAAGACCCTGTCTCAGTATAAAAAATAAATAGGACTGGGAATGTAACTCCATGGTAAAGCACCCCTGGGTTCATTCCCCAGTACCAAAAAAAATCAATAATTCAGTCAGTCATAAAGTGCTCTCATCTCTTAGTTATTTGAATAACCACAAAGAGATAGTAACAGCTTAACTGGACTCTGCATTGCATTAAATAAACTATGTAAGTTTATCTCTGTGTTTCTCTTTCTAGATTTGAAGTGAATAACTTGAGTTACTAATTAATAATTTGAGTTTTTTAGGTATGTTCTGTGGGCCTATTTTACCTAGATTATACTATATTGTCCTACCATTTTGGGAAGAGGTTATCTATGGGGTTCTTTAATCTCAACAGAAGCCCAAAAGCAATTCTATATAACCCAGGTCCTTGTAAAGAGTGAATTACATGTGGAATGTTAAGTACTTCATACAGTTCTTTAACTATAGGGTCATTCTTGGTTTTCTTTAGATCTTTGAACAGGTACTAAGTGAACTTGAGCCCCTGTGTCTGGCAGAACAGGACTTCATAAGTAAATTCTTCAAACTGCAGCAACATCCAAGTATGCCTGGAACTATGGTATGATGCGCATCTATTTTAATAGTATTTATGGTCTATAACATAATTAAACTGATTAATATGTGGTCATAGTTTTATTATCCAAACAGAAAAGGAAAGAATTTGTGATGTAGTGATCTTTAAGCATTTTGTCATATCATAAAATAATAAAAACAGTGACAATTGGAGTTTGAGCATGTAATAGTTCAGAATGTTTTAAACCTAAACATTCTCTGAATTGGTGAGGAGAAAAATGTTTGCATTTACTTTCTAAAGAACATTATTCAAAAAATAATTTTAACTTTTCAAGTAATTACCAAGAAAAAAAGTACACACACACACACACACACACACACTTTTTATTTTTAAATGATGCTTGGGTATATATACCATGATGTAGGGGCAAAAAGACCTCAAATCTGAGTCTGAATCTGTTTTATGATTTTGTTACTAACTAGAGACTCTAAGCCAATTATTTAATCCCTAGTTTTCTCTTCTAACAGATATAACGATGCCTGTTCAGCATGCTTTTTGGGTGGCATAAATGTAAGCAAATAAAATAAGAAATTAGAGGATATTTTGAAGAAATCGAAAACACAAAACAGAGTGAATTTTAAATGAAGGTCATCTAAAAAGTTTGCCTTAGATTCATTTTATGACTGATTTTTTTTGGTTATTAGAAATGGTTGGGATTTCATTGTTGCTAATGATTGTATTGGTGGTGTTGGTTTCTAAGAATTTTTGTTACGTTTTTAAGTGCAGAAGTTTTATTACAATGATTGATGAGGTTTCTTTAATTGTTTTAATTCTCTTTTTAAAAAAAATGACTTTTGGACATTTTCCAAGTTTTTGTTGAGTTGCCTTGCCATTCGAAATACCTCCCAGCCTCTCACTCACCCTTCCCCCATCATGTGCACATAGACAAATACACCTTCTCACCCCACAGTACTTCTCAGATAAAAATCTAAGAATAAAGCGTTTCATGAATATCCTTAAATAGAAAAATAGAACACTAAATTATGTTAGTAATAATACCAATAAAAAAATATTATTTTTCATAATATATTCTCTCTTAGGCATTTTAAGATTGAGCAGGCTTTTGCTATATAGTCAAATTGTTTGTCTTTTATTATGTAAAGTACCTGAGTAATTTTTACAGACTGAAGCAGAAGACCTGGATGGAGGAACATTATCACGGCAACATAATTCTGGCACACAACTGCCTGTTTCATCTGAGTATGTATTTGTTAATATCTCTTATTTTGAAAAAATATTAACTTTCAGTGGGCTGGGGATATAGCTCAGCTGGTTGAATGCTTTCCTAGCATGCACAAGGCCCTGGGATCAATCCCCAGCACCAAAGAAAAAGCTTTAAATTGAAACATGGAGAAGTACTACTGTTTGAGGAGTGCAGATCTGATCTTTCAAAGCACATTTCAGGATCCAACTTTACAAATGACATTAAGCTAATTTGAGTGATAGAACTTACCTTCAGTAAAATATTTTTACATTGGAAATTGTAGAGTAAAATATCCATCCTATTTGAATATTATTTGTTGAAATACTAAATTTTAGCTGGGCGCAGTGGTGCACACCTGTAATCCCAGTGGCTAGGGAGGCTGATACAGGAGGATTGGGAGTTCAAAGCCAGCCTCAGCAATGGTGAGGCACTAAGCAACTCAATGAGACCCTGTCTCTAAATAAAATACAAAATAGGTCTGGGGATGTGGTTCAATGGTTGAGTGCCCCTGAGTTCAATCCTTGGTACCAGAAAAAAAAAAAAAGAAATACACTTTAGTCATTTTTTTTAGTTGTCAATGGACCTTTATTTATATGTGGTTTGAGAATCAAACCCAGTGCCTCATGCATGCGAGGTAAATGCTCTTCCACTGGGCTCCAGCCCCAGCCCATTGTTTTTTAATATTATGAATTCAAGGTTAATTCACCTGATGCTTGTAAATAACTTTATATATTTTTGTAATTTTTAAACAGGAAAGATATGATTCGCCAAATGATGATTAAAATATTTCGCTGCATTGAACCAGAACTAAACAACCTAATTGCATTAGGAGACAAAATTGATAGCTTTAATTCCCTTTACATGCTAGTCAAAATGAGTCACCATGTATGGACTGCACAAAACGTGGACCCTGCTTCTTTTCTAAGTACTACATTGGGAAATGTTTTGGTGACTGTCAAAAGGAACTTTGACAAATGCATTGTAAGTTTTGTTTTTTTTTTTCTAACAATAATTCTAATCATTTTTAAAAAATAAGTAAATGTACTTAAGTCAAGGAGTTTTCAGCTTTATCTTGAGGTTCTTGTTTTTGCATCCCCCAAAGCCTTGAAAATGGGTATTGGCATCAACCTACATGAAGAGTTAGTTGGATGGCACTATGCCAGCTAGTTTCCCTTCTGTGCTGTGAATCTTGGCAAGTTCTAGAATAGGTGGCCAAGTGGCAGCAGCTGCTTAAGAGAGCCCCTGGTTACTGACATCTGTTTCCTGATCAGTGATCATTGACTTCATGGAGAAAGTGAAACTGTCATGTGGGTTTATTGTTATAATTTTTTTCTTAAATTCATCTGAGAAAGCTAATTTGATTATTTTAATTGATAGTTTTCTTTATTTTAATAGTTTAATAATTTTAATAATTATGTTGCTTTATTTTAAGAATAACTATTATAATAACTTCCAGCAATCATTATTTTTCTTATTCTAGTAGGGAAAAAATCATTAGCAATTTTTTTGTTGTCTGTTATGTTTCAATAAGTTTATAGGTCTGAACTGAGCTGGATTAGGTCCTTAAAAAAAAAGTTTTATCTTATTAATGTATTTACTTGGTAAAAGTGGATTATATATCATTTGAATATTTCTACTGTTAACCTTTCAGTTATAGCTCGCTCCTGAATATCCATAGAATAATTAGAGGTAAAAAAAATATTAAGAACAATTAAAAGTCATGTCATTTTGTTTATTTTTTATTTTGGGAATTTATTGGAGGTTGAACTCAGGACCTGTACATGGTAGACAAGCACTCCATCACTGAGCCACATCTCTAGTGTTTTTTTTTTTTTTTTTAATTTTGAGACTAGAGTCTGCTAAGTTGCCCAGGCTGGCCTCAAACTTGTGATCCTCCTGCTTTAGCCTCTGAAGTGGCTGAGATTGCCAGTGTATGCCACCACACTAATAATATTTACAGAGTTTTTGGAACTCTAAAAGCAATCCATGGTAGAAACTTGACTTTTTCTTCAATAAATTTTTAATACTATCAACATAATTTCACTTGGTATTGGAAATAATGTGAAATTTGAGTTCTTCTTCCCCCTCATTGCCCACCTCACTCTCCAGGAAGGTAGGATATGTAGGCTGATATCTAAAAGGAAAAGGAAGAGCTACCAAAGGCTAAGATAATGAGTTCTCTCTGCTGCCTGTCATTCATCTCTTTGTCTCTTTTTTTTTTTTTTTTTTTTTTTTTTTTTTTTTTTTTTTTTTTTTTT